>CM034151.1:290237566-290684849 GCA_019776745.2 Taxus chinensis | reverse complement strand
TGCGAAAATGACCATGTCAGGCACCAAAATGTTCAACTTGAGGATCCCTGGGCTATAACCTTCGCTATGCTCAGATTTGAAAGTTCAACAAAACCAATAACCACATATATCTACAGTGCATAGATATATAGCTTGGCGTAAGACAAAATTACTTTCACATTACTAATACCATATAAAAATGTTTTTTTATTTATAAAAACTACCATCCAAAGGACAACAAATAAATCTGGTTGCCCCTATAAACCAGAGCATTTCTCCATCACAAGGACAAAAATATTATCGCTCTGATACCAGATGTGAGGTAGGAACCAATTTGCAAGAAAAATCACATTCATAATATTCAATTCAAAACATAATACAAAAATATATAGAGGGAGAGTTTCCTATAAAATAGGGAACCTCTTATAGCAACTTTCCAACAACTCATAATATACGTGAGTTGTTAAAACAACTCATAACAACTCACTAATATTATATTTAGAGTTTACCCGTGCTAACAATACTAACTTATTATAATCCATGAAGCACTAATTAATATTCCTAACATAAAGAAATGAAAGAATGAAGTTTTACTCTGTACTCCCCTCTTTTATAGATAAGATTAACTATGGATATTCACCCTTAAGCTCGACTTCCAATGTTTTCCACGCACTCAATGCGTCTCCTATTTTCTTTGGAATGTCTGCCACTATGGCATTTAATTCATCCTGAATTATCTTCTCTTTTTCATTATGTAGTACTTGGACAATATTGGTCATGCCTGACACCATTCCTTCCATGAAATCCATTTTCTGCACTATAAGTTTTCCAATTTCATTTATCCAATCCTGTGTGGATCTTGGGCTGTTGTGAGGGCCTCGCACTTTTGTTTCACTAGAACTAACATTTCTATGCGCCCAAGTGTATCATACTTCATTTCCTTCAGAAATTCATTATCTTTTGCTATAGTTATGATCCTTATTATTGCGTTTGGCGCTACACACATGTTCAAAGATTGATCTACTTTCTTCAACTCATCTTTCAAGGTTTGGAGAAAAAGCCTCATAACTTGAAACTTTTCTGGAAATATTGGCCTTTTCTCTTGCTTCTTCTTCTGCAGGATCTTTTGGTGCAGTCATTTGAATGGGCCCTTCATCTAAAAATGGGTTTACCAGTGTGCACAAATAATGCATTGCAAAGGGAAACTTCTGAGGAACCTGAGATTCTAAATGAGGCCTTACCTTAAGAATATGGTCACCAAGTTCCTCAACCATGCTAAAAAATCCTCATTATTTTCTTCTTCCCATTCCTTCTCTACTTTTAGGTACTTTATCTGTGTAGTCTTATCCTTATTGTCTTCTAATAACACTCTAATTGTTGTTGCTTTATCCACATTCCTCCACGTAACCTCAACAGATACCTTGACCAAGGCATTGCTCACTTGTTCATCAGACATCACAGGAGCTTTGACAGTCATGTGCCTGATTTGAGGTGCCTTCTTCACTCTGCGTGAGACACATGATTCCTCGCATACATCAAAATTTGGTTCGTCCATATGTGTTTACATGGACCAAGAACAATTGCTTTCTAGTACGCGCAGTGGCCATCTCTGGATCCATCAACTCCCATCCATATAAGTATTTTAGCCCTACGATGCTCTAAAGTCAGGCACGTATAATTTTTCTTGGGTCTTCTACATACCCCATAGCAGGAGCCACGTATTCTTCACTCGCCTTCCCCTCCTTTGATTTCTACCCCTTAGGAACCCGAGTGCCAGAGTCTGGAGTTGGTCTTTCACCTTCTTGAGTGGTGTGGGGCACACTAGATGGCTCACCCATTTCTACTTCTATTTCCTTTAACCCCTCCTCATCATTCTTCATCTCCTCATTGTGAGGCTCCTCTGTATCCTCAGGTTGCACCGAGGTTCCTGGTGTGCTCTCCCTGGACTCATCCTCCTTGTCATCCTTGAGCTTCAACTTCCTTCTGCTCTTCTTCTCAGGTGCTTCCTTTTGAGGGGAGAGTCGAGGTGACCTTCACAAAGGTTGTGATGGTATTACACCCTGATTTCTAGTTCTTTTGAACACCCTTTTGAATTGGTGCTCCTCATTGACTAGGTATGAGTCCAAGTCTGGCGCTTCTGTTTCCAATACTTCCTCCTCTTCTTGTTGCTATGGAGGAGTAACCTCATGCTCACTTTCCTTTTTATCTGTGGGCTATCTTGACCCCTGCACTAAACCACCACTATCCTCATGTAGGTTCTTCTTCTTCCTTCTAGGGCCGAGGTAGGCTTCTCAGCTTCCAAATTTCCAATTGTATGCTTCCCCTTAGGCGGGCCTGGTAGCATGAATTCGTTCTCCACATACTTGCCATTTTCCAGCCTAGGCTTAAGTTGAATGTAAATTAGCACGACCCCACTGTCACCAATGGCAAAGCTTACTTGCCTCATGGTTATATCATTTGAGATGAAACTTTCAATGTAAGTAGACCTACTCAGGTAAGCGTAGGTCTTTCTCAGGGTATGGTAGTCACAATCTACCTTATCTACATTGTATATCAACCGGTGAATGTCTGAAAACCTGTGAACTGTGGCCTGGAAGAACCATGTTGTGAAGGCATATGGTAGTTTTCACCAGGGACTCCATGTCCCATCCTTCATCGTAAAGTGCATGATGTAAAAGTGTTGGTACACTGCAAAATTGTACCAACTTTCTTACCACTGAGGGTAGCTCCTTAGGAATTCTCCATTCCTCTTTGAATGTCATGTGAAGTCGGTCATACCACATCTCTGCCCTTTGCTTGAATGGGCCACTCATAGATCCTTCACATAAATATTTCTCAAACCTTTCTGCAAGAGACTTCTTCTCTGCAGGATACTCCCAAATCTTATTCTTTGGCCCATTGGGCACTCCAATTTCCACAAATACAAGAGATAATAAAATAGTGCCAAAGCTTATTTTCTCACCTTTGCATACATCCTCAATTATTGTATCAGCTATGTATCCTTCCAGATTGTATATCTCTCCCTGCGACATCCTCTTAGCGATGTGGAGCCACATGGTGTTCACTTGTGACCATCTCTCCTGGTCATTTAGTTTTGTAAGTAGGTGTGTGTTTGCCTGCACAATAGGATACTTCCTCAGTTTGTAGATGTCCATGCCACGTAGACCCTTTGAATAACACAACTCCTGTGTGGTGGCCAAAATAGCTGCCTTATGAGTTAAATCACTACTAATTTTTGTACATGTACCCTTTAATCCTATCAGGCTAGAAATTAAGGGCATTGTGATCCTCATTTGTCACCCAACAAAATAAAAGAAGTCCTCATGGACTCTGCTCATGAGCCATTGGTAGAGTTTTTCTGGTTTTCCAAAATAAGGGAGTTCATACAACTGGTAGACCCCTACCTTCTTCAAAAAATTCTCTCTGGCATCATTGTAGATGGGCATATCATCAACTGTTCATTTATTGGTCTTCTTATTTAGAAACAGCGCATCTAAATCCTCCTTGTTATCAGTTGTTTGATGATTATAGTCACTCACTTTTCTCCGACGGATATGAGAATCCCAATCCCATCCCATGATTACTTCTTCTAGATACTGCATCTCAGAAAATTTTCTTTTGGGGGTATCCTCTATCTCAAATTTGGTCTCTACCTTCTTCTTCCCCTTTTTCCCTACTCCAGGTGCTCTCCTTGGTGCCATAGTAAGAAAAGGGTGTGCCTTTTTACTTTTGTCAAGCTATGTGATCCAAAATCCCATGTGCCCTAGCTCAAAAATGCATGACCTAGCTTCTTCTCGAACCCTAGGCACTCTATTTCTCCTTTTTGCATGCCTTTACTTTCACTCAAACCCTTCTCCAATGGGAACACAAGCCAATTTCATGCACACTTTTGTTATCCTCACCTGGTTTCTCAGCTCTTTGCACTTTAATGCATCTCGCTTGGCTCATTCGCAAATAGCTCACTCAAATACTCGTAATTGCAAAGGTAAAATTGAACATGCATCCCATCCTTATATAGATTTCAAAAAATTTATCACATTTAATCACATTTATTGCTCCTCCACCTACCACCGATCCTCACATTAACTCACCATTTACCAACTTTTTCACGCAATACATCTATGCACCACAGTCATAACCTTCTAGCGTGCCTTTCTACCTCTTGGCTACAGACCTCCTTTCATGCGCTCCCATGCGGTGAAGTACTTTTCCACTGTGCCTTCCTCTAAGTAGTTTCCATGGCCACAGCTTACCTCACGTTACACTGTGCGTTCATTTTTTTTCTCACCTATGGTCTTTATTAGGAGAAATTTTCTTTCTAGCAGCACCTTTCCATACCATCTACACAAATATTTCCTTATGCATACCCAACTTTGGATGACAACCACCCCACACTAAGGGTATGTGTAGTCCTCTATGCATGAAAACACTTTAGATTGCAATCAGCTTCCGGCGCGCAAGTGCGCTTATTACACAAAACAAAGAACGAAATTGACAAAGCATAGCAACGAAGAAGGAAACACATCTAAAGGAAAATACATTAAGGGAAATCTAATCTAAATGGAAATATTGCCTTATTACAAACACCAAGAAGGATTATTTATAGTAGGGCTTCAGCCTACTCCCGTTGAAGTAACCGGGAAACCATGTTCCATCAAGCACCTCTAGCTGGCAAGCACCTGAGTCAAGTATATGAGTGATAACATACGGTCCCAACCAATGTACCTTAAGCTTTCCTGGGTGGCACAGAAACTTTGAATCATAAAGAAGCACCATCTACCCAACCTCAAGTTTCTTGTCCCTGATGTGCCTGTCGTGTCATGCCTTCTACCTAGATTTTTCTTGCTTCTGACTCCATCATGCTATTACACGCCTCTCATCCAGTTATATCAACTTGTCAATTCTTTCTTCCAATGCTTTCTCATTAGCTAGACCTCCTGTGCGTGTAATACACAAAGAAGGTAACATGAATTCCATGGGAAAAACTGCCTCTGCGCCAAACACCAACTGAAAGAGTGTTTCCTTATTCAACCATTTGTAGGTTGTTCTATATGCCCAAAGCACAGTAGAAACTTTAGCATCCCAGTCCTTCCTTCCAACATCACAAAATTTTGTCAACATTTGGCTAATATCTTATTAAAAGCCTCAGCAGTCCCATTTTCTTGGGGTGATAGGGTGTTTTCTTATGGTGTGAAACCATAAACTCATCCAATAATATCTCGATGGTCTCATTAAGGAAATGAGTGCCTCTATCACTTTTCAAACTTAAAGTACATCCATACCTGGTAAGAATATTTTCCCACAAAAACCTAGTTGTTGTACAATCCTTTATAGGTGTCACTTCCACCCACCTTGTAAGATAATATGTACAAGTGATGATGTAGCACGATCCAGTTCTGCGCGCGGCTGGGGAAATAGGACCCACAAAGTCAATTTCCCATTTCTCAAAAGGTTTTGCACTAGTAATAGGCCTCAAAGGCATTTCATCTCTCTACCCAGGTTTTCCAAGGTGCTGACAGTGATCACATGCCTTACAATATTCTTTGCAATCCTTATACAAGGTCTCCCACCATAAACCAACTAGTAGAATCTTGTGTACAGTGGCATCACCTGCATAGTGTCCACCTGTAATACCACCATGAGCCTCCTCCATAATTTCATACACTCATGCTCTAGTACACACCGGCGCAATACTTCATCTCAGGCCTAGTTTGTATAAGTCACCACTGATCAACATGAAAGGTGTGGCACGAATTGTAAGTTGTTTCTTTTCTAAGGCCTTCATTCCTTCAGGGTGCCATACATGTGCATAAAAAGACAACAATATCCTCTAATTCTGAGGGCACGTGGTTTAACTTGTATAAATGTGCATCTCACATTGTATCTTCAATACTCTGTGCATCCTCTCCTGATTGAATCCTTGACAAATGATCTGTACCATAATTACTTTTACCTAGCTTTACCACCACTGTAAAGTCAAACTCCTGGAATAATAGAACCCATCGGCATATGCGCCCCTGTAAGATGGGCTTGTTCACCAAGTATCTCAATGCCATGTGATCTGTATAGAAAACAAAAGGTGTTGCTAGCAAGTACTATCTAAACTTATGTAGCACGTAGATCATTGACAAAGCCTCACACTCCGTAGTTGTATAATTTTTTTCTGCAGGAGTCAACTTTCTACTAGTAAAGAAAATAGGATGATCTATAATACCTTCTCTAGGCTGAGATAGAATTGTGCCAATAGCCATGCTAGAAGCATCCACATGTACATGAAAAGGTATATTCCATGAAGGAAAACGTAGGATAGGCATCGTAGTAAGCTTTTCCTTCAGTGCTTCGAATGCGCGCTGTTGCGGTTCTCCCCAATAGAACTTACCTTTACCTTTTAATAACTCCTCCAGGGCACGACAATTTTAGCATATCCTTTGATAAATTTTCTGTAATACCCTATGTGGCCCAAGAATCTATGCACCTCACTCTGACTAGTGGGTTCCTCCAAGCCTAAAATGACTGCAACCTTAGCTGGATCTACTAACAAACCTTCCTTGTAGATGATATGCCCTAGCAGAGTTCCAAAAGGTGTAGCAAATACACACTTCTTGATATTTAAAGAGATGCTTAACTATTTGCACCTCTCAAACATTAACCTCAAGTTGTCACAATGATCCTTGACAATCCCATATATGGTCCAGTCATCCAAGTAAACCTACAAGAATTTATGAATAAAATCCTGGAATGCTTGAACAACAATGCACAAAAATATTGCAGGCACATTCTTCAATCCAAAGGGCATCACCGTGTATGCAAAACTTCCCCATTCAGTGGTGAAAGTTGTCTTCTCTTGATCTTCTTTAGCAATCCTTACTTGATGATACCCATAAAATCCATCTGTAAAAGAATAAATTTTTCACCCTACAACACCTTCCAATATTTCTTCAGTGAATGGTGTAGGGAAAGGATCAATCACACATGCAACATTCAGCTCCCTTGTAGTCCACACAAATCCTAATTCTTCCATCTTTCTTTATGTTGATTACCATGGGGCTAACCCACTCTGATTCCTCTATGGGCTCAATGATGCCAGAGTTCAACATCTTGTCAATTTCTTCTTTAACTTTTACATGCAAGTTAGGGTTCATCCTGTAAGGTCTCTTCCTAACTGGGCGCACACCTTCCTTTAACTTTATTTTCATCTCACCCAAAGATTCATGCACTCCTTTCAACTCATGGTAGCCTCTAGGAAACAAGTCCTGGAAATCACAGAGCAACTCAATTATCTTAGCCACTTCAGAGTCAGACCAGTAATCTCCAATTATGGCCTCCTTAGGTTCAACATCCATTCCAATGTTCACTTTCTTCATCTTCATAGGTTCATGGTAGGCGCACACCTTCTCATCCACACTTTTTAAGACCTCACACGTACCCTCTGAATGATCTATGTCTAAATTTTCCACTTCTTCATCATCCACTAAGTAGACCATATTTCCTTTCTCCTTCTCTAGGAAAGTGCACTCAAGTAGTTTTGCATCTGTCTCATCTACTTCTTCAAAATGCACTTCTAGGTCTGACTCACCAAATAACTCCTGAATGAGTTCTTCAGCTTTTGCACTATCTCCCATAGTCAAGCACTTCATAACCTGTAATGCCTCTTTCACCAGAGGTTTAGTGGAGAAGTAGTCAAAATTCTGGATCATACCTGCAGTCAAGTCTTGCCAATTTCCAGTCTCTCTATTCAACTCTGCATAAACATACCATGCACGCGTGCATCCTCTCAAGGTGAAATAAAGTTTGTGCACCCACAACAAAGGTGGTAAAGCTTCTTGCCCCTCTATCTAGATTCTCTCACACTATTGAACATGGTACTGAACAAGATTATTACCATGATATTCACATATTTGAGTAGGTGCATTACTTCTGAGAAACCTTGCTGATAGGGAAATTCTCACCTCTCTCCATTCTATGAGATTATCCCTATGAACCATCCACCAGCGCACTACTGTCTTGTGTAGGGTATAAAATAACATGTTCCTTCTTCCACCTGATCCTTCCACTGTACTTCCATGGCTCACAGGAATACCTCAGGGTTTCCTTCACCAGTGTACCAGGGTACAAGGTTGTTTCCTAACCACCTAACACAACGTGGCCTGTTTACACGTGCAACTGTGCTTCTTACCTCACACTCAACCATCTCATAGGTGTCCATGTGCCCAATTATCACAGGAAATACTTGTAGTATCACTGATGGACTATGCATCATCCCACTAGAGAATTCCTTCCTTAGATGGCTCAAGCACTACCGAATCTCGAATGGTGTGCACATAAATTCTGTTCAGGTCTTCTTCACTTAAAGGCTCAACATAAGGTGCATATTTTCCATCTATCAAAGGGATAATAACTCGCTCCTTATTCTCAAAACTCCCTTGTTGAAACTAGATCAACATTATTTTCATAACACCAAGGGCACCCAAGTAGCTATCCCTTCTGCAAGCAAAAACCTCAAAATCTCCAGTGAACTTAGCATGTATTTTCATCTTTCAAGACTCCAATTGGATTAGTCCCATAGTACATTAGAAGATGGCTGTAATGGAGGTCTACCCATATGAACCCATACATATAAAGTAAGCACATTCACTTCCGCGCATGTGTCAATCAAGATATTAATCAAAATCCATCCATCCAAAAAAACATTCAAAGTGATCTCCTTGTCATAATCCAAACTATGAGGAGGGAGATTAGCATCTTTTAAGATCCAATTGTTGGCCTTAGTCCATTTGCAATACATTAGAAGATGGTTGCAATGGAGGTGTTTCCCATGCATTAAAGTAAACACATTCACTTCCCTAGTCAATCAAAATATTACTCAAAATAATGTTCCACAACAACATTCAGAGTGATCTCCTTTTCATAATCAAACTATGAGAAGGGAGATTAGCATGCAAAATACTTCATCTTTCTCAATACCAGCACAACAACTCCCTAGTAATGGAATAATGTTCTCCTGATGTAGTAGTTTACCTTCTTCTTTTCCAACATCCACTGGAGAATGTTGCCTTCTTCTGTTCCAACTTTCAATGACTATTCCTTTAGACATTGTATCTCACCCTGTAGATCTCTGAGTACCTCCATGGTTTCTTGGTAAACCTCCTTCTGATGTGTAGGGTCTAAATACTTTGCATGTAAAACCTCCTCCTTAGTAATGGTAGGCTTCTATTGCAACATTTCTCTGGTGCACACAACCTCAGTGCATGTAGTAATCTTCACAGGTACCATCTCAGGATCTGGTGCTAACTTTGGCATCCATTGGTTTTCCACGGCGCATAGTATTCTAACCATCCCTGCACCCTTGTTATCCTATTTTTGCTTCTTTCTCAGATGTTCATACAAGTCTGGCACTCTTCATAGTTGTGATTCTTTCCACAAAAAGAACAAGTAATGTTCTGAGGGCACTCGCGCCTGTAATGGTCAGGGGATCCACACGTATAACATGTTCCACGAGGGAACTCACTTCATCCACCGCCGCGACCTCGGCCTCTGAATCCACCACAGTATCCTCGACCTCTACCACGACCTCCCTCAAAGTTCCCTTCATTATGATCATAGTGCCCTTGAGTGTGATCATGATCATGTTGCTCACTTTTATCCTTAGAGCTATTCGCAACTCTAGTCTGTCATACACCAATATCAATGACATCATGGATCTGATCAATCAACCTACAATCTTCAGTATTGTGAGTTGTGGACCAGAAAATCTTACAGTAGCAGGACATGTTCTTCCTTATCACGCATTACAATAATGGGTAGCAACTCACATCATGGTCTAAATGACATATCTCACAATCCAACAACAAGGAGCACACCGATCTGCGAGGAAAACTATCCTTAGTATGCCCTTCTACTTCACAATCTGTGCACCAAATTCCAGTGCGTGTCTCATGTGTTGTATTGGCTGATAGTTTCTCCAACTATTTTTCCATTGCTACAATCTGAGCTTCCAAGAATGGGCTCACTCTAGTGTCTATGCTCCCAACTACCTCAGCACGCAAAGCTACTTCAAGCACCTCACGTGGGTCTGTATAAGTCTTATGTGAGAGCGCCCTCCTAAAAGGCATGATCAGGCCTCCAACAAACCACTGTGCATGCTGACTTGCATGGATATCATAAGATAGTTTAGACAGAAGTGTTTTGAAATGAGCATCATATTCCCAAACACTCTCAGTAGTGCCCTGCTTGATATCCTTGAGCGCACTTATACTTTTCTGCTCAAACTCAGGGATATAAAATTCTTTAATGAAAGCATCTCGTAACACCATATAATCCACACAAGTCTGATCAGGGTCAAACTTCTTGTACCAGTTGTGCGCGCATCCCTGCAACATAGTTGTAAATTGACTAGCCTTGTGCTCTGAAGCTGTAATTCCTTTCACATGCCACAATATCTCACACATATGGACATGCTCAGTAACATCTTCTATTCCCCTATACTCTGGGAGATGAAGTGACATCTCCATGTAAATATTATGGGGCTGGTGAGGACCATGCCCACCAAATCCAGAACCTCTTGTGTTACCTCTACCTTTAGATCCACTAGATCCTAAGCCAACTATACCTCCTGATCCACCACCTATAACAGGAATTGAACCAGAGGATGCACTTCCTTGTGTCCCAATAGTGGTGTTAAAATGAACTCGCACAGTCTGGGAAGTTGCACTACTCCCTGATGTGAGTCCAAATTTTTACGTGCCTATGTTCTGCACTGATGATGCACCTGAAGAGGTACCTCCAACTGGACCTCCAAATAAAAAGGGAGACATCTACCCAACCATAGATGTACTTGCTATTTTTTTTACTCCTGAACCTGTTGATAAGTCAACTTTACATCTTGCTACTATACTACCAAAACTAGCTTGTTGTCTATTGGTTGTACTAGAAACTAGAAAACCAAGCACAAGGGCTAGGTCACCAGGTAGGTTTAGATGCACACCCATGGCCCATGTTGTCTCTACTAGCACGCTATCATAAGAGGCCGATGAGGGTTCCCTATCACACTTTCCCAAATGGGGGAGTTCTAGATGCTCTGGCTCCACATCCTCTGCATGAGCTCCAAATCCTTCATGAGCCATCTCTCTCCACAATGCCATCCATTATGCAACCTCACGTTACTTCTCTAAATCCCTCTCGTGTGCCTCATTGAACTTAAGCCACCTTTATTCTCTTTTCCTTTCTTCCACTAGGTCCACCATCTTTCACCACACCTGCTCCTACCCCCACGCATGGTGGGGTTTAGCTAGCCATCAATTCTCTTCCAAATTCAGGGTTACCATCAAGATCTTGATCACCAGTGGAATTCCATGTAGATATGATCCCCTGGGATAACATAAAAATTGAAACTCAGCTACCTCTGGACAAGAGTAAGTGGAAATTGAGTACTCCAAAATATAGCTATTCAGAACACCACAGAACCAAGTATCCACAACGCGTCCAAATTAGATCAACATCATAGAGAGCCTGAAATTATTCTTGCATCTAGATAAGTGTGTGAAACCTCCAATTCCTTTTAGACACATAAGCAACCAGCCACTCATATAGTTCTATGGGAAAGATAGCAAAGAAGCTCTCATATAAGTAGTCATACAGATTCTTCTCAACCCACATGTGCATCAAACTCAGATCCAGTGTTGAATCTCTGAGTGTATTCTTCTTCCAGATCTACTATCCACTCCTCAACACTTGCTAAGGTCAACCAGTACATCTTCATCATGCAACATCCTGAAAAACAACTGAGAAAGAGGTCTTGGAAACAAAACCAATGATGCAGCCTAGAATTCACTGTAAATGACCCAGGCACACTGGTACATCACTCAGCCTGAGCTGAGTGCTCACCCGAAGCATGCAAAGGCACCAGGTCCCTCTTTAGATTTTCTTGTACAGAATGTTAGCATGATAGTGCATATGTATATTTAGATTCATAACCAATAGTAAATAGTCCACAATGCATAAACCAAATCTAGATCTTAGAATTTATATAAGATGAAATAAACAATGACTATAACAAAATTTATCATAAAAGAACCAGTTTCAGTCATGTTCAACACCATTATCCAGCCAATATGATCCATTGTATTAAATATTGTAAAACACATAAGCTTCATACATTATAAAGGTATCTCCAAGAGTCATGTGCATGCGACAAAACCAACAACATAACTCTACAATAATTGACACACCAAACCGTGAAAATCAATACATATATATAGGGGTGGGGAATTTCCCTTCACCACCCATGCACTATCTCAAAATAGGCCACATGCTAATAATAGCCATGCACCTTTACAAAAGGATGTAAAACATGCAAGTGCTCTAACAATAGACTTCCTATAGTTAACTCTGAGTAGAAATCCTATTATTAGCCTAAACTATGCATGGTGCTTAGCTAATGCTTGTTCCCAAAATACCATTGCATGGACCGTAAGTCTTCATGTCTTTGTGTACCTAACACACTAACTCTAAAAATAGCCTGGACCCAGAAAACGGCTAAGTTCTGAATTCAAAGTGTTCTGGCACGTGCCTCTTTTGCTATTCTTCCATGCATTTAAATGTGCCTTGATCCTCCACGCACATCCTTGATGTGTCTTTACTTTAGATAATATCCCAATTAATATTATTACTCATAAATGTTAGCACTACCTAATATTCCTAACATTCTCCCCCTCAGTGCTAACATGGGGTGAGGAACATTGCTCATTGCATCCATCAAACATTTTCCTGCAAAATAACTTTCATTCAAACATGCTCCATAACCATTTTTAAATTTTTCTAATTTTTGGAATGAAAATAATGAACAAAATGGTGTGAAAAACTGCATATAGAGTGAAAATGATGCAAAGTATTAGACGATGCAAGTGAATGGTATATGTTAACAAGCTTGCTACGAGGTCCGTGGTATGCGCTAATACCATTAAAAATATGCAAGAAGGATGTACACTACAAACTCTAGATTTCGCGTGAGGTCTGTGGTATATGGCAGTCCTTTGTTTACACCACTTGACTTTACAAAAATGAATGACACATAGAAAATGGGAATTCATACATGGATAAGGTGGAGACTATAATCACGTTCAATGACACCTCATTATTTTGCATCACCTAAACTCCACCCGCATGTCAACGTTTAAATCTCAGAATAAAATGTAGAGGATGAAAAATTTCTTGTATGGAATTTCTATCAGAACGTGCACAAAAAACAACAAAACATGGCATAGATTTGATGGTACCGAATCCCGAATGCCTTTACCGGTCAATAATGATATTTAATAGATGAAATTTTGAGCTTGAAGTGAACTGCACCCATATGAATAGGCACTCTTTTTTTAATGAGACTTGTGGTATCGATTAACAAATATCTTTTGGAAAAGTGTGCAGAATAAAAATTATGCACTTGTTGTAGATTTATACACAGGTAGATACCAATCAGTGATAACTCACAAGATTTACACGCTGGTAGAGAATTCATTGGATTTGATTGGAACGTTGACTTTTCAAACGTGAAAATGACCATGTCAGACACCAAAAGGTTCAACTTGAGGATCCCTGGGCTATAACCTTCGCTATGCTCAGATTTGAAAGTTCAACAAAACCAGTAACCACATATATCTACAGTGCATAGATATATAGCTTGGCGTAAGAGAAAATTACTTTCACACTACTAATACCATATACAAATGTTTTTTTTATATAAAAACTACCATCCAAAGGACAACAAATAAATCTAGTTGCCCCTATAAACCAGATAATTTCTCAATCACAAGGAAAAAACTATTATCGCTCTAATCCCAGATGTGAGGTAAGAACAAATTGCAGAGAAAATCACATTGATAATATTCAATTAAAAACATAATACAAAAATATATAGAGTGAGAGTTTCCTATGAAATAGGAAACCTCTTATAACAAATCTCCAACAACTCATTATATACGTGAGTTGTTAAAACAACTCATAACAACTCACTAATATTATATTTAGAGTTTACCTGTGCCAACAATACTAACTTATTATAATCCATGAAGCACTAATTAATATTCCTAACATAAAGAAATGAAATAATTAAGTTTTACTCTACAGTCCCCTCTTCTATAGGCATGATCAACTTTGGATATTCACCCTTAAGCTCGACTTCCAATGTTTTCCACGCACTCAATGTGTCTCCTATTTTCTTTGGAATGTCTGCCACTATGGCATTTAATTCATCCTAAATTATCTTCTCTTTTTCATTATGTAGTACTTGGACAATATTGGTCATGCCTGACACCATTCCTTCCATGAAATCCATTTTCTGCACTATAAGTTTTCCAATTTCATTGATTTGATCCTTGTGTGGATATTGGGCTATTGTGAGGGCCTCATGATTTTGTTTCACTAGAGCTAACATTTCTACGTGCCCAAGTGTCTCATCCTTCATTTCCTTTAGAACTTCATTATCTTCTACTATAGTTATGATCCTTATTATCACATTTGGTGCCGCACACATGTTCAGAGCTTGATCTACTTTCTTTAGCTCATCTTTCAAGGTTTGGAAAAAAATCTCATAACTTGAAACTTTTCTAGCAATATTTTCCTTTTCTCTTGCTTCTTCTGTTGTAGGATATTTTGGTGTGGTCATTTGAACAAGACCTTCATCTAAAAATTGGTTTGCCAATGTGCGCAAATAATGCATTGCAGAGGGAAACTTATGAGGAACCTGAGATTCTAAATGAGGCCTTACCTTAAGAATATGGTCACCAAGTTCCTCAATCATGCTAACAAAAGCCTCATTATTTGCTTCTTCCCATTCCTTCTCTGCTTTTAAGAAATTTATCTGTGTAGTCTTATCCTTATTGTCTACCAATAGTACTCTAATTGTTTTTGCTTTATCCACATTCCTCCGCGTAACCTCAATAGATACCTTGAGCAGGGGATTGCTCACTTGTTCATCAGAAATCACAGGAGGTTTGATAGTCATGTTCCTGATTTTTGGTGCCTTCTTCACTCTACTTGAGACACATGACTCCTTGTATATATCAAAATCTGGTTCATCCATATGTGTTTATATGGACCAGAACAATTGTGTTCTAGTACACGTAGTGGCCATCTATGGATCCATAAACTCCCATCCATATAAGTATTTTAGCCCTACAGTGCTCTAAAATCAAGCACATATAATTTATCTTGGGTCAACTACATACCCCATAGTAGGAGCCACGTATTCTTCACTCACCTTCCCCTCCTTCAATTTCTACCCCTTAGGAACCCAGGCACCAAATTTTGGATTTGGTCCTTCACCTTCTTGATCGGTGTGGGGCGCGCTAGATGGATAACCAATTTCCACTTCTATTTCCTTTAATCCCTTCTCATCATTATTCATCTCCTCATCATGAGGCTCTTATGTATCCTCAAGTTGCATTAGGGTTCTTGACGCACTCTCACTGGACTCATCCTCCTCATCATCCTTGAGCTTTAGATTTCTTCTGATCTTCTTCTCAGGTGCTTCCTTCTAAGGGGAGAGTTGAGGTGACATTCGTAAACATTGTGATGGTCATGTGCCTTGAGTTCTAGTTCTTATGAACATATTTTTGAATTGGTCTTCCTCATTGACTAGTTCTCTGTCCAAGTCTAACGCATCTGTTTCTAATACTTCCTCCTCTTCTTGCTATTGTGGAGGAATAACCTCACACTCACTTTCCTTTTTATTTGTGGGCTGTCTCCGATCCCTGCATAATAGACCACCATTATCCTCATGTAGGTCTTCTTCTAGGGGTGAGGTAGGCTTCTCATCCATAAAATTTCTAATTGTACTTCCCCTTAGGCGGGCCTAGTAACATGAATTTGTTATCCACATACTTGTCATTTTCTAGCCTAGGCTTAAGCTAAATGTAAATTAGCATGGCCCCACTATCGCCAATGGCCAAGCTTACTGGCCTCATGGTTATATCATCTAAGATGAACCTTTTAATGTAAGCAGACCTACCCAGGTAAGCGTAAGTCTTTCTTAGGGTATGGTAGTCATAATCTACCTTATCTGCATTGTATAACAACTAGCACACATCTAAAAACCTGTGAACTGTGGCTTAGAAGAACCATACTGTGAAGGCATATGGTAGTTTGCATCAGGGACTCCATGTCCCATCCTTCATCACAAAGCACGTGATGCAAAAGTGTTGGTACATTACAAACTGAACTAACTTTCTTACCACTGAGGTTATCTCCTTAGAAATTCTACATTCCTCTTTGAATGATGAGTGAAGTCAGTCATACCACATCTCTCCCCTTTAATTGAATGATACAATCATAGAACCTTCACATAAATATTTCTCAAACCTTTTTGTGAGAGACTTATTCTTTGCAGGATACTCCCAAATCTTATTCTTTTGCCCATCGGGCACTCCAATTTCCACAAATACAAGAGATAATAAAATAGTGCCAAATCTTATTTTCTCACCTTTGCGTGCCTCCTCAATTATTGTATCAGCTATGTATCCTACTAGATTGTATATCTCTCCTTACGACATCCTCTTAGCGATGTGGAGCCACATGGCGTTCACTTGTGACCATCTCTTCTGGTCATTCAATTTTGTAAGTAGGTGCACGAATGTTTTCACAATAGGATACTTCCTTAGTTTGTAGATGTCCATTCCACGTGGACCCTTTGAATAACCCAACTCCTTGATGGTGGCCAAAATAACTGCCTTGTCAGTTAAATCACTGCTAATTTATGCACCTGTACCCTTTAATCTTGTTAGGCTAGCAATTAAGGGTGTTGTGATCCTCATCCATCGTATGAGAAAATAAAAGAAGTCCTCATAGACTCTGTTCATGAGCCATTGGTATATTTTTTGGGTTTTCCAAAATAAGTGAGTTTATAAAACTGGTAGACCCCTACATTCTTCAACAACTTCTCTCCAACATCATTGTAGATGGGCATATCATCAACTATTTGTTTATTGGTCTTCCTGTTCAACAAAACGTCTAACTCCTCCATGTTATCAGTTGTTTGATGATTATAGTCACTCACTTTTATCTGACGGATATGAGAATCCCAATCCCATCCCATGATTACCTCTTCTGGATACTGTATCTTAGAAAATTTACTTTCGGGGGTATCCTGTATCTCAACAAAGGTCTTTACCTTCTTCTTCCCCTTTTTCACTACTCTAGGTACTCTCCTTAGTGCCATAGTAAGAAAAGGGTGCACCTTTTTACTTTTGTCAAGCTATGAGATCTAAAATCTTGTTTCCTAGCTTCTTCTCGAACCCTAGTGCTCTATTTATCATTTTTCACACGTGTGGTTCACTCAAACCCTTCTCTAATGGGAAAGAAAGCCAATTTCATGCACACTTTTATTATCCTCACTTGGTGTCTCAGCTCTCTGCACTTTAAAATGTCTCGCTTGGCTCATTCACAAATAGCTCGCTCAAATACTCCTAATCACAAATGTAAAATTGAACCTGCATTTCATCCTTATATAAATTTTGAAAAAGTTATCGTATTTAATCACATTTATTGCTCCTCCACCTACCACCGATCCTCACATTAACTTACCATTTACCAACTTTTCCACGCAATACATCTGTGCACCATAGTCATAACCTTCTAGCATGCCTTTCTACCTCTTGGCTATAGACCTCCTTTCATGCTCTCCCATGCGGTGAAGTACTTTTCCATTGTGCCTTCCTATGAGTATTTTCCACGGCTGCAACTTACCTCACGTTACACTGTGCGTTCATTTTTTCTTTCTCACCTATGGTCTTCATTAGGAGAAATTTTATTTCTAGAAGCACCTTTCCATACCATATGCACAAATATTTCCTTATGCATACCCAAATTTAGATGATAACCACCCCACACTAAGGGTATGTGCAGTCCTTTGCACATTAAAATACTTTAGCTTATAATCATCTTCTGGCGCGCAAGCGTGCTTATTACACAAAACAAAGAACGAAATTGAAAAAGCATAGAAACGAATAAGGAAACACATCTAAAGGAAAATACATTAAGGAAAATCTAATCTAGATGGCAATATTGTCATATTACAAACACCAAGAAGGCTTATTTATAGTAGGGCTTCAGCCTACTCCCATTGAAGTAACTGAGAAACCGTGTTCCATTAAGCACCTCTAGGTGGCAAACACCTGAGTCAACTATATGAGTGATAACATATGGTCTCAACCAATGCACCTTAAGCTTTCCTGGGTGGTGCAGAAACTTTAAATCATAAAGAAGCACCATCTACCCAACATCAATTTTCTTGTCCCTGATGTTCCTATCGTGTAATTCCTCATGCCTGGATTTTTCTTGCTTCTGACTCTATTGTTCTATTGTGTGCTTCTCATCTAGTTGTATCAAATTGCCAATTCTTTCTTCTAATGCTTTCTCATCAGCCAAAACTCTTGCACGCGCAATACGTAAAGAAGGAAACATAAATTCCATGGGTAGAATTGCCTCTGCACCAAACACCAACTGAAAGGGTGTTTCCTTATTAAACCGTTTATAGGTTGTTCTATATGCCCAAAGCACAACAGAAAATTTATCATCCCAGTCCTTCCTTCCAACATCAAAAATTTTTGTCAACGTTTTTCTCAATATATTATTGAAAGCCTCAATAGTCCCATTTTCTTAGGGGTGATAGGGTGTTGTCTTATGGTGTGTAACCATAAATTCATCCAATAATATCCTAATGGTATCATTAAGGAAATGAGTGCCTCTATCACTTGTCAAACTTAAAGGACATCCATATCTCATAAGAATATTTTCCCACAAGAACCTTGTTGTTGTAGTTGTTGTACAATCCTTTATAGGTGCCACTTCTTCCCACCTTGTAAGATAATCTATACAAGTGATGATGTAGCGTGATCCAGATCTGTGAGAGGCTGTGGAAATAGGACCCACAAAGTTAATTGCCCATTTCTCAAAAGATTCTAAACTAGTAATATGCCTAAAAGGAATTTCATCTCTCTGCTTAGGTTTTCCAAAGCGTTGATAGTGATCACACACCTTACAATATTATTTACAATCCTTGTACAAGGTCTCCCACCATAAACTAGCTAGTAGAATCTTGTGTGCAGTGGCGTCCCCTGCATAGAGTCCACCTGTAATACTATCATGAGTCTCCTTCATAATTTCTGTACATTCATGCTCTAGTACACACCGATGCAAGACTTCATCTCGGCCTAGTTTGTATAAGTCACCATTGAACAACATGAAATGTGCGGCGTGAATTGTAAGATGTTTCTTTTCCAAGGCCTTCATTCCTTTGTCTTCCATACTTGTGCCTAAAAATACAACAATATCCTCTAATTCCAAGGGTGCGCAGTTTAACTTGTATAAATGTGCATCTGGCATTATATCTTACATACTTTGCACAACCTCTCTTGATTGAATCCTTGACAAATGATCTAGACCAGAATTTCTTTTACCTAGCTTTACCACCACTATAAAGTCAAACTCCTGGAATAAGAGAACCCATCGGCATATGCGCCCCTGTAAGACGGGCTTATTCACCAAGTATCTCAATGTCATGTGATCTGTATAGAAAACAAAAGGTGTTGTTATCAAGTACTGTCAAACCTTATGCAATGTGTAGATCATTGAAAAATCCTCATGCACTCCATATAGAATTGTTATAATTCAACTTTATAGCAAAAAAAAAGATGATCTAAATACTTCTCCATGCTAGCAAATCAAATGGCCATAGGATGATCCACATGTACGTGAAAAGGTACCATGAAGGGAAAATGTAGAATAGGCCAGTAAGCTAAGCTAATGAACTACACTCCCCAATAGAACTATGCCACCTATTAATATGTCCTCCACATGCATATCCTTTGATAAATTTTCTGTAATACCCCTTGTGGCCCAAGAATCTACACACCTCACTTTGAATAGTGGGTTCCTCCAAGCCTAAAATGACAACAACCTTAGCTGGATCTACTAAAAAACCTTCCTTGCAGATGATATGCCCTAACAGAGTTCCAAAAGGTGTAGAAAATACGCACTTCCTAATATTTAAAGAGATGCTTAACTATTTTCACCTCTCAAACATTAACCTCAAGTTGTCACAATGATCCTTGGCAATCCCATATATGGTCCAATCATCCAAGTAAACCTGTAATAATTTGTGAATAAAATCCTGGAATGCTTGAACAATAATGCACAAAAATACAGCAGGTGCATTCTTCAATCCAAAGGGCATTGCCATGTATGTAAAACTTCCCCATTTAGTGGTGAAAGTTGTCTTCTCTTGATCTTCTTTAATAATCCTTACTTGATGATACCCAGAAAATCCATCTGTACAAGAATGAATTTCACACCCTATAACGCCTTCCAATATTTCTTCAGTGAATGGTGTAGGGAAAAGATCAATCACACATGGAGCATTCAACTCCCTGTAGTCCACACAAATCATGATTCTTCCATATTTATTTATGTTGATTACCATGGGGCTAACCCACTCTAATTACTCTATGGTCTCAATGATGCCATAGTTCAACATCTTGTCAATTTCTTCTTTAACATTTTACACGTAGGTTAGGGTTCATCCTGTAAGGTCTCTTCCTAACTAAGGTGCACACCTTCCTTTAACTTTATTTTCATCTCGCCCAAAGATTGATGCACTCCTTTCAACTCATGGTAAAATCTAGGAAACAAGTCCTGGAAATCACGTAGAAACTCAATTATCTTAGCCACTTTAGAGTCAGACCAACAATCTCCAATTATGGCCTCCTTAGGTTCAACATCCATTCCAATGTTCACTTTCTTCATCTTCATAGGTTCATGGTCAGCGCACACCTTCTCATTTGCATTGTCTAAGACCTCTCGTGTACCCTCTGAATGATCTATGTCCAAATTTTCCACTTCTTCATCATCCACCAAATTCTTTCGTTTCTCCTTCTCTAGGTAAGCATGCTCAAGCAAGTTCTACATTTGTCTCATCTACTTCATCAAAATACACTTCTAGGTATGACTCACCAAATAAATCATGAATGAGTTCTTCAACTTTTGCACTATCTCCCATAGTCAAGTGCTTCATAACCTATAATGCCTCTTTCACGGGAGGTTTAGTGGAGAAGTAGTAAAAATTTTGGATCATACCTGTAGTCAAGTCTTTCCAATTTCCAGTCTCTCTATTCAACTCCACATAAACATACCAAGCACGAGTGTATCCTTGCAAGGTGAAATAAAGTTTGTGCACCCACAATGAAGGTGGTAAATCTTCATTGCCCCTCTAAAGAGTCTCTCACACTACTGTGCAACATGATTATTACCATGATATTCACATATTTGAGTAGGTGCATTACCTCTAAGAAACCTTGCTAATAAGGAAATTCTCACCTCTCTCCATTCTATGAGATTATCCCTGTGAACCATCCACCACACCCCCTATGCATATGGTATAAACTAACATGTTCCTTTTGTCCACCTGATCCTTCTGTAATTCCATGGCTCACTACCTTGAATACTGGGGTACAGGGTTTTGCCTAACTGCCTAACACAATGTGGCCTGCTTACAAGCTTCTTACTTCTCATAGGTGTCATGTGCCAATTGAAATACTTGTAGTATCACTAATGGAATTTGATCATCCCACTGGTGCTTAGATGGCTCAAACACTTCCAGATCTCGAATGGTGCACAATAAATTCTGTTCAAGTCTTCTTCACTTAAATTCTCAATAAGGTGTAGATTTCCCATCCTCTCCCCTCAAAACTGATATATCCCTTATTGAACTGTAGATCAAGATGTATGATCAACATTATTTAATCATAACACCAAGATTATGGGAATTTATTCCTTATGACATGAACCAAAGGAAAGGAACGATCCACCAGTGCACTACTGTCCCTTGCAGGGTATAAACTAACATGATCATTCTATCCACCATAATCCTTCCACTGAGCTGTACATAGCCTACTACTTCCATGGCTTGTAGGAATACCTCAGGAGGGAGATTAACATGCAAAATAAGCTATTCAATCAAAATCTCAAAATGCATCCATCCACAATAACATTTAGTTCTCAATACCAGCGCAATAGAGAGTGTTCCTTTTAACCAACTCCTTAGTAATGGAATAATGTTCTCCTGATGTATAATCTTGCATACTTCTTTCATATCATCAACATCCGATTAGAGAATGTCAGCTGCCTTCTTCTATTCCAACTTCAGTGACTATTCCTTTAGACACTATATCTCACCCTACAGATCTCTGAGTACCTCCATGGTTTCTTGGTAAACCTCCTTCTGATGTGTAGGGTCTGGATACTTTACATGAAAAACCTCCTCCTTAGTAATGGTAGGATTATGTTGTAATGTTTCTCTGGCGCACAAAGCCTCATCACGTGTAGTAATCTTCATAGGTACCATCTCAAGATCCAGTGCTAACTTCGACATCCATTGGTTTTCCACGACGCGTTGTATTCTAACCATCCCTGCACCCTTGTTCTCATGTTTTTGCTTCTTTCTCAGATGTTCATACAAGTCTGGGCACTCTTCATAGTTGAGATTCTTTTTGCAAAAAGAACAAGTAATGTTCTGAGGGCACTCACGCCTGTAATGGTCAGGGGATCCACACGTATAACATGTTCCATGAGGGAACTCACTTTGTCCACCACCGCAACCTCGGCCTCTAAATCCACCATGGTATCCTCCACCTCTACCACAGTCTCCCTAAAAGTGCCCTTGATTATGATCATAGTGCCCTTGAGTGTGATCATGATCATGTTGCTCACTTTTTTCCTTAGATTTATTCACAACTCCAGTATGTCGTACACCAATATCAATGGCATCATGGATCTGATCAATCAACCTGTAATCTTAACTATTATGAGTTGTGGACCAAAAAATATTACAGTAGCAGGACATGTTCTTCCTTATCATGCATTGCAATAATGGGTAGTGGCTCGCATCATGGTCTAAATGACATATCTCACAATCCAACAGCAAGGAGCACATATCCTTAGTATGCCCCTCTACTTCACAATCTATGCACCAAATTCTAGTGCATGTATCATGTGTTGTATTGGCTGATAGTTTCTCCAACTATTTTTCCATTGCTGCAATATGAGCTTCCAAGAATGGGCTCACTCCAGTGTCTATGCTCCCAACTTCCTTAGTGTGCAAAGCTACTTCAAGCACCTCGTGTACACAGGTCTGTATAAGTCTTATGTGAGAGTTCCTTCCTAAAAGGTATGATCAGGCATCCGACGAACCAATGTGCATGCTGATTTTCATGGATATCATAAGATAGTTTAGATAAAAGTGTTTTGAAATGATCATCATATTCCCGAGCACTCTCAGTAGTGCCTTGCTTGATATCCTTGAGCGTGCTTATACTTTTCTACCCAAACTCAGGGATATAAAATTCTTTAATGAAAGTGTCTCGTAATGCTATATAATCCACACAAGTATGATCAGGGTCAAACTTCCTGTACCAGTTGTGTGCCTGTCCCTACAACGTAGTTACAAATTGGCTGACCTTGCACTCTAAAGCTACAATTCCTTTCATGCGCCAAAATATCTCACACATATGGACATGATCAAAAACATCTTCTATTCCCCTATACTTTGGGAGATGAAGTGACATCTCCATGTAAATATTTTGGGGCTGGTGAGGACCATGCCCACCAGATCCAGAACCTCATGTGTTACCTCTGCCTCCAGATCCACCAGATCCGTCATATCTCGAGCCACCTATGCCTCTTGATCCTCCTCCTTTAACAGGAATTGTACCAAAGGATGCACTACATTGTGTCCCAACAAAGGTTCTAAAATAAACTCCCACAGTCTACAAAGTTGCACTACCCCCAGATGTGAGTCCAAAGTTTTACGTGCCTGTATTCTGCACCGATGACGTGTCTGAAAAGGTACCTTCAGCTGGACCTCCAAATAATAAGGAAGATGTCTTCCCAGCCATAAATGTACTTGCTATTTGTTTTATTCCTGAACCTATTGATAAGTCTACTTTACCTCTTGCTACTATAGTACCCAAACTATCTTGCTGACTATTAGTTGTACTAGAAACTTGAAAACCAAGCACAAGGGCTAGGTCACCAGGTATGTTTAGATGTGCATCTATGACTTGTGTTGTCTCTGCTGGTGCACTCTCATAAGAGGCCGATGAGGGTTCCTTGTCATGCTTTCCCAAATGGGGGACTTACAGATGCTCTGGATCCATGTCCTCTACGTGAGCTCCAAATCCTTCACGAGCCATCTCTCTCCACAATGCCATCCATTCTGCAACCTCGTGCTACTTCTCTAAATCCCTCTCATGCACCTCATTAAACTTAAGTCACCTTTCTTCTCTTTTCCTTTCTTCCACTAGGTCCACCATCTTTCACCACACCTGCTCCTTCTCCCGCGCGTGGTGGGGTTTAGCTAGCGATCGACTTCTCTTCCAAATTTATGGTTATCATCAAGATCTTAATCACAAGTGGAAATTCCGTGCAGATATAATCCCTTGGGATAACACCTAAAAATTGAAACTTAGCTACCTCTGGACAAGAGTAAGTGGAAATTGAGTACTCCAAAATATACCTATTCATAATACCACAGAAGTAAGTATCCACAATGCGCGTCTAAATTAGATCAACATCATAGAGATCCTAAAATTATTCTTGCATCCAAAAAAGTGTGTGAAACCTCTAATTCCTTTTATATGTATAAAGAAATAGCCACTCGTATAGTTCTATGGGAAAGATAGCAAAGAATCTCTCATATAAGCAGTCATACAAATTCTTCTCAACACACACGTGTGTGTCAAACTCATATCCAGTGTTGAATCTCTGAGTGTATTCTTCATTCCAAATCTACTATCCACTCCTCAACACTTGTTATGGTCAACCAGTACGTCTTCATCATGCAACATCCTAAAAAATAACTGAGAAATAGGTCGTGGCAATGGAACCAATGATGCAGCCTAGAATTCAATGTACAAGACTCAAGCACGCTGACACATCACTCAGCCTGAGCTGAGCTCTCACCTGAAGTGTGCAAAGGCACCAGGTCTCTCTTTAGAGTTGCTTGTACAAAATTTTAGCATGATAGTGCATATGTATATTCAGATTCATAACCAATAGTAAATAGTCCACAATGCATAAACTAGATCTAGATCTTAGAATATATATAAGATGAACTAAAAAATGACTATAACAATATTTACCATAAAAGAACCAGTTCTAGTCATGTTCAACACCACTATCTAGCCAATATGATCCATTATATCAAATATTGTAAAACACAGAAGCTTCATACATTATAAAGGTATCTCCAAGAGTCATGCACATAAAAAAACCCGCAACATAACTCTACAATAATTGACACTTACTTAACCGTGTAAATCAATATATATATATATATATATAAATTATATATATATATGAGCCCTTTTGTACATAGGGTATAGTCCCTTCAAAACTATTTGCCCTTAATAAAAAAAAACTATATGAAGCTCGACTAAGAAACTATTATAGTCATAACTCTATCGGGAAAACTAGAAAAGAATCCCTCACGTAAGTAGTCATATGGAGCACTTATATGTTTTGCATCCTTTTTGTAAAGGTGCATGGCTATTATTAGCATGTGGCCTATTTTGAGATAGTGCATGGGAGGTGAAGGGAAAGGCCTGGGGACACAATACTGATCCATTGTTTTCCACAATACTACTAAAACTGAAGCCAATTTTTTACGGTTATAAAGGTATATTCATGAGTCCCACATAGGGGGATATGATTTGTTTAAATTATCCCCCTTCATCTGATCGAACTTCGAGTCAAATGGATCTAATGGTATGTGGAGGTGAAGGATGGATCAATTCCCATGTATGTTCTTCATAATTGAAGATATTTTGATAGGATCATTTGACCAACTAGGACCATTAGTAGCTTGTTTGAAATAGTACACATTCTACCTTTAGCATAGGCAAGTATTGATAGCTTTCACGATTAGCATCCCACTTCAGCACCAAGTCATCCAATCTTGTAGAATTTAAGTGGAATTAGCTTTATTGTCAAAGCTCTTCTAGATCAATGCTTGATCCTTCTCCAAGGTCTACACTCCATGTTCTCTTGCTTCTTCTAGTTCCATTAGATCTATATACCTGATATCCATATTCTTGCATTTAAACTATAGTATGAGTTCCAATGCCAGCAACTCAAGTGACTATAGGAAGTAAATATTCCATATACAAGCTTGTATGTAGACCTCTTGGGTGTGACCCCCATCTAATAATAATTCTCAATTCCTTTCAACAATGTTTGTAGCTCAAGACAAGCATTAGAGAGTTGAAAAATCATCAACAATTTGTACAAGTGTTACACGTCTTCTTCAAGTGCACTGCGCGCAGTCTACTTTGTGAAATAGTCTATTGGTCATAAGGATACACTTGTGGCCTTGACATGAATTTGGGTTGTGACACTCCAATGAAGTCCAATCCCCATTGCATGAATGGATGATCTCACCCTAAAATATGGATCTTCTTTACCCTGTAATGCATTCCATGTCTTGGTTAATTTTGTGTGACATCAAAAAATTTCTAAGGAAAAGGACCTTTTTACAAATTTCTAAAGTCAGTTGATTGTAGTGCTTCATCTATTGAATCAACTTGTTGTTTGGAAGTGAACATTGAGCTAAGGCATTACACAAAACTTGATTTTCTAACACTAAGGTTTTTTTTGTTGACACAAGATTGCATATGAACCCATATTCTCCTGCATAATACATGTCAGGTAAAAAGAAACTTGAGCCCCTAAAAAAGTGGTATTTCAAAGGCTAAAAAATGGAATGGCCAAGTCTAGCAATATTTGCTTCACTAAGCCAAGAAACATCTTCGACTCCCTTACCTCTCCATTTTACTAGATATTCTATAACATTCCCATTTTAAGACTTTAGAAACAAGGGATTTTTTTTTTTTTGAAACAAAATGTTCTCTGTTCTAAATAAAACATCCTTTACAACACACATTCATCCAAATCAATCTCATAACAGATAACCATATGCAGTTGTAATGACTTGGTATACTACCGATCTCTCATGTTTACTACAGTATAAAATACTTTATGTATACTACGTATACTTGGTTCACATACCCTATTCCGGGTACTGAGTGATTTTTTTAAAGAACCTATCTCAATATTTGTTACCAATATTCATTTGACATCACGTTGCTTTAAACTGGGTGACATAGGACGACGCAACCAACAGCTTGCGATACTTTGGCCAAATATTTTCAACATACTGTTCATGATACTATTCTTAGATGACATACTTGTCATTCCGGAATACGTCCTTCACCTCACTCTTCTATTATCTAGACCGGTCTTTACCAACTACCGTCAGTCCACTTGCCCAAGGTTCGACCCTAGCCCTGGTTAGCAATATAATTTATTATAGGAAGACACTCATGATGGCTTAGGGTATATGGGCATACTCGGCTGACCTAAGTCATTTGAATGTGCCAAGGTACCCTAAGTCATAGAAAGCTACTACCTATCCCAAACATGCTACTAACTTGACCTAGAGAGAAACTAAATTCAAGTCTAGATGTGTGTAGATCTAGATGAACAAGTACAAAAGGGTGTTACCACATGTCAATTACAACATTGTATCCTTGAGAAGTCCAGGGACTCCTCAAGGGTATAGTCCTGCAATTTCCGTGTGCCAACATCCATTAGAACTAAATAATCAAGATGTACATACCCCCTTAGTAGTTATTAAACATAATTAGATTGGATTAAGATTCAAATTACTGCAACCATGCCTAACCCTAATTCCAATATTCCTTAAGTTCTTTATCCAACACTATCTTGATTAGATATAGAGAACTTCATTAATTCATGTTTGCATTTGTTATTAGTTATCGTGGCATAACAAGCAGTTATCCCAAAAACAAGTTAGCAAACATCAAACGTTTAATCCTTAACGCAACTTAGCTGTCTAAATCAAGTGTGTCATTCACTTAGATTCAACTAGAGTTTACTTTAAAAATGAAGTATAACAATTAAATATTATACCACTATTCCTTTTACCTTTCATTCCATGAGAGAGGAAGAGCCTTCCTCTTTATGGTTAGATGTTAGGTTTAACATTACCTTTTTATCGTTCATTACTTATATAGTTTAATTTTATGTCCAAAGAATATTTCATTATTAAACTATAGTTGTGTAATTAGAGAACGACATCCTTGCAATTTAAAAAAGTTCATTAATATAAGGGAGATTATACTATCTCCTTAAACCAACTCATTATCTTATATCAGCAATAGTATAAATAGATATAAAGAATACCACAAAGATATCACTATTATCTCCATCATACAAGTACAAAAGTATTCACATCACAAATTGTAATCCAACACAAAACCTTTCAATTCATGATTTTAAATATACATTTACAAGACTATGCAATTCAGACATTCTGCAAGTCAATCATAATTAAGATCTTAAAAGAACATCACTTTTCTTTTTCATTTCAACTCAAAAATGATTCGAAACTCTTTACATAAGATCCAGAATTAAATAAGCCAATACATCATGAAATTTCTTTCCTTATTTTATCACTTACGATTTCCATCTACAAAAATTGCTAGCATGAGTCAGTTCGATGAATTGAGCATGATAAGCACTAAGCATTAAAGTGAAGTGCATTTCAATAATTGTTCCATTAAAACAACTCTGCTTTAATGAAATAATTAATATATCATAAAAATAATCATAAGTAATAACATCCAAAAAAGAAGTACAATTAAAGAGTTTGAATTCACTTTTAAGAAAAGAGCATAATATAATCTGCAACACCTGCATTTATATCATATGGTTTAATTGATCCTATCAATTACTTTAAAACAATCAACAAGTCTTGTCATCCAATTGTTTCATAATTCCATAAGAATAGAAATACACATTTATCTTTTCTAAGTAGCAAAAGAAGTTAATTTCAGCCTAGCTCATATTAGGATGATTCATCCTACAACTTAAACAAAGAAGAAGAATCAATACATCCTACTTCTTACACACTTCATCATCTGAAAGATAGAAACAAGTTTATAACTCACCTAGCTGCTTCAGTTCAAGGATATCAATATAAGGATTCTATAAATAAGAGACAACATCTAAACAAGAATCCCAAATCCATCCAAGAAGGGTTCATAATAAAAAAAAGAGTGCAAAAAGAGACAACCCTCCAATATTAATCCAAATGGAGTGTGACTCAATCAAGAAAAACAGTCAGTCTATGTATGATATTATTTTATTTCCAACATACCAATTCAGTTAATTTATGTCCACTTCATAACAACCAATGACTTATACAAAGTAGACCAAAAAATCCACAAAAAGTTTCCATCTCAGAAGAGAATCAAATTCAGAGAAGCTCAGCTAATGAACTTATCCAAACAACAGAAAAAAGATCTCAAATAGAAAAGGACCCAATCCATAATTCATTTCATTTATACTATGAAATGAATTCTCATTTCTATTTCAAAATTAGAATTTCTTAACTGGTTTCCAAAAGAGAACATAGAACCAAACACATAGTTAAAGAAAGCACACTTCAAACTTTCCATTACAAATCTTACAAACTGGTTTACCTATTCCATTCATCAAACACAAGTTCAAATTTAGTTCATAGAATGAATTACACAATACAGTCCCTAAAACAGTATATTGTCCCCAAGAGATCATGTTCATTTCTCTTTCAAAACCCAGAGATTCGTTTAATGAACCCAACAAGGAATAGAAATCCACAAACAATGTAAGATATACAGGGTTCAATATAACTTACGACACAAAGACATAAATCCCATTACAAGGCTTCAACAACCTAATGCAATAGAATAAGTAGTTCGGGATCCCGAATAAGAAAATTAATTCAAAGCATTCTGAACAGTGATATTGTATCCTTCCATACAAAATTCAGTATAATAGGTTTAAATTCAACTTCTAATAAAACCCAAGAATCAAATAATAGATCAGAAGAGAGTAAGAAACCTTAACAACGTTTAAGTCAAGATATGTTCCAATATTACTTCCAACTCGACTAAAACAAAATCACAACCAAGACTCTCAAGTTCCAGCTAAAAGATTAAGATAGGGGAAATTATTTGTTTCAACATCTAAAACAAGAAGGAGAGTAAATACTGTATTTCCAGAAGTCTCCAAAACTGTTATGACTATTCCAAACAAACTACATAAATCAATCAAACCCACAACAAGACATTGTTACAGACCATTAATCCTATGAAAAAAATAGTTAAACTTCATCAGGACACGGGTTCGCTCAGGGAAGAGAAGAATAGGATACACTTCGTATTCACATGCCCTGTCAAGTTCAAAGAAGGTGGTATAGTCTAAAGACAGAAGTACCACAATCGGTCCAACAAGAAGCTACAAGAAGAAGATCTCAAAAGAGATTACTAGGTCTACTTCAAAACAAACAAATCTCTCAAGACCCCTTTCGAGCAGACAGTCCATAATGAGTTTAAATCTTTTCAAATCCTTAATACCCACAAAACTCTAGCTCATAATACAAGTATAGAATCAAACACGTCGATTCCAACACAAGTTCAAACATGCACGAATGGAATACCAAAAAAGTATAGAACATGAGCTTCAAACAAAAGTTCAGAACTTCATAAGACTATAATATTGGTTCAAACAAACATGAAGTTCAAATACGAGTTCAAGTAGTTTCAAATCCTTGAAAAAGAATAACCTTCTAGTTCATAGTATATGTACAGAACAAAACTCATCGGTTTGAATTCAATTTCAAATCACGCAAGTACTAAACATGAGTACGACATCAATCACAGAGCTTCAATGAAAGTTTAGAACAATACAAGCTTCAAATCAGCTCTGAATAACACGAAGTTTTTAATTACAAGCTCCTAGCAAAACTCAAATGCTCCAATACAAGCTCAACAAAACATAAGACTACAATAGAGATTCAGAACCATACAAACAACAAATTCTAGTCTAGAACAACCAAGAAGCTCCACTGCAAATTCAAACAAAACACAAGCTCTAAAAATAGTTCAAAATAAAGCATAAGGCAACGAATGCTAGTTCAATCAACACCAGCCTCGCATATAAATTTTAGAATGTAATACAGAGCTCCCAAAACAACTTTTGCATGCATGCCACCATTAAACTAACATAGAGAAAGTTTCCTAAAAACTATCATTGCCAGAAATGGATTTACATTCCAAAAACCACAGATATTTCCTAAAATATGCAAGTAAATGACCAGACAAATCCAACAAACAATTATCTCATGAGAGCATAGTTGTTTTAATGATTCATTTAGAAGAAAGCAAGAGATCTTAATGGGTAGAGCCCATCATGCCTGATAGTGCCTCTACCAATTTGAAGGATAATTCCAGTCGAGCTTCCAACCCTTTTTTCTTCTCCACGACAGATCAACAACCAATTTTTTTTTCTTCCAATGCCTCTTATACATTCCCTTGATCGAAAATAGACTAGAGAAACCAAAAATAGCCAAGAAGAAGAAGTCAAACTGTTGGTTCAAAGAACCAGATAACTCCATGCAGAGAAAAATTCTTGAGGCATGCAAAACCAAACAACCTCCCAAAAATCCACCTCCCTTGTTTCCAAGACAGTTTGCACACAAAAAATGAGATTCATTAATGCCATAACTCCCAATTCTCCTGCTTCTCTCTCCTTACCACCGCCTCCCAAAACTAGTGAATACCAATTCCAAATCAGCATGCAATTCCATACTTAGTGAAGCCTCCACGTAAGCCCCACTAAATTTAACTAGCCCTTGCCAAAACTGGCGGTACCACCTTACATTAATACCCAATCAAATCAAATAAAATCCATTAGAACCATCACCATAGTGTCATGCGACCATAGGCCCCTCTTTAATTAGTTTAGGCTAGATGTCCCCAAAACTTAGGTTAGTCAAAAATCATTTCCTAAATAATTTCCTTAGGTCTAAAACATTGCCATAGGTAATACCACCTTAGGTTAGATTAAATTCACAACCATTAGTATTAGGCATTAGGTTAACATAGTCTAGTATTACCATAGTAATCTCCCCTTATTCATTTAGCACTAGAGCTTAGGTTAGATTATAACCTCAATTAAGTAGACGTAGCTAGGAAGTAGGTGCTATTACCTAGTTTAGGATACCGTTAGGATAGTCCTTTTGTTTTAGGATTATGATCCCCTTCGTAGTCATGAAGCAGAATATTTTTATTTATGCCAATAATGTCCTGCAGAGGTCAATCCCAAAGACCCAAGCACAACATACAACCGAATGAAGACACAATCACTAAAGCCAAAATAACTTGTAACATACAAGGTTCAGTCCGCTATGTCTCTTCACCAATGAATGTCAATTTACCATTCAATCTGTTAAGAATATTTAAAACATTTCTTGGATCACTAAAATTGATCCAAGGATGAGTTAGTACATGAGATTAGTTTGTAACTCTCAAAACCAGATTGCAACTTATCAATAAGAAGTGAAAGTGGATTCTTGCAAGTCGTAACATTTCAGTCCAATGAATCCACTAGAAGAAATGATTTACCCATAACAAGCATGATTTTCAACAATCAAGGAAACGCACCTCATGAAAATCACATGCCAATGCTTGTAATGCAAAAGAGAATTATAACAGTTTGTCCAAGGTGTTACATATTCTTTGTGCTCATTTTTTCATATTGTTTTCACTACGTGTATCTTCAAAATGCATTCCTCTTCTGAAAATTATTACTTAGGTATTTGATTCCCCCAATCTAATTTTATCTTCCTTTTCCATTTCATCTTCCCCTCATAATATGGGTATAGTCTTGTTATGTTAAAGATAAGAAAAACGTTTATCCTTTTTGGTAGCTCCAAATCATATGCATTATCCATGAATTTCTTCAGGTTTATGCATAGTTTAATCATCTTCCACTTGAGTTTATCATAAGATCCTCACATGAACCTCTCTTTCCTCAAGTTTACAAATAATAAGTCCCTCTCCTTAAATTATAAGTGATTATTCTGTAAATCTATGTGTTTTTATTATTGTGCATTTCTCTTATCCAATTGTTTGTGCAATTGATCATGCACTTCATGTATTGTGTGAAGTATTTTTATTCAACACTCCTATTTTTATAGAAACTTTCCCAGTTCTGTAATTCCTCTTACAATTATTCCATACACTATTTGGAAAGGTGACTTCCTAGTGCATTTGTTGAGAAAGTTTTTATATGTGAACTCTTCCTACACAAGAATTGAATTTCACTTTATTTCCTTCTCCCTACCAAACATTACAACAAACTACCAAGACTCTTGTTGAAAAATTTTGTTTGGACATTTGTTTGCGAGTGACATGTATAACTAACATGAAACCTTATGTTTAGTTTCTTCCACTATGTGAGCCAAAAGTGGCCCACAAATTTAGTATCCCATTTTAGATACAATTGTGCATGACAAACCATGAAGTCTCACAACTTCCCTAAACAATAGATTCTCAACGTGTGTAACTTCACTAGTCTTATTAAAATCAATAAAATGAGCCATATTGTAGATTATATTCACAATAATGAAAAATGAATCACAACCCCTATACATTATGGGAAACAAAAAATACATACTCAGATACTCTAAGTCTCTTAGGTACTAACATTGGTCAATATAACTACACATTATGACTATTTCCTTTTTCCAATTGGCATATGATACATCTCTACACATATTTTTGCACATTTTTAGCCTTCTACATCTTAAAATGACTCTCCCCCAATGATTCCAAGTTCTTATCTATCCTAAAGTTCCCTAACATTCTTCCTTAATATTTCTCCAGAATCAAAATTTCCCTCATTGATCCTTATGGTACACACAACTATGTTCCTCTTAACACTAACCCTTCATATAGGAAGTAGTCCAACCATAAAGTGTGATAGATGATCACTAATTTTGTACATTCTCTCAATTATTTTACAAAATCCTAATCTTCTGCATAGAATTCATTCCCTTAAACCCTACTACACTCACTTGCAACTCAGTCAACAATACACATCTTCTATTTAACACATATACAACTCTATTGGAATTTCCAATTTTGTGCTTCAAGGTAAATGAGTAGCTCTATAGGAACTCGACCCATTTCATGTATTTGATTCATCTTCCCATAAATATTAATTGATAGAAGTGTTTGATGGTTTGTATACAATGTTTAACTCCCTAGGAAATAAGTACCGCCTCCATTTATTCAGAGCTTGCACAATGACATAAAAATCCTAATCACAAATTGAATACTTCTCCTCATGTCATTTTATTTATTATTAAATTATGTGGTAAGTATCCCTTCTTGACTCATCACAACCTCGATTTCTACCCCATTGACATCACAATAAACCTAAAATACCTTAATGAAATAAAAAAAAGTTGATATTGTTTGTTCAATGACCTTATTCTTTACCTTCTAGAATGTATAATTTACATCTACAGTTCATAGAAACTCTCTTCTATCCTTCTACATCATCTCAATTATCTTTCTACAAATCTTTCTCAATCCTCTTATGAACTTCCGATAGAAGTTTGCAAGTCCATGGAAGCTTTATGCCTTTGCAGCACTACTGGGTAATGACCAATCTACTATAGCTCACACCTTCTCAAGATCCATCTTAAAGCCTTATTGAGATATCAAAAATTCCAATTAGACCAACTCCTTCTACATAAAACTACACTTCTTCAAGATTATCAGTATCTTCTCCTCTCACAAACACTTTAAATCTTTGTACAAGTGAAATAAGTTCTCTTCTTTTATCCAAGTAAATAATGAAAAATTACCTATTAATGATTTCACCACTTAATTCATCAACCACATGAATGTTCTCAATGTCTTTCTAAACCCAAAAGGCATAACCAATCACTCATAGAAACCATCATGCATTTTGAACACAATATTCCACACATCTATTATTACCCAAATTTGTATACCCCTCTTTTAAAATCTATATGAATAACATTTTACAATATTATTTTCGTCTTCACATCTACATAATGACAGGGGCCACTTAGCTTATCTTATGTGATTATAGACATGCATATATAACAAATAAGTGGGTTTGATGCATTTATCTAGTCATCTTTATTATATTATTGCTACGATTTGATATTTATAAAATGAATCTACATAGTGAAACTATTACAAAAAGTGGACAATCATGACTTCCGAGTTTCAATTTACATTAACTATCTTTGCCTTCCAAGCCAAGATCATGGTATACTTGTTTTTCCCCTTCTGGATGTGATGATGATAATTACGAGAGAGACAATAAGATCTAATTACAATGATCTTGCAACAATACTGTGATAGTTAAACAAGGTAATTTTAATACATTGAAAATCATGTTTGATTATTGGTGATCACGTGTTGAATGTTTGATGTCACATTTTTTATGTTTTAATGTGAAGCTGTGGTTTCAAATGGTAATGTTGGAATTTTTTGTCACATTTATTTTAAGCCAAACATGAATTAAGGAAGTGGCATGCATTTTTCCTAAGGCATTATTAAGGTGATCACCTTGATGGAATTGTTGAGAAACATGAACCCCATACTTATCAACTCTCCACCTGCATTTAATGATTTTGTTGCTATGTGATGGAGGTAGTTTTGATGAGCTAGCAAGTGGAGTAGGTGGTTTTTGAGGATGTAGTCGTTTTGAGTTTATTGGAGGGAGTATTTTTTTTAATACCACTGAGCTTGAGGTAAGAGCATTCAATTATCTCAAGCCCAGTGTAGATTATACCTCCCAATACTTGATTCTTCGGTCTTAGTTTCTCGAGATAAAGAAGTGTTGCCCATTTTTTTTTTCTCCCTCTAGTTTTGTTGATCTATTGGGGGTTTCTTTGATTGTCTTTCCATTTGGAGGCTCAATGAAGCTCATATAGGCTCAAGGTCATTTTGTTTTCAGCTAGGAGAAGGTATGAACTTTTACTAGTATGGTTTTAAGTTGAAATAAGTTTTATGATGGGGTTTTTGATTATTTTGTTTTTTTACTTCTAAGTATGGTTTAAATAAAATTATAAGCTTGCATACATAGAAAAAGTGGAAATTTCACTCATGGGTATCAATGGTTTTTAATTTTAATTTTTAGAAATTTCATTCTTTCAAAATCATTTATGGATTGTATACATTCATTTAGTCACACGAGCTGGAAAGGACCAAATCTCTGTCAGTTATTTCATGGGTATATAATGTCTTGTTCGAATACATTTTGGGTATATCATATTTTTCTCATTATTTTAAGACAGGTGACATCTGCATAAAAGTATGGTGAATAAATTTGGTTGTGAGGGTTTATGGACTAAGTTTCTCATCTAGTTATTTCTTGAATCTTTTAAAATAAAGACTTGTCTCACTCGATAGTATGAAGAATCTTCTGGAGCCATCTTGAGTTTTTATCTATTCATACTTTTGAACAAATATTTTCTAAGTATGAGGAATTTAGAGAAATGATATATGAGTATTTTGGTTTTGTGAAAATGATTTGATGGTTACAGTATGGAAGATGTTTTGAATGTGGTATTGACTAACTTATTTTGACTGTACTTACATGTCTTTCAAAATAATAATGGTGAACTGTTTTACCTAACTGATATACATGGTGTAATTTGATTCTACTTCTTCTGTTGAGAATGATATATAAAATGTTCATTTTCATGTATTTGGTTTTGGTAAAAAAAATTACTCAGAGGGTGGTTTACTAATGTTGTACTTTTTGTACACTATTTTTGGGCATGTTATTATTTCTGGAGATTATGATTATGGGAGTCAAAAGGGTTTTGAATGAGTCTCAGTGGTATGGATGGTAGGATTCAAATTTTTTCATACCCATCGAGAGTTAAAAGGAAATAATGATCTCACCGTCTTTCGAGACCTAAACACTATGTTAGATAAGAAAATTTGCAGACTTTGTCTCATATGGTTTCCATTTTAGAATTGGTCGTAGAATATTCTATACATTGTATTTTGTGCTCTCAGTGTTCGAGATGAAATTTAAGTTGAATGAGTTACTATTTCTCTTTTATAGAGAAATGGGAATGAATTATTTTTCGGACTTATCAATCTAGAGAGTTGCTTTGATGCTATCATTTATCATGGTTATGGAAGTTAACTATACTACTAGTTTATTTTCTTTCTAAGCATAGAATGCTTTGTTTTTAGTGATCAATTGGGTTCATTACTGGTTATTATTTTGAGAATATTGAAATTTGAACTTGATGTTTGAATAAGTTGAAATAGTTGATGTGATTTCATTTATAATAAAGTACAATGTGGTCTCATATGTTCCATAATGGCAGATGTCTCATTCTGGGTGGCATAGATGGAAGAGTCCTGATAGGTAAAAATCCAATGTGGGATGGAAAAATAACTCAGTGAGCCGCTATCTTCCTCAAAGAGGCACACCTCATGGCAGAAGAAGGGGTCCTAACACACTTTAGGGATGTGGTTCCCATAATGGTCATGGTGGAAATACTCATGTTTCTATTCACTTCAATTCATGCGAGCCAATGCTCTGTGAAGTCTTGCATCTCATTGACTATACACCAGATTATCGTGAAGGAATATTTCCAAAAGTCAACACACCTCATGTTGATCTTGCGCAACATAATGCATTGCCATCTCATTTTACTTCCCATCAGTCCCTACATGGAAACTCACCTCGTAATGCCATCAATATTAGCTCACCATGCAAATATGTTGTTCTTCATCATGCTATTCCTAAACAACCTAGTAGGTCCTCTTCCTCAGTACTGAGGGTTACACAGCCTCTGAAGAGAATTAAACTGGAAATAGATTCTGAGGGTGGTATAGTAACACATACTGTTTTAGAAGTTCAGAACTTGGAATACAATGAGATGGCAACTGATTTGGGGATGCTTCTATTAGATCTCACAGTTGATGATTGATATTTTCATATATGGTTTTAAACCTAATATTTCACTTGAATTTACTGGTTAGACTTTATCATGATGGATATTTTGCTAAGTTAAAATTTCTATCCTATTTTGAGATAAATAGATGATGGTGATAGTTGACTCCACTTTTTATTCATATGATAATAAAATAGATGGATAAGTTTACTATTTGATTTTTAACTTTACACTTTACATACATAAGGATATTCAGTGATATGAATTTTGTTTTATATTGAATATGTGCCTAAGTGGGAACTTTTATTTTGGCATGATTTATGAATGGGATGATCATAGCATTGAATAATGGTTTATAAAGTGTTATGCTGACTTTATCAAGTTATAAGATTGAAAATATAAATTCTATGGTTGATTAGGATGTATTGTTTATTTATTACTTAGTTGATATACGTGGGTCCTTGCCCCTATTATGTATACGAGTTATCTATTATCGGTCCTATTGATATTTATGATATGATGAATTCTTTTAATCATAAATCATGAGTAGAATCAAATATATAGTCTATTTTATTATTATTATTTAAAATCGGTTAGAACTATTTTTAATCTAAAAGAGGCTATATAAAGAGATTCTCGATACATCGAGAAAAGAAAAACATTACAGGTAACTTGCAAGAGATAATTATTGCATCCATATGATAATTTTTACATGAGAAATTATTATAAAAATGTCTTGCACTTACAGGACTTATGACGACGGAGCATTTGATTTTTGAGTTTAAACTCGATACAAATAGGTATATCTAGTTTTCATTATCAATTTTTATGATTATCTGAGATTTCTATCTTTGTATCTAATCCATAAACTGATTTCAAATTTAGATCTGCATATCCTAGAAAACCATGAAGCTATTTACTCAATCTCAAAGTTTTGTCTTTACAATAAGTCATTTTTAACTTTGTACTTTCATATGTTTCTTTTTGAAAAGTTGATTCAGTTGATAGCATATTGAATTTTGCAAGTTATGTTTCTCACTAGTTTGATAAGAAATTAGTTGGTCTTTTAGACTTGTATTATTTTTGTATCTTGTAAATATTTTAGATTCGTGCCCTCACACTTTAAATAATATAGAAATCCTATTTTTTCAAGTTGAATACAAAGATTTCTGATTTTCTTGAATTACTACAACAAGTACATTCTGATTATAAATGCAACATATACAAATGGATGTATAATTTAAGTTGTTATGCTTGTTATTTTATCCTCCAAGAGGCCATCTAATTAATAGACTTCACTTTATCAGATATGATAAATAATATTTGAGATGCATGCTTATTTATTATTTATTTAGTTGGCGTGTTTTTTTTTCATTTCTTTAGTTGTCATGTTTTGTTTGTTTATTCTTTTGATTATCTGAATGGTTCAGAAGATTGTCCCTAGAATTCTTGGATTTCAATATAATACTTAAATTACTCTTAATGCAGTTAATTTTATACGTAATTTTTTCATAATTAAAATTGGTTAGATTCCACTTTAACCTTTTGCGATACGTGAAAGGGTTGATTGGTTGTCAATAAATTTTTGGTCGACAAAATATTTGGGGACTCTGCTGGGGAAATTCATTTCTAACTCATTCTTTCACAAGAATTTTTATTCTAGTTATCTACTCATTTGGTGATCATTTTCTTAAATGACCATCACATGTATTACACCTGTCATACAACCAGACTTACCTTTAGAAGACTCATAACTAGATATCAATGCTGATATTAGAATCTTCACTTAGAATACTAATAAAGATTTTGATCAATTTATCAACATTGTTGTCCGTTATTTTGAAGAGGATAAGGCCTTTCAAATTGAACATCATTCTAGAAAGAAGTTACAAACACAAAAAGACATTGTAAACAAAAAAATAATAATTTAGAGAGAAAACAAAGTTATTCTTAGAACAATTAAAGTTAAAAAAAAATTGCGTTTGGACTCAGAGAATGATAAAAAAATTGTTAAAACATCTATGTTGATATCTTTGATTCACCATTTTAAATTTCTGAAATGGAGAGCCAACCTCTTCTCGATAATGATGACAATATAGAAGAGAGGAGAAGGAGAAATAATCAACGTATACTAGGTTTAGAAGATAATCGAGACATGGGAAATGTAACTGATGATGGAGATTCTGATGATGATCATGATGAGTTGAACCCATGGCTCAAAGGTAATACAATATACATTGGAAGTAACCCACCAAAACTCCCTTCCTTAAAGGGCATCAGCTTGCCAAAGTTTTCCTGAGATGCAAATGAATCATGGGAAGATCACCTTGATGTTTTTAAGTTGATTGGTACTGCCATTGGTATTACTAATGAAAGAGTTTTCGTGAGACTATTTTCTCAGACTCTCCAGGTAAAATCTTATACATATTTTATCATTTTACCTTCCAAATCCATTTCTTCTTGGTCTGAAATAGAAGAGTGGTTGAGTGATTATTTTGGTAAAGACAAGGATGAATATGAATTGCTTAATGAGCTCTCTAACATCTCGATGGACACTAGAGAAACTATTTATCACTTTACTATTCATTTTACTAAGCTTAGACAAAAAATATCAAGAGATGTTAGACTACCTACAAAGCTTTCTTGTCTTTATTACTTTAATGCTCTTCCTTTGAAGTATAGGTTAGCTCTCGAAGATAAAGAGATGTCTGAGTATGAAGAGACCATTACTTTCTATATTGAATATGAAAAAAGCTTTAAAATATTGGTTTCAAAGTGAGAGCTTCTATAAGCATGTCTGTTAATAACGCAAAGATTTCAAATGCTATTTGCAATTTAGGTAATGAGCTAGTCATTGTCAAGTGACAACTAAACGATCAACCTTTGAGTTCAAAATCCAACGTTGTCTTAAGTAAAACGAAAAATGAACCCAAAGAACTGTATTGTGGAGTCTGTGAAATAGATCAAGATCCTTCCACCTATAAGGTTGTTGCTAAAATCAGGAAGTATATCGAGGGTAAAGATGTTGATGACATGTGTAGTTTTATAGGATTTTATGTTTTTGCTATTACTACCAGATCATAAGACAATGCAAAGAAAGATAATCCCAAGGATAAAAATGTTGATGACGGTAAGAAGAAATCTATATGTTTCAATATGATTGACAAAAACAAGGGTAAAGATAAAACTCCCTTTGGTAAACCAGCAGATGATGTTCCTTCTGGTCTGAATAATTCTCAATATCAACCTTTGAAGTCTAAACCATACGTCAAGTACACCCTGTTTTCTTGACTGCATTATAAAACCATTCATAATAAAATTCAAGTACACACTATTTTCTTGACGTCAAGTTAAAATTCATAATAAAACCATTCACAACTGCATTATAAACATAGGAGCCTTTAAGAAAATAATACCTAAATTTATTGTTGATCAGTTAGAAATCCCTTATGAGAAAGACAATAGAAAGCTAATTGGTTTTTACTATAGGAAAACTAAATGTTGTGGAAAATTCAGGTATATTGTCATTAAAATGACACAGGATGAACAAATTAAATTCATGGGAAATGTGAAAATATTAGATATCAAAGCTAATTATGCCATGTTGTTTGAAAGAGATTGGTCATAAACAACTGATACCTATGTTGGAAAAGACCTCACTTAGGTACCTGTGGGAAAGGATATCACTTTCTTGTCGAGAGAAGAATTGTCTGGGACTCCTATTGAAGGAGTATCATCACACACCAACTTTTCTTAAACTAGTATGAGAACCTATGGTATGAATAGTCCAAATATCAATCCATTTGATGATGATGATGTTGAACATGCTAGATATTTTACTAAGAATGATGTATGGTCTATATTTTTTTATGGAGCCTGTTCTCAACATGGAACTGGAGCATGTATTATCCTCCAATCTCCTGCCAGTACGGAATTCTATTATGCCTTCCAATTATATTTGAAGCATTATGCCTTGGAATACAAAAGGTTGTTGAGCTTAAAGTTAAGAAATTGATCATTTTAGGGATTCTGATCTGTAGTCATAAAATCATGCACTTTAGACATTTATTTATCCCATTCTCATAATACTATTTAGAAGATTCTTGAGTAAAGAAAGTACTAATTAACTCCCATCCTTTTGGACATCTTGTTTATTTTATTTTCTAATTTGTGACCTATTACACCCATATGCCCTGCCATTTTTTGACTTTCCACATTATTTTAGCCTCAACTGGGGTGCCCAGATTAGTACTGGGGCGCCCATGGGCAACCCTGGTCCCACATGGGGGCACCTCGGTCCTTTTTACACTTTCCTGCCACTTTTTGGGCCTCTTCTAGCCATTTTACATCTTTATATTTCTTTTGGTCAGCCTTTTCGGGGTTAATTACAAAATTAGAGCAAGATAACCCTATAAATATAAAGTTATGAGACCATAATGAGGGACCTAACATCATCTACTACTATCACTCATCTAGAGTTACATCCATCTATTGCATTGGCATCCACATAGCTCCATCATCAAGGCACAAACTAGGACATCTACATCACACTTCATAGGGGGGGGGATTCTATTCTATTCCATGCACACATTCTATTACATTTTCTACATTTAGCTATTGTCTCGTTATTTCACAAAGTGTGACTGATACAAGAGCACCTAGGGCACGACATGCACACACACACCATAACTACATCTGGGTCTGAAATGTAGTGCAACACTTAGTTAGTAAGCCCACTTGTTGTGGTAACTAAGGTCACTCCAACCCATTTATTTGCATATTTCTTTTTTTTATGGTTTTGATACTTCCTTTTGGTCTTTTGCAGGTCATTTCTTCCTCTTGGAATATTTGGAGCATTTGGTGCAGTACAGGAAAATTAATGTGAAAGAAGCGAAGGTTATCAGTCATCTCTAGGACCTGTGAAGACCAGTTCTAGATCTTTTTCCCAGACTAGGGCACCTGTTTTTCTTACCAGAGCACCCATGGGTGCCCCAGTCCTCTCTCAGGTGGTCCAGTCTAGCCATATCACCCAGATCTGTCCTTTTCAGAGTCCCCGACATAGTCGTTCCTGACTTTCTGATTTTTTGTTCATCACTGCACACAGTCCAACAAGCTTCTATTATTCAGCTGAGTTCTTTCCTCTTCTCTCTTGCATATTAGGGTTAGTATTTCATTTTACATATTTTCTTAGATCATTAGCATACTTCTTTACTACATTTATTTACTTTAGTACAATTATTCATAGCTTAGATTAACTATCCCTGCACTACTTAGATATTCCATTTTTAGTTAATCATTTTGGTGAGCCTGAATCGATCTCCATACTCCTAGGATCCTCATTCTTCTTAGGGTTTCTTCATCATGGCTATCTCTATTCATGAATTTTTTCTTCTCCATCTTGAATTATGAGCCAAAATCATCATTATTTTACTCACTACTCAAATTCCTGACAACACCCATCCTGATATAGTGTATAACACCTTTGCATATGCATTCTCTCACCATATTGCTTTCCCATCTATTCCTCAAGCTGATCTTGCTACTTTTGACAATGACCCACCTTTGCATATCATCTGCCATATTCAAAATGTAGGTGTAAAACACACCTTAATTGATAACGGATCTGAGCTCAACTTGTGTCCTATGTCATTCCTTGAAGTTTTGGGTCTCTCCACTCATGACGTTAGCCCATCTAGTATTTCATTGCATGCTTATGATGGTTATGTCCATCCATGTCTAGGTCACATTACATTTCCCATCACTGTAAGGTCCAAAAACTATCCACACCATCTTCTTTGTCATTGATTTCCCGATCTCTTATAATTGTCTGCTTGGCAGGCCATGGCTTCATGCCATGCAAGCCGTTGCATCTACTGTACATCATTGTGTTAAATTCCTTCATGACTACATTGAACATACTATTCCTTGTGACCATGACCCATTCCAATACTGTGATTATGCTCCTAATACTAGTCTTCCTATTCCACGTACTAATACTACCGATGATCCCCAACCTATGGATGCACTACCTCACTTACCACCACTTGATGGTACCATTTGTGTGATAGATGTAGTTTCTTCTATGCCACCTACTACTACTACTGCTATGATTCCTTATCAGGGGCATGTCCAGTCTATGGACATCACTCTATCACATTCACCTTCACTTGCACCACCTACCTTAACACACCCACTATTCACTTGCACATTTTTCATGAATAACTCATATTGGGAACACATTCCATTTGATCCTACATGTGATGTCACTATTTGTTCCCATGATGGTCTAGCTCATCTTGGTTTCAATTTTGAGGATCTTCATCCTTCCACTCATGACCCTCATCTCTACTATGGCTTTATCACCATTATTGTTGCTTATGGTTTGCGAGTATTTCATCTTATGGTCTACTTATCAAGAATCCCTCATTCTTCTCCACTCACATTAGGGGAATCTTGGCTTACTTATATTGGAGGCACATTAGATCCTAGTCATACAGACATTTCATTTCCTATGCCCTTTGGTCATGTTTTTATTTGCAATAGTTCTTTTCTTAGCTATTCACAAAATCTCACTCGTTGGTATGCACATGGTTGCCCACTTCCTCCATTCACTAATGAGGAGTATGCTATGGGCATGTATAACTTACACCTTAATGGCTCATTGCATGATCAACCAGACACTATTTCTTACCAAGTCACCAATGCTTATCCATATGAATTTGACCCAGAGGATGATGATCTTCTTGATGACTTCACATGATCTTTTTTTTGGGCACACACACTTGGGGGGCATAGCACTTCACCTTCGCCCCCCCCTTTATCTAGTCTTAGCATAGTCATAATCATCATATTTTACATCCTTATACATTCATATCCTCACATTTGGCATATTCATCATGCATTCTAGTGTCATTACCCGATGACACACTCTTGTGCTTCGGTTCACACTTGACTATTGAGGGATTACTACTACACTAAACCCCACACACTGCACCATAGGAATTACACATTGTAATTCATCACACATTATGCGCCATTCACCCTACATTCTATTACAACATTTTGACATTCACGTATTCATACATCCTACATTATGATAGTTGCATCATTAGGCATACACCATTGTCTACACATCATACACCCTACACTACTTATCCTACATATTGCATTATCCGTTTGTCTACATACCATACATATTACACCACACATCTTCACACATATTCTACATGTTATACTAGTATTCATACATTACATGTCACTTTATACACTACATTTTTTACACACTTATGACATACACACCTTGCATTGCATTCTACACACTACATATTTACATATTCTACTCATCACATGGTCATTTATTCTCATACACTATGCATTGTCTTCTACACGTGCTGCACTCACTACCCGATGATGAACTTTAGTTCCTTGGTCCATACTCGATTGCTAAGGGTTTACAAATCAAATGGACCTTACACATTTCTACACAAACTTTCACCATGCGACATTCCTAGGCTAGTGACATACACCTTAGGCTAAATAGTCACCTATTCCATCCTTTTTTAGTGGTATACACCTTAGGTTACATCACCACTCCCTATTATTCATCTAGTAGTGACATATGCTTTAGGTTAAATCATCACCTATTCTATCATTTTCTAGTGGTCTACACCTTAGGTTATATCACCACACCCTCCTTACATTTCGTAGTGATATACGCTTAGTGCTAAATCATCACTCATCCGTTCATCTTATAGTGATATATGCTTAGGCTAAATCATCACTTATACATTCATCTAGTTGTGATATACACTTTGGCTATAAGGTTCACACACATCGTTGTTAGGTTACATCTCATCACTACACATATACATTCCTCACAACACATTAGATACAACACACACTACTCAACCATTTCCCAATGACACACTCTCGTTTATGGTTCATTCTTGACTGCTGAGGGGGAAAACAAAATGAACCTCATTGCATACATTTCCATCCACTTGGGGGGCACACGGCTCCTATCACTCCATTTTGCATTCCATTCCATCCATCCACAACATGTTGCATATTATGGTTGCTTATACTCTTTCTTACTTTTGTTGTTCATGATCACTTTATTACACATGCTAGTTTGATTACTTGTATGTCATTTATCTATACCATCCACACATGTGTGTTCATGCCTTTTTCTAGTTGTGATCATAGATACAGGTCTATTACACATGGCATGGATGTTTTCCTTCTACCCTTCCTACACTGGTCACTGGGGGCATCCACACATTCATCTCTTCCAGGTGCTATTGTTTCATTTTGTACTTAGCACTTTACATTACTTGCTTATACACACTTTTGACATACTAGCTATATTTATAACATGTTAACGAGTGCTTCATGTGCAACATTTTTTATGCAGGGATATTTTTTTCCATACTTGTTTGATTACATTGTCTGCCATTATTTGTTATTATCTATTTGTGGGCCTTTCCCTATGTTTGGTGTGCACACTTGTTTGTTGTTTGTGACCATGATGGCCTTGCGTGTCTTGCGACATCATGAGTGATGTCCCATGTTTGCATCCCGCTTTGTGTGGCTTACTTTTCTTCTTGTGTGTTTACATTACTTTGTTTGGTAGCTTACACACTATTTGCATAGCTTATACACTGTTTTCTACATGCATGCATGTTTACACTTGTTTTTGGCTAGCCTTCTTGTTTGTGAGTGCCTTGGTTTCTACCAAACACTTTCCAGGGTTTCAGTGATACACGCAGTTGTTACTCTTTTGGGGTTGCATGTCTCCTATCAGTGACAGCACATGCGCCCTAAAGAGGGGGCCATCATTTTGGGCTGTACATACTAACACATCATATTTACACTAGTTCAATTTAGTGCACTTTTTTCCCTTGGCATTTTGGGTTACATGTAGTGAGTGCATTCAGACCATTCTACAAACCCCATACACATTGGATTTTATAGGACATGGTGTCCTTACCATTTCTGGGAAGTAGTTATAGGTGTTGGAGGTTACAGTGGGTGTGCCTCTCTACACTACTTTGGTCAGTGGCATTGGATCACCCAAAAAACTAGGACAATACAAATATCTCTACACACATTTCAAGGAAGTAATTAGTTCTTGGAGGACACAAAGAATTTCCTCCCTACACTTCTTCATACCTATGGCATGAGATCACCCCAAAAACTTGTAATACAAGATATCCTTCTACACTTTCTCTCTCGACATGGATCAGGTGCACATGTTCCATTTACCCTTACATTTACATTTTTCATATTTTACATACACATTGCATCTTTTACATAGAATTTTTACATTTACATACATACAGATTTGACTACTTGATCATTTTCTCCTTGAAGGTCCAGACCTATTGAGAAACAAGAAGTCAAATGGGAGGCAATAATCAACAACACAACAACATTCCACAACAACACACATGCTTTACTAACCATATAGGTACACTATACATTGTGGTAGCTACACACACGTGTTTCACCCTAGGTTCACTCTCACCACTTTTTCTTTGCACATTTTTCATCTATAGTTTCCATGTTCCTCCATATTTTTTTCATTCCACACTTTTTTTAGTCCTTCGAGGAACTTCCACTAAAATATTCCTGGACATCAGGTACGCATCTCTATCTACTTTGTGTTACCAAGCTTTCCGCTCACCAACATAAAGTGGGGGAAAAATTTAGTCACAAAATCATGCACTTTAGACATTTATTTATCCTGATCTCATACTACTATTTAGAAGGTTCTTGAGTGAAGAAAGTACTAATTAACCCCCATACTTTTGGCCATCTTGTTTATTTTATTTCATAAATTCCGACCTATTGCACCCACATGCCCAACCATTTTTTCACATCTCGCATTATTTTAGCCTCAGCTGGGGTGCCCAGATTAGTACAAGGGCACCCATGGGCACCCTAGTCCCACCTGGGAGCACCCCGGTCCTTTTTGCACTTTCCTGCCACTTTTTGAGCCTCTTCTAGCCATTTTACATCTTTATATTTCTTTTGGTTGGCCTTTTTGGGGTTAATTACAAAATTAGAGAAAGAGAACCCTATAAATATAAAGTTATGAGACCATAATGAGGGACCTAGCATCATCTACTACTATCACTCCATCTAGAGTTACATCCATCTATTGCATTGGCATCCACATAGCTCCATCATCAAGGCACAAGCTAGGACATCTGCATCACACTTCATAGGGGGAGGGATTCTATTCTATTCCATACACACATTCTATTACATTTTCTACATTTAACTATTGTTTGTTATTTCACAAAGTGTGACTGACACAAGAGCACCTAGGGCACGACATGCACACACACACACACACCAAAACTACATCTGGGTCTGAAATGTAGTGCAACGCTTAGTTAGTAAGCCCACTATTGTGGCAGTTGAGGTTAGTCTGACCCATTCATTTGCATCTTTATTTTTTTTAGGGTTTTGATACTTCCTTTTGGTCTTTTACAAGTTATTCTTCCTCTTGGAATATTTGGAGCATTTGATGCAATACAAAAAAATTGATGCGATAAACATCGAATGTTATCAGTCATCTCCAGGACCTGTGAATACAAGTTCTAGGATTTTTTCCCAGACCAGGGAACCTATTTTCTTACCAGAGTGCATCATGTGGTTCAGCCCTAGTACCTTTCTCAGGTGCTCCATTCTAGCCATATCACCATGTCCCTAGATATTTCCTTTATGGGACCCTGAACATAGTCGTTCTCGCTTCTGATTTATCTATTTACCACTGTGACACACATCTGTTATACATGCATCTTTTATCAAGTTGAGTTCTTTCCTCTTCTCCATTGCACATTAGGGTTTAGTCATTTCATTTTATATATTTATCTTAGATAATTAAAATATTTCTTTACTACATTTACTTGATTTAGTATAGTTGTTCATAGCTTAGATTATCTATCCTTGCACTACTTAGATAGTCCATTTTTACTTAATCATGAACTAATCATTAAAAAAGTCAAGAAAAGTTATAAGACTAACCAAACTAGGCTACATCATTACACACAAAATTTTTGGTACCTTATGGAAAATTTTGATGCTTTCAATATCACTCATGTTTTTAGAGAGTTCAATTCTAAAGCAGACAAACTAGATGTCTTCACTTCTAGTACCTCAAATTTTGATATTCCCAAAGATTGTATCTTTGATTAATTGTTTATGCCTATCATTCTAGTTTTAGACACTAATTGGCATGTGTTTTCTTGTGATGAACAAATTGATTCTTTATTGAAAGGTAATTATTTTGATTTTGACGACTATGTTTTGAATTGTGGAGATTATTTTTAGCTGTCCACCAATAAACTACCAAATGGATTGGTCAGTCTTTAATTAATGTTCTCATCGAATGATCATCCATAAATCTTTTCGTTTGTTGAAAACTCGGGAAGAATTATTGGGGAAACTATTGTTGTAAATTTAGGCACCGATGATGACCCTAAGTTTGTATATTTAGGTGCATGTCTCTCTTCTCAAGAGAAAATATTTTATCAAATTGTTGAAGGAAGTAATAGACATTTTAGCATGGTCCTATAGAGATCTTACAGGTTATGATACGAAGATCATCAAACATGATATTCCTATAAAACCTGGCATAAAACCTGTTTGACAAAAACCTAGAAGACTGGGCCCCTTGTTAGAAGATGCTATTAACAAGAAGCTTAATAAAATAATCAATGCTGGTGTCATTTACCCAGTTAGGTATTCAGAGTGGGTGGCTAATTTAGTCCCTATACGAAAAAAGAATGGAGATATTCGTCTTTGTGTCGAATTCAGGGACCTAAACCAGGAAAGTGATAAAGACAATTCTCTATTGCCAAATATTGACCAAATCCTTCAGCAGGTCACTGGTTCAGAAATGATGTCTTTATTAGATGGTTTTTCATGATATAATTAGATATTCATCAATCTTGAAGATAGACAAAAAATGAACTTCACTAACCATAGAGAAACCTTTTCTTTCAATAGAATTCCTTTTGGTCTTATTAATGATGGCACCACTTTTCAAATATCAATTCATGTTTCCTTTGATGATTTGATAGGCATTATAGTGAAAGTCTACCTTGATGATTTAATGGTTTATTCAACAAAGAGGAAAAATATTTATACTATCTGAAAGAAGTTTTTATTCGTTGTCATAAGTATGGGATTTCCCTTAATCCAAAGAAATTTGTTTTTGATGTAACAAAAGGGAAATTATTAGGTCATATCTTCTATAAGAATGGAATCTCAATTGACCCTGAGAGAGTGGAAAAAATCAAGGAGTTAAATCCACCTAAGAATGAGTCTGTACTTATATCTTTCTTCGGTAAGATAAATTTTGTATGTAAGTTCATTTATAATTTTTCTGATAAATATGCCCCTTTGGAAATATTACTAAAGAAAAATCATGGTTTCAATTGGGATTCTAATGCAGGTATTTCTTTTAACCAAGTCAAAGAATCCATTGCTTTAGTCCCTGTCCTAGATAATCCTAATTTAGACAAACCCTTTTTCTTATATCTCAATGCAACTAACAAAGCTATGGGGGCTGTGATTACTCAATATACTGGTTGAGATGAAGAAAAGTCTATTTCCTATTTCAGCCAAACCTTTAAGGATGCAAAAACCAGATACCCTTTGATTGAAAAATTTGTTTCTACATTGGTTTCAATTCTAAACAAGTATGTGTACTTGTTAATGGGAAATATGGAGATTGTTAGATCTAATGTTCATGTTCTATCTTATTTGCTGAAACAACCCATTCTCAATGACAGATTAACAAAATGGGTTTTCAATATCCAATAGTTTGATCTTGAGTATGAATCATACAAAATAATCAAAGGTAATGAGTTAGTTAAACACTTGGTTGAAAATGATAATTTTGAAATTAATGTTCTCATCCTCAACATTGACGAAAATTTTAATGTTATCCCTCATTTTCAAACTATGAAGAGTTTATTATTGTCAGATTAGAATTTCATATTGGACTTACTATTCAAGATTGGGATTGTTTCTTATCCCAAAATGACTGGTATCATGACTTGATTTGTTACTTTCAAAACCAATCTTATCCTGATTCATTTGATAAAAAACAACGAAGAGAATTGTGATTTCAAGCTCTATTTTTTTTTTACTTGAAAATATTTTGTTTTATAGGAATCATGATGACATACTACTTAGATGTTTGACCCATAATCAAACCAAGACAGTCCTTAGGAGCTGTCAAGAGGGTATCTGTGGGGGTCATTATGCAGCAAAAACAACTGCGCATAAAGTATTACGTGTTGTTTATTATTGTCCAACCATTTTTAAATATTCCTATCGTCTAGTTAGATCTTGTACATCATGTCAAATTTTTACAGGCCTTGATCATTTGCTAGCCATGCCTTTAAATCTTGTTATTCCTGACATGCCTTTTACTAAATGGGGAATTGGTTTTATTTTTGACATTCATCCCCCTTCATCTGTTGGTTATAGATTCATTCTTACTACTACAGAATATTTCACAAAATGGCCTGCAACTCTAGCATTGAAAGTATCTACATCTGCTGAAGTCATCAAATTCTTTTAGAATCAATTTATTTCTCATTTTAGAGTTCCCCATGAAATCATATCTGACAATGGTCCTCAATTTATATCCAAAGAATATTTAGATTTTCTGAATAAATATTTTATTGTATCTAGTCATTCATCAAAATATTACCCACAGGGTAATAGACAAGCTGAGTTTACAAATAAAAATCTGATCAACATTCTAAAAAATATTGTTTGTGATAATAAAAGGGATTGACATCTGAAATTTTTTAAGCCTTATGGGATGATATAACTATGATGAAATCAGGTACTAGTTTTTCCCATTTCATGTTTTCTTGTGTGTTGTCATACAAATGTACAACAAGAAAATTTATGTTTTTTGAGCATGACAACGATACTCCTGTGTTAAAATTTCAAAACTCTACCTTTCCAAGACACCCCAAGTCTACCCATCCTCAGCACCGGACTTACCCAATCATTCCAATGACCTAAGAGTGGATGTTAACTTAGTTACCTAGGTGAATTAGGAAAGTCAATTCAATCCCCTAGGTTATTTTAGGAGTTCTTGAAGAATATCAATTTTGGGCAGTTTTGGGAAGGGCTACCACTAACCTTCCTAAGACTTGTGCAACCCCTCGGGAGCAGAAAAAAGGAGAACAATCCAACATAGATATGAATCAAATTTCTAAAAACATCAAATAATTGATTTTGGAAGATTCGGGAAAGGTTTGGAAGAGTTGGGGTAGATTCATAAAAAAAGGTTCTCAAGCCTAGGCAGTGCACAGGGCTGAAAAATCCACTGAGCTTCAGGAAGTGACTCCGGTAGCTCTGGATGGATTTAGGAGCTCAAAAATATATCACCAGAAAGGGAATTAAGATGTCTACAATATGGTGAAAACATGTTTTTCACAACACTTTGGCACAATAGGTTTATATTTGGTCTTTTACATGCTCAGCTAGGGAGCCAGAAAAAAACCCTCTTTTTCAAGGAATAACTGGAGGAATCAAGAGCTGAGACCCAAAACATTGGATTTAGAGGTCCATTTTCAGTCAAATTTATATAAAATTTCACCTTCAAACTCTATCGGGAACTCGAGATACGACCTTCACAAGTTCACTCTCAAGTTCTCATACTTAGTCATTTTTTGAGGTGGACATGTGTCAGCTCTAAGAGCGTGGTGAATTTTGATGTACCTTTTGTCCCTTTAACAAAGGGACATAGGGGACAATAAAATTTGACCAACCATTTTTGAGCCCCTAGAACACTAATACAACCTCTCGTTTGCCAGTTAAGCCCCCTAGAGCTAAGTTGAAGCATTCCCTCTCCTTGCACGGATGATTGCCAAGTGTCGCAATGAGGCTCGAAGTGGAAATTGATGTCCTTTTCATCCCTTAAGCTAAGGAACATAGGGGACAAAAAATTCCCCCAGCCCACTTGAACTTTTTGGTTCCTCATGTGCCCAAAAGTCAGCTCCCAAATGTGTTTTCCTAGCCTCCCCCTCATTCTCAACTGCAAATAACTTCATTCTCCTCAATCACCACCTCTGTCATATCTAAAGATTGAAGAATCCATTAATGGATTCCATGAAGGATAGCAATTAAAAAGGTAGTGAGTTACCTCTTCAATTCTCAAGGTTCTAGTGGGTGGGATCGCACGAAAATTTGAGGGAATGATCGTTGAAAAATCTAGTCTCAGATGAACTGGTTTTCGCCCCATGAAGTCCCTAGTTTTTAGGGATATGGAGGACTGAGTTTTCATCAACATTCTACCCTATCTCATGAAGAACAAAAGTAAAAAATTTAGTGAGTTGCCTCTTCACTTCTCAAGGTTCGAATGGGCAAAATCGTGTGAAAATTGGAGGGAATGATAGTTGAAAAATCTAGTTTCGTGCCATGAAGTCCCTATTTTTTAGGGATATGGAGGGATGTGTTTTTCATCAGTATTCTGCCCCCACCAATGAAAATATAATTTTACCACTTTTTTAGATTAATAAATTATCCAAAATTTGGAGCGTGGAACTCTAGAATAAAACCCAGAATTTCAAGACTTGTTCTGTCACAATCTGACACCCGCAGTGCACTTATTAAAAATAACATGTGTTTATGGCAAGACATACTAAAAATAGAAAGTGGATAAAAAAATTTAAATGAATCATCAAAAAATGAGGAGTGAAATTTTCCAAAGGGTTCAAAGGCATCGGGATCAATTCGGTAGAGCCTTTTTGGAGTCGATTTAGTAAAAGTGGGTTTCTAGGCCTAAAGGAACATACACTGTGAAGGAGTGTCTGAGCCTCAAGAGATGATTTTGAGAGATTTGTAAAGATTCAAGAGCCTAAAAAAGTACTAATGGAAGGTATTTTCCATGACCTAAATAGTGGAAAAAATGAGACCTTGTGAAACATCATACACTTCCCTAGGCAACTCATTCTTCTGGTGCACAACTGACAATCCCAAGGAAAAGGGGGAAATTTTAAGGTGATACAGTCATAATTGGAGCTCCAAACCATCAAAATTAAATTCATTTAGTGTTTTTCAGTCAATATCATATAAAATGTTTCCTCTAACCTCATCCAAGAGCCTGAGTTATCACCGTCACAAGTTGGTTGAAGGAATGCATTCATCAGTTAGTCAAATTTTGTAGTGGACACGTGTCATCTCTAGGAGCTTGACACATCATTATGTCCCTTCCATCCCTTAATAAAAGGTACATAGGGGAAAGTAAAATGTTATCAGCCTTTTTTTCCCTCTGGTCACCCACGAAACCCTTTGCATCGTCAGTTCAGCCCCCAGGAGCTTGTCGAAGCCTATCCCCTCAATCGTTCATATCGCACCAAGTGTCACAACCTGACACGATGTGCAAATTGATGAAATTTTTTTCCCTTTGGAAAAGGAACATGAGGGACATGAAAATTTTCCCAGCCCCCTGTGGTCCCCAGGTCATCAATGTGACCTTCTACAGTGTAATATTCAGCTCCCAGGTGCTTTTCTCAAGCTTTCTAGTCCAAATGCTCAACCGTTGGATGTTTGACAAGTTTTGTGAGGAGGAGTGATGTGAAAATTTATGTCCCTTTCATATATTTAGCTAAAGGAACATTAGAGACACAAAAATATGCCCAATCCTAGCTTCAAAATTTGAAAAAAAATCTAACTCTTTGATGTTTCTCCATTGTTGCCCGTGAAACTCACTGTCAGAAGAAAGTTGTAGAGAACTACCAACCCACCATTTCTACACTCCAAACCAGATTTTCCATGGCCAAAAAATCCATCACTCCATGAAAACACAGAAATTTCAAAGGGAGAACAACTCATAAGATCGAAGAATAGAAGAAGGAAACGAAGAACTCCATTCAAAAACCTCATAGTCGTGAATTGAAGAAAACAACATATGTTGCAAACCAACGCACGAATTGGAGAATCATTTAATTCTATGTTCATCATTCTCAAAGGATAGAAAAACATCACCTACAGACCTCCCATTTGCAGCATAGATTATTCACAGCAAAGAAATCTCCCTTTGGTACAATGAAGACAAAATTTAGATTTCCTATCAAACTGACAATCGGTTTGAAGATAAAATTCATCGGTGGAATGAGAAACAAAAACCCACATCAAAAATATGATTTTCTTCATGAATGGAGGAAAAAACTAGACTTGTAATTTTCAAGCTTCGTTAATGGTTGTCATGTCTGTAGTTGCTGCTAGGTGAAAATTTTGAAATTTTAAAATCTCACGAACTAGTGATCGGGTAAGCCTAAAATTTTAGAGGGGTGATATTGGGAAAAAACTCCATATTAGAAAAATTCATCTCGCCGTGGTCTGACCAACAGAAGCATACTTAATAAAAATAGCAGACATTCTACATGGGAGAGTGTAATTTTAGGTAAGCCATCATCAAAAGAAGTTGCAAAGGAGACGATGACCATAGAGGATGTATCACAGGTGAAAAAAGGTCATCTCGGCCCACAATTGGCACTTACTAAAAATAGTGAGTGATCCCATGAAAACCTGCTAAAAATAGCAAACTGGTTTAGAAGACGAGGGGAACATGGGGAGAAGAAGGAATTCAAGTTGCCATATCCAGTCAAGGTTCGAAAGAGTTGATTTTTCACACTTACTAAAAATAGCAAGCTTTCTCATAGGCCCTTACTAAAAATAGTAAGTCATTCCACAGGGTGAATTTCACAAAGGAGCATTCTGAGGGTTGAACGTTTAAATTGGCAACTGTAGTTAGAGTCCGAAGAATAATTTTCCACACTTACTAAAAATAGTAAGTTGCTCCATTCATGAATAGCAAGTGTTGATGAACCATTCATTGGTACCTAGCACCTGTACAGACAAATGTATCATTCCATAAGACCTATGGTGGTAGAATATGATAGTGTTGCAAAGGGTCATCGTAGGAGGCAATTGCCATCTTTGGCTTCTTTAAAGTGGATATCCATGAGAAATTCCCACAGTCACTATTGGGATAACTCAACAGTGTTTCTAAACACTTAGTTCGTGGTGTACGTAGGTCATCAAAAGGTAGTTCCTCATCAGTTGCAACTTGTCCACAACATGATTAAATCATTCACAACAAGGAATTCAAGGGACATAGAACAATTTGGCATCGAGTGCAAGCATTAAGGAGTTTTTCATGAGGTAAAGAATTTATAAATTCAGAGTTTCACCCCCTTGGAAGAATCAACGGATTTCATTAGGAGAAATACCCTTTCTTTTCCTTCTCTCTCTCTTCTCCCCCCACTTTTTCTCTCCTTCACATTTTAATTATTTGTTAAGGTTTCCTTTTTCGTATGTCTTAATGTTCCTAATGTAATAAGTCACCTGTATGTTATAAAAAGGGACTTAATGTTTTCCTAAGAATGTGAAGAGTCTTAAGTCATGTCGAGACATATGAAGAGTCATTGGGGGTATATGAAGAATCACCAGGAAGATGAAGAGTTCTTCTTCTTCTATAAATTGTAATGCACTCCTCATTTGAGGGTATTCTTAGCTATTTTTTGTGAATTCATGAGCAAGAGATCCTTGTGAAAAGATCAAAGAGAAAGAAAATTCTTCTATTCTCCCCTATTCTCAAATTTCTTTCATTCTCATACTATGTACAATTTCTGCTTGAGCATCAATACAAGGAGTTTTTAGCCTTTTTTGACTAAGGGATTTACTGATACTTTGTGTTCATTAAATTCTAATTGGTCTTGTTGTTATTTGTGGAACTGTTTCTTCTTAATTTTAATGCATGTGATGAAACTTCTAACTGATGTATGCAAGACTCTAATTTTCTACTTGCAACATTAGTTCTCTTATCTAGCATTCTCACTCGCTTTCCCACTCTCCTAGATAATTCCTCCCTAGCAAGCCATTGCTAGATTTTCCACAGGGTCTATGGAGTTCCCCTGTTTGATCCCTAGATGCAAGGCCAACCTAGCTAAAAACAACTATTTCTTGTGCATGCACATACGTAAGTTGCACCGTTTAAGTAGAGGGACTTATATTCCCAGAGCGTTGGCAAGAAACCCACAAATTTTTCCCCCGAAAAATTTTCTTGCCAACATTGTGGTTACGAAGCCACCATGTCCATAGAATTACATATTTATTCTGTTAGAACTTCTTTGAATTATGGTTTGGATGATATTGATGAACTCCAACTTTGTTTAGATGAGTTAATTACTTTAGATGAGACTAGAGTAATTGCCTTAGAAAAACTAAAAAAAGGAAAAGAAAAAATCAAAGAACTGTTTGACAAAAAGGTGACTTGTAAAAGGTTTGAAGTTGGTGATCTAGTTCTATGTAGGGACAAAGTAAAAGAGAATCCTGGAAAACACCATAAGTTTGACTCGCTTTGGCTTGGTCCATATCAAATTGTTGTTGTCGTTGGTAAAAATGCATTTTATTTGAGATAAATTAATGGTGATTAGCTGCATTACACAGTCAATGGCCAACATTTAAAGCATTTTTATAACTAATTTCTGCATCATGTAATTTATGTATATATTGGCTTTTTGTTTGATGTTCCTCTTATATTCGCGTGTTGTGTTTGTTTTTCATTTTTGGTTGTTTTATGTGATTGGTGGTTAAAGCAGGTACTTTGAGATTGACAAGAATGGTTTTATGTTATACTGAGATGGTAAGGTCTATAGACTGTTTTTCTTTTTATGAATTTGATAGAGATGAGAAATTCAAGTGATTAAGAAACAAATGATGAATTGGGAATAATGTTGTTAAAATTTATTGCTTAGTGATCAAAGATCTGAAGCTTATTTCCATAAGTTGAAGCTTATTTCAGCCCTCATTTCCCAATTCCTTTATTCCCTTCTTCACTCATGTTCAGTTAGACACTCATCCCATGTTGTATGAATCTTTCCGGGTCTGCGCAGAACAATATAAGAAGCAATAATACTTGGTTGCACTCTTGGAAAGATAATTTTTTAAAATTCATTTTATCCAGCCTTCCTTTCTTTAAGAAAATAAGTCTGCATGGTTTCTAGTGTTATTGCCCAAATTTGCATACCCCTCTTTTAAAATCTATATGAATAACATATTGCAATATTATTGTTGCCTTCACATCTACATAATGGTGGGGACCACTTAGCTTAGCTTATGTGATTATAAATATGCATATCTAACAAATAAGTGAGTTCGATGCATTTATCTAGTCGGCTTTGTTCTATTATTGTTATGATGTGATATTTATAAAATGAATCTGCATAGTGAAATTATTACAAAATAGTGGACAATCATGACTTTTAAGTTTCAATTTACATTAACAATCTTTGTCTTCTAAGCTAAGATCATGGTATACTTTTTTCCCCCTTCTGGATGTGATGATGATAATTGCGGGAGCGAAAGTAAGATCTAATTGCAACAGTCTTTTAACAATTTTGCGATAGTCAAACAAGGTAATTTTTATACATTGTAGATCATGTCCGATTATTGGTGATCATGTGTTGAATGTTCAATGTCACATTTTGATGTTTTAATGTGAAGCTTTGGTTTCAAATGGTAATGTTGGAAGTTTTTGTCACATTTATTTTAAGCCAAACATGAACTAAAGAAGTGACATGTATTTTTGCCTAAGGCATTATTAAGGTGATCACCTTGATGGCATTGTTGAGCAACATGAACCCCATACTTATCAACTCTCCACCTACATTTAATGATTTTATTGCTAAGAGATGGATTTAAAATGTGATGGAGGTGGTTTTGATGAGATAGAAAGTGGAGTAGGCATTTTTTTAGGATGCAGTTGTTTTGTGTTTATTGGAGAGAGTATTTTTTTAATACCAATAAGCTTGAGGTAAGAGCATTCAATTCTCTTGAGCCCAGTGTAGAATATACCTCCCAATACTTCATTATTCGGTCTTAGTTTCTTGAGCTAAAGAAGTGTTTCTTATTTTTGTTTGCTCCATCTAGTTTTGTTGTGATTTCGGTGGTTGCTGCGATTTTATTGATATTTGGAGGCTCTGTGAAGCTCGCATAGGCTCAAGATTAGTTCGCTTTCAGCTGAGAGAAGGTATGGAATTTTACTAGTATGGTTTAAAGTTGAAATAAGTTTTATGATGGGTTTTTAAGTATTTTTTTGTTTTACTTCTGAGTATGGTTTGAATAAACTTAGATGCTTGCATAAACAGAAAAAGTGGCAATTCCACTCATGGGTATCAATGGTTTTTCATTTTAATGGTCAGAAATATGATTCTTTCTATCATTTCTGGATTATATGCATTCATTTAGATGTATGAGATGGAAAGGAACAGATCTCTGTTAGTTCTTTCATGGGTATGTAATGGCTTGTTTGAATACATTTTGGGTATATCAGATTTCTCTTATTCTTTCAAGACAAGTAACGTCTGCATAAAAGTATGGTAAATAAATTTTGTTGTGATGGTTTATGGAATAAGTTTCTCATCTAGTTATTACTTAAAGATTTTAAAATAAATATTTGTCTCACTTGATAGTATGAAGAATATTCTGGAGCCGTCTTGAGTTTTTCTCTATTCATGCTTTTGATCAAGTATTTTCTAAGTATGAGGAATTTAGATAAATGATATATGAGTTTTGTGGTTTTGTGAAAATGATTCGATGGCTACAGTATGAAAGATGTTGTGATGTTGTATTGACTATCTTATTTTGATTGTACTTACATGTCTTTTGAAATAAAAATGGTGAATTGTTTTACCTAATCGATATACATGGGTGTACTTCGATTCTACTTCTTCTGTTGAGAATTATATATACAAATTGTTCATTTTCATATATCTAGTTTTGGTAAAAAAAATTACTCAGAGGATGGTGTAGTAATGTTGTACTTTTTATAAATTATTGTTAGCATGTCATTATTTATAGAGAGAAAAGGATTATGATTATGGGATTCAAAATGGTTTTGAATGAGTATCAATGGTATGGCTGAAATGAGTCAAATTTTTTCATACCCATCAGGAGTTAAAAGGAAATAATGATCTCGTCGTCTTTCAAGACCTAAACACAATGCTGGATAAATTGCTTGTCAATGAAAATTTTGCAGAATTTGTCTCATATGGTTTCCATGTCAGTGTTTGTCATAGAATATTGTATACATTGCATTTTGTGCTCTCAGTGTTCAAGATGGAATTTAAATTGAATGATTTTCTATTGCTCTTTTATGGACACATCGACATGAATTATTTGTTTGACTTATCAATATGGAGATTTGCTTTGATGTTGTCATTTATCATGGTTATGGAAGTTAACTATGCTACTGGTTTATTTTCTTTCTAAGCATAGAATGATTTGTTTTTTAGTGATCAATTGGGTTAATTACTAGTTATTCTTTTGAGAATATTAAAATTTGAACTATATGTTTGAATAAGTTGAAATAGTTGATGTAATTTCATTTATAATAAATTACAATGTGGTCTCATATGTTGCATAATGGAAGATGTCTCATTCTGGGTGGCACGGATGGAAGAGTCTTGGTAGGTCTAACTCCAATGTGGGATGGAATAATAACTCAATGAGCCACTCTCTTCGTCAATGAGGCATCCCTCGTGGCAGAAGAAGGGGTCCTAACACACTTCGGGGATGTGGTCCCCATAATGATTGTGGTGGACATACTCACATTTCTGTTCACTTCGATTCACACGAGCTTGTGCTCCATGATGTCTTACATCTCATTAACTGTGCACCTGATTATCATGAATGCAACTTTCTCGAAGTCAACACACCTCGTGTTGATCTTGCGCAACATAATGCATTTCCATCTCATTCTGGTTCCCATCAGTCCTTACATGAAAACTCACCTCAAATGCCATCAATCTTAGCATGCCACAAAAATATGTTCTTCCACATCATGCTAGTCCTATCCAGCTTAGCAGGTCTTCTAAGCATGCTAGGTCCTCTTCCTCAGTATTGAGGGTTACACGACCTCTGAAGAGAATTAAACTGGAAATAGATGCTAAGGGTGGTACGGTAACACATATTGTTTTAGAAGTTTAGAACTTGGAATGTACTGAGATGGCCATTGATTCGGGGATAAAAATGTTAGATATCACAACTGATGATTGATATTTTCATATATGGTTTTAAACATGATATTTCACTTGACTTGACTAATCAAATTGTATCATGATGGATATTTTACTAAGTTAAAATTCTTGTGTTTTTTTGAGATAGATAGATGATGGTGATAATTGACTTCACTTTTGATTCATATGTAGATAAACTCTACGGATCAGTTTACTATTTGACTGTTAACTTTACACTTTGCATACATAAGGATAATCACTGATATGAATTCTATTTTATATTGAATATGTGCTTAAATGGGGACTTTTAGTTTGGCATGATTTGAATGGGATGATCATAACATTGAATAATGGTTTATAAAGTGTTATTCTGACTTTATTAAGTTATAATATTGAAAATCTAAATGTTATGGTTGATTAGGATGTATTGTTTATTTATTACTTAGTTGAGATAAGTGGATCCCTGCTCCTATTATGTATACAAGTTATCTATTATCGGTCCTATTGATATTTATGATATGTTGAATTCTATTAATCATAAATCATGAATAGAATCAAATATATAGTCTATTTTGTTATTAGTATTTAAAATCAGTTAGAACTATTTTTAATCTAAAAGAGGCTGTATAAAGAGATTCTGGATACATCGAGAAAAGACGAACGTTACAGGTAACTTGCAAGAGATAATTATTGCATCCATATGATAATTTTTAGATGAGAAATTATTCTGAAAAGGTCTTGCACTTACAGGACTTATGACGAAAAAGCATTTTATTTCTTGAGTTTGAACTCGATACAAATAGGTATATCTGGTTTTCATTATCAAATTTTCTGATTATCTGAGATTTCTATCTTTGTATCTAATCCATAAACTGATTGCAAATTTAGATATGCATATCCTGGAAAACCACATAGTTTTTCACTCAATCTCAAAGTTTTTTCTTTACAAGCAATCATTTTTAACTTTTTACTTTCATATGTTTCTTTTTGAAAAGTTGATTCAGTTAATACCGTATTGAATTTTGCAAGTTATGTTTCTCACTAGTTTTATAAAAAATGAGTTGGTCTTTCAAACTTGTATCATATTTTAACTTCATGACCTCGCATTTCAAATAATACAAAAAATCTTATTTTTTCAAGTTGAATACAAAGATTTCTTATTTCCTTGAATTACTACAACAAGTACATTTTGATTATAAATGCAGGATATACAAATGAATGTATAATTTAAGTTTTCAGGATTGCTATTTTATCCTCTAAGAGGTCATCTAATTCATATATTTCACTCTGTCGGATAGGATAAATAATATTTGAGATGTATGTTTGTTTATTATTTCTTTAGTTGGCGTGTTTTGTTTGTTTTTTTGTTTCTTTGGTTGGTGTGTTTTGTTTGTTTATTCCTTCAATTCTCTGAATGTCTTAGAAGATTATCCCTAGAACTCTTGGATTTCAATCTAAGAATTAAACTACCTTAAACACACTTATGTTTATACTTAATTTTTTCACGATTAAAACTGGTTAGATTCTATGTTAACCTTTTGGTATAGGCGAAAGGGTTGATTGGTTGTCGATACATTTTTGGTCAACAACAACATCTCCTTCTCCAATTCTAATATTTGGGTATACATTCTTTAAATTAGTCTTCATGAAGTAATTTTCCCACTCATAAAATCCATCAAATCATCCATGTGTGGAAATGGAAATCTATACTCTATAGTAATTTTGTTGATGGCTTTGAAATTAATCCATATTATCCATTCTCCTCCATCCTTTGGTGCCAATACTACAGGGTTTTCACAAGGCCTCAAATACTCTCTAATCAAATCCTTGTCAATAAATTCCTACACTCGACTCCTTTTCTCCTCATTCTCCATACATGTCAACTTATAGAAAAATTTATTAAAAAGCTCGCTCTTGGTATAAATTCCATATGATTACTAATATTAAATGTAGGTGGGAATCCATAAATGATATCCTTAATTAGATATCCACGTACTTACTTACCATCTCATGTTTTTGTGTGGTTGTCCACTCTCCTCTTTTCTACGTGAACCTCATGATGAATGTAAAACACACATTATCCCTCTACAAAAAATTCAATAACTCTTTCCCTAAACCCAATAATACCTATAGACTCCTCTCAAACTCTACATTGAATCTTTCAAAAGTTGTAGAGTGAAATTTCCTCCATATTTCACTAACGTTTAGGTATTTATGTGGCCATCATGAATCACTTTTCTATCATACTGCCAACTTATCCCCAATGACACATGAAATACATCCTTGGGAATTATATCCCATAGAACTTCATCTTCATGTGTGTCAATCTTGGTATGCTCTCTACATTTCTCATTCACAAGTAATTGATTCTACTTTGACAACCACGACAACTTCTATGGCTTCAGGTGAGAAATACTCTTCATACCAATCTTCTTAACCATCTCATTTGTAACAAGATTATCAATGCTACCACTATAAACAATTAATTTACATCACTTACCTCTAAAATTTTAAATCACTACTAACACATTCTTCCTCTACATGAGCACATGTTCTTATTTTATGGGCTTTAATAACATTGTCTTCATCATCAACACCCCACCACATTCTGGTTATTCTATACTAAATTTTAACAAATGACTCTTTGCATTAGATGCTTAGAAACATGATTGTTATCATCATTTCTCTTTCTTCCATTTATTTTTATGGCTTACATACATTTGAATGCACAATGTCCAGTTTCTCTATAATAGAAACAAGTTTCACTGAATCCTCTTCCCCATTTACGTCTTCTTCCTTATAACATTGATCTCCATCCACCTCTTTACACACAAATATACTCGTCTGAGTTGATCATATCTCCTTCTTATGCAACCCTCTTTACATCATTGCATGAGTTTCTACATATATATACCGGAACTTTCCTTTTCCTCGCGTGGTGATGTATTATCTGCAAGATAAATTATCCTCAACCTTCAACATAAACTAATGTAGGATCATCATGTACATAGCACAATTTTGGCTTTGTTAGGTGTGTAGGATGTTTTAGGATGCTTTTGGGTCCTATTTAGTCCATATGGACCCTTCATGTTGTAATAAGTGGCATTTTGGAGGTTTCCCTCCAAAAACCACATTAAAATATTCAAACTAGTCTTATAATGTAATTTAGGCCTAGGAGTTATTATAGGTATGATAAAGTGTAATAAAGGGGTCATAAGACATGTATGTATTGGTAAATGACTCTTAAGAGCCTAACTAGTCCCTAAACCCTACCTAGTTAGACTAAACCTAGGTGAGTTAGTTGTCTCTTAACCTAACTACCTCTTCTTAATGCATAAAATCAAATGTATTTGAATGAATGAGGAGGATGAGAGGTTGGTAGAGAGAGTTTGAGGGAGGAACATCTATGTAATAGAGCCTCAAGGCTCATGATGCTTTGTAAAGTTCATTGTTTAATCAAATAAAGGATTCATAGTTTGTAAAATCTATGTTCTTGTAGAGCTATTATTGTATTGGGATAGAATGTCAAGAGTTTGATGAATTATTCTCACTTGAATAATATGTATGAATGTTCCTACAGGTATATGAAGAATGCAAAAACCTAATAAAAGGCATGAATAAGTTCGTGGGAGTGAGAATAACAAAAGAAAACACTTAATACAAGGATTTGGATTGTGTATGTGGTCAAGAGGTAAGATTATATTTGAATCATTAAATATGAAGAAGGGTTTGACTTAATGACTTAATGAGATCACATAGAAAGATATTTGAAAACCCTACAAAATATTATATTTGTGAATCATATTATGGTAATGATCTTGCAAATGAGTTAAAATAAATCTAAAAACTATGTATTTCGGGTTGACAGTCATTGAGATGTTTGAATGACAAATCATAACCTGTTTCATAGAGTGTAAAGGATGGAAAAGTGTCAATAAGGTTTGTAAAGGCTTGTGAAATCATCAATAAGGTTCTTAGAATCCAAATAGGGAGAAAGTAAACAAGAAATCTATCTCAGCTCCTAGATACCATGTCATATGGGTTTTGAGAGAAAGAATATTGTATGTGGATGGAAGTAACCTTGAAACCTAATGCAAATGGAAACATTAATGGGATTAGGGTGAGATAAGGAGAACAATGAAGTGTCAAACAAGGGAATGAGAGATTATTAGCTTAAAAGTTACTAAAACTCAAACATGACATATATATTACCCAATTTAGAGGGCTTGTTAGAAGCTTTCTTTGAGAAATAGTCATAATCCATGCCTTGAAGAATCTATATAATCCTTAAACAATGGATAGATTGAATTAGGTGGGATTTTTGAAACATAAATAGCTAATTTTTCAGGTGCACTAAGTATGTAAGAAAAAAGGAATCCAAAATACAATCCTGAGGGAAAACTGTGATAGTCCTAGTAAGCTAGCATAGTAAGAAATCTTGATGACAAGCTAACCAATGATTCATAGAAAGTGTATTGGAAGTACTGGTAGCTTTGAAGAATGTAATGAAACCTTAGAAAAATCCAAAAATTAGAGGTTTCCTTATCAGTCCTATCATAGTCCTTTTGAGGAGTTTGAGGATGGTAAATAAGAGCAAATAAAGTTATGATCAAGTTTTTATGAATGATACTAATGGAATGGGATGAAGGAGTTGGTAAGGAGTGAAATGAAAATGAGGAGTGTTGAGTGAAAGAATAACTTAGAATAAACAAAGAGGAAAGTCTGAAACAGGGTTAGAAGATTGCTTAGAGACAAGAGCAAGTAAGAAGATAAAGAAGCCATACACATGAAAATATGAGAAATAGTGTTAGAAGGGTATAAAGACATTGAAAATTCATTGAATAAGGTAGAATAATAAGGATTAAGGTGGATCTAAGATCTAATTCAGTGGGAAAGAGTTTAAACCAAGGCAAGTCAAAATTGACCTAGAAGTATAGTCTTACAAAGGACTTAAGGAACATATAAGAGTTGAAGGAGTGTCTTGAAGAAGTAGGTAAATAAAATACATAAGGGAATAGATGGTGATGAAGAATTGTGACAAGAAACTAGAGAAAATTCAAGACAAGTTAGAGGAAATAGAGAGGAAAAATCACAACTAAGTGACCAAGAACTTGACAAGCCAAGATAAGCCAAGAACATGACAACTAAGAAAATGAGAAAATTGAAGATAAAGAAGTATGTTGATGGTAGAAATGCTTTTAAACAGGTTAATGAGGAGAAAGGGGTCATAAGGAGTAGGAATAGAGAAAAAGAGTTGAAACCCTAGTTTTTATTATCAAACCCTAGTTTAGGCTTAGTAAACAAGCCTAAAAGAGAAAATTTGAGTTGGGAGTGATAAGGAAAGAAATAGGACATATAAATAGGAAAAATCAAGATGATACAAAAGGGTATCTAAAAAAAATTTCATTTTTGATTGGTTGTTTATAGATTTCTCCCAGTTTTATGATTTGTGCTCCAGGAGGGCTAATGAGACCTAGTGGAAAAATGCAAAAGGGGGTATAACTTTTTATTGATGGGGATTTAAGCATTGAAATTTGGCATGCATCTAAAAGATCTTAAAGGGTGACTAAAAAGTTTACCAGAAAGATTTGGAAGTGAAAAATTAGTGAGTTATGTTAAAAAATTAGGGTTTTCAGGGCTACAAGGCTAATTTGAGGTTTATAAGGCAAATAGGTGAAAACAAATTAATGGAACTATTTAGATGGCTTGATCATGTTGGTATGGTGTAATTAAACATGTTTTAAATTATTTTTAGCTTTGATGTAGTGTTTTATGCATTTTTGTGGTTTTAAGCAACTTTTAGATTTCTTCAACAAAGTGACAAGTTATTGAGTTGATGATTGGATATTTGTTTTGTGACTTCTAAATATATTTTTTGGGTGATTTGAAGAGTGCATGAAGGCCTTTGCATTAAAAAATTAAAGTATTCATCCACAAATCTTAGCCCAACCATACTGGGTTCATCTTTAATAGAAATGTGTAGTCCATTAACACGCCTTGATATTTGTCCAGTGTCATCCTCCACATGACCATCTCTGATGTTTAGCTAATAGAACTACTTAGCATAGGTCTTGACACTCAGTTCTTTTTTATCAACAACTTGAATACATGATACTGGTAATCTACAAGCATAAAATTATTCTTAAACTTTGTCACCATTTGATCCCATTTCTTAAACTTATTCTTTGCTCTTTGAACTCTCTCATTTGGCACATGATGCTACCACAAGGATGTGTATCCTTTCAACTTGGTATTGTAAAATATAACATTATTGTTATCTTCCACACCTTTGTACTCAAAGTACTTTTCTGTTTATGCAATCTAGTCTATCAAGTATTCTGGATCTAAATTCCTAGAGTAACATAGAACTTTTATATGTAGTTTACTTCAAATATTTTTCATTTCTCTCAAAAACCTTACCTCTTGTGCATCTACATTCTCATCAACATATTCTCTCTACAGGTCCTATCACCTCACATTCATCTTCACTTTCATTTTCATCCACAACTCCTCTATGTTGTGTGGAATCTATAGCTTCCAAACAAAATTGCATTCCTCTAAGCATATTAGCCAATTTCGTAATTCTTGGTGCTCTATTCAATTTGTGTATAATCATTTCCTCAAAATGTTATAAAAAACAAGATTTTAGGACCTCACACCCTCTACCCAACAACAAAATATTGGATATATTCACACAACTACCATCTACCCACACCCCTAGTATGGAAAACAAAAAATCCTAAGGTCACTTACAAAACCCATATTGATGTCAACACCAATCTCCTCAATAATAGTCTTGAATCGTAAACTCTAACTAACCTCTTCAACAAGACTATCAAATCCTAAGCTATGATACCAAACTGATGCAGTCGTAGTTATGTTTCCCAAGTGAAGGGATGTCTTTCACCACACAAAACTTGTTAGAGTAGATCTCACCAAAGTAAGATATTAGGTATAAAAATAAACAAGAAAACAACAAATCTTTTTATTAATGTAAGGAAAGGAACTATATATTCATGCACAATTATATCACACCCGAATGAAAGTCTTACAACAAGAATGTGTAATAATTCTACTAATAATTCCATGATCCTAGACTTATCCTAAGCTTGTAGACTCTGTTAAGCTTATACATAACCAAAATGGATCAATTTGGTAATTCCACATGAATGCCTAGATTGAATGATCCAAAAGATCAACGATCCAAAAATATTCCCTTATTAGAGAAATAAACCTTGCTATTATATAATTAATGAGTTCTTTGGCAATGGATTAAAGACACCAGTGTGGTTAAATATCCCTTCAAGAATATTCCCACGGGTGTCTTTGATTTTCCATGATTTGATCAAGTCCCACGCGTGCTCTTCAAAATTATAAAAATGTTGACATGTACTCTAGGTGTGTGTATATCCAATAATTTTATCAACTAGGATTGGTCCCATCTAATAGAGTACATTTTGTCCTTTTTTATCATGTAATGTTATGACAACAACATTCGTTGTTCAAGACAAACATTGGTTTCTTTTGAAAAACATCAACGGTTTGTGCAAGTGATGTGTGGCTTTCACAATGTATCAATAATTGGTTAAGCTTGCAAAAAATTATAAAAATGGAAACAAAAAAGGATATTTATCTGACTTTCTTAGGAGTGGAGTGGAATTTCATGAAGGAATTGCACATTGGCATTGTGAAAAGCTTTATTTTCTAAGACTAAGTGTTTTTGGTTGATGCAGGATTGTGTATGAACCCAAATACTCTTGCATCATCTCTCTACTTTTTAGAGATTAGAATATGACATAAAAATATTGATCATAAATTGAATATCTTCTTCTTGTTTCATAACTAGGGAAATTTTTAAGGAACCTGCAAACAAAACTTATAGAAATTGTGGTGAATTTAGCCAGAACTAGAATCCCAGGTTTGGTGAATTGTCTAAAATCAGCTATCGTGACATTGGTGAAAAATAATATAATTTTAAAATTAACTTGTGGATGTAATGGAAAATGTAGGATACTTTCTACTAAATTTAGAAAAAAAAAAATGATTTTCAACTTATGAATCATGATGTTGGTACCCATCAATTTTGGTTCATTTATGTCAATAAATATTAATGGTAAAGTATGTTTTATATATAAATATTCTCCATCATTCAATATATGAGAATCAACAATGTAGTTTCTATTCCAAGATGAGGGGAAGTAACAAGTGTCATCCACTATATGGAATTTGAATAAGGGACTACTTTTAAAACAACCAATCACGGGCTCCACAATGTTGCCCATAGACATAAATTTCTGTAAATACATAAAATGTATTAAATAAGGTGTATGATTAATAAAGTTCCACCTAGCATCTTTCTGGGTACCTTTTGAAAGAAATGGCTTTGAGGAATGAAAGGTTTTTGAAACTCTAGAAGAGGTCAAAGCGAATGTAAATGTATCCACCTACATAAGGGGTATGGACATAGGCCCCCTTTGAGGATGTAATAAAATGTTTATGTGTCTAAAACCACACCCAAAAATTAGGCTCTAAAAGATAAATTTGAGATTTCTATTTAATGAAAAGTTTAAAACAATAAAAAATCCACTTGTAAGATAATATAGTATTTAAATAAATTAGGTTAAAAATTTTGAAAATAAAATTACTAAAAGTAATTTAATCACAATGTAAAACCCCAACTAAACTTGAAACTCTCAATTCCAAAATGATCAACCCCTAATTCAAAAAATGGTTAACTCCCAAAACAACACGAAACTCCATCTCAATATAAAACAAACACAAAAATTCAACAAATAAGATCTTTTCACATGAAATATCCATCCCCTAAACAACACCAACTTTATTACATTCAAAATAAATTTCCCTTATATATCACATGGTTCCCTATATTTACATTTAGTTTCTTAAATAATTATTCTCCCCTTTTGTCCCTCACTCAACATATTATGAATCTAAGCAGCTTCATACACCCTTAAGTTGACAATAAGAACCACTTCATTGTATTTTCACAAACAAACTTAAATAGTCATATATTACACAAGTACACTTACACACCAAGTCTTTTACATATTTTTACATAAAAAACCTTCTTAAATAATAATAATTTATAGATTTAAATAATGCTAAATTTCCAAATTTATTATCCTAAGAAAATTTACATTCTAAAATATTAATATTATGTCACCCATTAATATTATGTTTTTCTTTTCATTCCCCAAAAAATCAAATTATCATGTCGACTTGTAAGTTGTGAAGGTTGATGCAATGATGAACGAGTAATAACAAATTAAATGGTAAATCTTTTAATCTCATGCAAAAATCTAAAAAATGTGTTTAAAATTTGAAAATTAAGTGACTTGATAGATCATTCTTTGGCAATTCGTATCACCATTAATTTGGGTCATTCACAGTTATCTCCCACATTTATGTTTTACTTTTCCACCACCAATTTTCTTTAAAAGGCGTTAGTCTAGTCATTATAACTTGCAATTTTTTCCTATTACAGTTGATCAATTGTTTCTTCCAAATTTGTAATGGTGTTTGCTTCTACTAGTACACCATACAATTCCATTGACCTCTCCTTTGAATTCCTCTAAGGGACTTTTAATTTGGCAGGAGGAAATGAATCTTTTATTCCTAAAGTGTTAGAGCTCTCAGGTTAAGACAAATTTGAGTGGGTAAAGCCATTGACGATGACAGTAAGAAAAATATTTAGGCTCGAATTGGAGTGTATATCCCCAATGTATGTGTATCAATCTCTTCTCTAAAATTTCATTCTTGCAGAGGCTCATATTCCCTTAAAAATGCTTCAGTATATATGGTCATATAACCCACCATTCTTGTTTCTATCACATGTTGAAATTGTCCCCTACTTTTCTCCCTTTGAGATGGAATCTAAATTTTCCATATTCTTTTGTATTTTCCATGTGATAAATATTGTGAGTGCAAGTGATGACCCCATACCACTACCTAACAATGACACAAATAATAGTTTTAACTCTCTTCCATGAAATATTAAATGTAGACTAGGAGTAGGAAAGTGTCCTTTCCTAAATGCAGGGGCCCAGATAGACTGAGTAAGGCACAAATTGTGGCACATACACTAAAATTACTCTTTGTCTCTCAGCCTCCTTTTTAGTTCCTCCTTATCAAGTCATTATATTTTAATTTTTGGTTCATGTAGAATTCAAGTTGAACTTTTGTTATAACTTGTACTCATGTTTTGTAACTTGTAAACTTGAGTGCTTATTTATTGTACTACTTTTAGTTATAGTTTTTTAAGGGGTCTGGCTAACAACCTTCCAAGGATTCAGGACTCATGAGGCCCTTTGTAATTTGTATGTAGTATATGTAATTCACACGTTTTTTATTTACAAAGGAGAGGACCCAAATATAACCATCATTATTAATTTATTATCAATAAAAAGAAATATTGTTACTGTTGGCCATTGTGGGTTTTTTTTGTCATTGATATCAAACCTTATTGATGGAAAAGGGTTTCATGATGATGTATGAGTCAATATCAAGTCTCAATCATATGTCAAGCATTAAGATTGATTGGTAGTGTCAAGATTTGGAGTGTTCTAGGAGGTCATAGTGTATGGTTGAGTATGCCTAGTCTTGGTTTGAGTCTTCCCAAGATTTTTAAAGTGTTTCATGAGGTCATACATGGTCCATATGAGTTTTCATGAGTATACATGGGTCTGCATTGAGTTAGCATGGTCAAATCATGGTTAAGTCAGTTCATTCCAGGCATGTTTCTAGCCCTCGTACAAGAAGAATGAGGAAGATATGTCAGTTTTGGACCAAATAAGTCTTGTTGGAGCATGGATATAGCATGTTGGAAGTGTACCTAGGGTTTAAGGTAAATTTCATGTCAGTATTTAGTGATAAAGTGATTCTATGAGGTCATTGGGAAGAAAACAATTGAGAACAAACAGTTTAGCATGGGTAAGACGGTATGGCTAGAGATTTTAAGGAATATTTGAGATATTTGGTGATTATGGATAGGTATAGGATGATTTCATGGTGATTCATGTCAAGTTTCAGGTCATTCTGAGGAAGGAATTGCAAGTTCTGGAAAAACCGGATAAGAAACTGTGTTTTGTGATAAAAGTTGACCTTCTAATGCTCGCTGTGAATTATATGGTTTTCATGGGGACCTGATATATTAGGAATATATTATTAGGTAATTTATGAATCTTTCACCAAAATATTGAAGTGTTTTGATCATCAAGTTTTTATGAACGATCATTAAGAATCTAAGTTGGTTTAAAACCCTAATTAAATCGTAGCTAGGAGTAGTTTGCAAAAAAATGAGTATATCAGACCATTTGTTATTGTTTTATCAAAATTTATGATTGGATTTTGTAGAGGACTCTTTCATATTTCCAGAAATGTGGGATAGAGCTTGTGTTCACATGTGGGTCCCACCTAAAAATGGCAATTTCTGAAGAGTTTCATTTTGCAGAAAAGTTATCCAAAGAAGGTAATGGATAAATTATCATTGTGTGATTTATGTGAGTTTTTAATTATGTACATGGAGTTTTCAGAACATTTTCATGCAATACATGGTGTTTTGAGGTCCAAACAGGTTGACTAGTCAAAGGGCAGTTTTGGGATCTATAATAGCAGGGTTCCATAAAATGAGCATAACTTGAGCTAAAGGTGGAGTTTTGAGATGATTAAAGTTTTGTTGGAAAGTATATTTAGATATATTTACATTGGTATATTTTTTTCCTCATGAATAGGTCATTTGATAGGATTTCCAAGTCATTATTTGAGAATAAATGTTTTGACAGTTTAAGACAACATGTGTTCCAGTGCAAGTTTGGTGTTGTTTGAAGAACGAGATGGATTGGGTGATGATTTATATCACATGGAAAGTGAAGAAGAATTTATTTTACATCCAATTAATGAATTTTTAGGTATTGAATGCATTTATAAATTATTTTATGAGCTAACCTTTGGAGACATCATTTTTGGCAGGTTAATCTGGTGAAGGAAAATGTTGTGGTTTGAAGTGAAGGATGTTTAATGAATTATAAATTTCTTAGAAAGGCTATAAAAGTTATTAAATTTATTTTTAGTGGTCTCATGGATTGTTTTTTTACTATAATTGATTTTGTGATTAGATGAAGTTTCTGTTTCCGGGGCGTTGAAGTGTGCAAGAAACAACTGTTTTGAGATTTGTGAAGGGAACTGGGCCCAATAAACGAAATAATTTGACTGGTTGAGATAAATTACGACCATATATGGATGTTAAATTTTATTTCACTTATGTATGATGGTTTATGGGTTATGAATAAGTATGGTTTTAATGTAAGGTAATTTTTAAGAATGCGCACATGGGTTTTGAGCCATTTTTGGCACATGTAATGAGGTTTTTATCTAGGACGGCCTACTTGGGTAAAATTTGACAGTTGTAATGGATTTGATTGAATTTTATAAGTATATATGGGTCTAATTCATCATGAGGTACCAACCTCCTTTGGGTAAAGAAGAATAATTACATATAAAAGTGAAGTTTTAGCTCATTTTGAGAGATAGTCTTGCATGGGGGAGTAGTACAACCTAGAGAAGATTTTATTGCAGGTATAGGGGAATATTTTGAGAGATTATATGATTCATGAAAGTTTTAGGAATTATTGATAGAATTAAATAAATAGGTTAGAATCAAGACAATGTGAGAAGGAAGAAGATAGAGCAAGATTGAAGACCTTGGGTTTGTCCTAAGGTTTGTGAGCTGAATAAGTGGTCTCCATCAGTTGTGGAAGTATCATTATTAGAGATAAAACATCTTCAAGAGGTTGAGTTAGTGCTTAGTCATCCAAGGGGGTTGTAGCCTTCTTTTGGATTGGGTGCTTCACTAAATTAGGGGTTGGTGCTCCTTGTAGAGTTGGTGCTCTACTAAACTAGGGGTTGGTGCTCCTTGTAAAGTTGGTTCTTCAATAAAGTTATTTGTTGTGTGTAATATGAACAAAATTTTAGTGTTTTTTATTCCTCTTGAGGGTTTCCCACATATATCTAGTGTTCTTATGTACTTTAATGTTCTTGCTTATGTGTATGGTTATCTATATGCTTAAGTAAACACATCTATGGTTCATGGTTGATTAAATGGTTACATAAATGATGCTTAATGATATATGGTAAATAAGTTGAAAGTTTTGAAGAACTGATTCACCCTCCCCCCATCTCAATTCATTGTGCTTCTAGCAGTTAGTTGTTTAAATTAATTTAATGAAATTAACTATAACCATTTTGTCCCCTATCTTAATCTTCCACTCAATAATATTCTCCACGTTATTTAACTAGTCCATCAACTCATCTAGTTTTAAACTTCCCCCTTTTTCTAGAATTGAAATCTTAATTCCATCATTCCTTTCCACTAAGGATTTATCTAGCTTCTCTTTAATCATCATTGATTCTTCTTTTTCTTCTTCCTCTTGCTAGATTTTATCTTCTTTTTCTCTTTATCCACCTAAACTTTACATTTATTCAATGTCTATTTCTTTATTAGTCTCATATTTTATATGTATCTCTATTACACATGCAATAACACTAATAATTTGTTTTACTTTTTTATATAAATATTACATGTTTATATTCTTCAAAGTGTGGTCCCATCATACTCTTGGAGTCTTGGTCAAACCTATTCTACAACAAAATTTCCTCTAAAATAAAATATTTCTAATCTAAAAGAAATCACCAATTATATTACATTATTCCTTCCAATATCTAAACTTACAATGATATTATATGATGAATCCATAATTGATGAAAAAACTAAAAACTACATCAAAATGAAACAATCATACAAATTCTAAAAGAGTGAAAGAGAAAAATATTTATCTTCAATGATCTAAAAACTCCAATAAATTTTTTTATTCATTCACAAATCCAATGATAATTAAAAATCATCCTTACAAAGAGCTCTTGAATGGAGAGCAAGACAAAAAAATAAAATATAACCTAAGTCACTTACTACATGTTCCAAAAGAGAGAGGGATAGACATGCATTGCTTACAACATCTTGTACAAAATTGACACCTCTAAAAATAGAGTGCATGGAATTGATGAGAAGATAAGAATAGGATCCCTATTTAGCACTTATGCATAGTTGATAATATCGGTTGATTTGGTTGACATCTATTATGGTAGGCACATAAGTTGTCCTCATACTCTTTAGCCTGGAAGTGAATTCACTGATCATTATCTTAAAAATTAATATATTACTCGAGCTCCCTCTATCCTTTTGGAGGCATCCAAAATTATCTAATGTGCCACAATATTCTCTCATTCTTGTGACTTGATTTGTTATAAGAAGATATGCATGGTTTTTTGAAGGATATTGGAGAACTAAGCTATTGAGAATAGACTTCTGGATTGGTAAAACACTGTAAGAATTCCAAATTCATCCAAAAGTTGAGTTATTTTATTGTAGAATGCATCTAATTGTGTAATATTTGTTTTTAACAAGGATAATGAATCATTTGATTTATTCCTAGACTTGAAAATCAAGTCCTTTATCATTATTAGCTTAAAAATCATCAAAAATACATTTAGTAGGAGATTTACCCTAATAATATAAATCAATACATTTACTTTGGCATTTACATTGTCTAAACCTTGAATAAAATAATTTAGCAAATGTTGGAGTTTGTCTCCCTTTGCTCTTAAACTTGCAACTGTGATGCAATTATTATTTTTATTAGTGGTAAAAGAGGGTTGAGGGGAGCCTACCCCATACAAAAATAAGCTCTCTTATAGAGCAGATAAACAATTATACAAAAGACAACAAGATAGGAAAAACATTAACCGTGTTCACAAACAACAAAACAACCATCAAACAATAAACTAACAGAAAAATAGAGGTAAAATAACAACAAAGTAGCATCAGTCCAATAGAGGTCATGACAAAGAAGTCCATAGTCAAGCAAAATATTTTTCAATATCCTTCAATAATGTTGCCCATTCTTTATCTATATTTTCAATAGAGGTCCCCAAGTTAGCCAGATCTGAATAAGTCAAACCTCTCTTTCTTTTCTTGGATGCCTCTTCAGTATCATTCTGTTAATAGGTGTTAATGAGTTGGGCCAAAAAGTGGAGGTGTTACATGGTGGATTTAATTTACAGCATGCTCCACTGTGTAACTTGTTTCAGTAAATTATTTAGGTGGTCCACTTCCATCTCCAAACTATTTCACTTAGCATGAATCATCTCCACTCTTTCATTACTCAAGGTTTGAGCCATGTCATCAACCTTTGTTCTCATAGCGTGTCAATCATTAAAAATGAACTGAATCATGTTTTTAGTAAAAAAATTGTCAACCCTTAGTCTCACTAAGCTCTCATGTTACTTGGTCATATCACTCTGGGGATTACCTTACATCAGTCCACTTTCCTCGATGGCTTCTTGATTTTCCTTCCCCTGTCATTTTTCCTCAATGACCGATTCTAGGACATGCTGCTGATTTTTTAATTCTTAGAGGCCCTACACTTCTTCCTCTGCTTCCCTTGGTTCATCACTCTCTTCCTTAGATGAGGATTCATCACTGTAACCTTCCCCTTCCTCTTCCTCTAGTTCTGAAACCTTATCACTATCATAGCCACTCAAAGCATGGGCTAAAGGCCCCAGATAATCCATAGTCTTAGTGACTTGATTCGAACCCCTTTTAACCACTTCCATTATCAATCCTTGATGTAATGGCACACAAATTTCACCCTTATTGAACTATTCAATAGTGTCACCCAAATACCTGAGCATATAATATGGGAAGTTATAACTATGACCATGCCGCATAAATTTGAGCATTGGCAAGTGATAAGTGAAAATGGTCTTGTGGCGACCCTCCAAAGTTATGGGTTAAATAATATTTAAGGTGACATCATTATACGGTTCAATTAAAGACTCCCTAAGGAACCCAACAAAATGAGAAGTAAGATTCTCCTTACCTTTCAAGAAAAGCTTCATCTCTTATGTACTTTCCTTCTTAGGTTTATAGATCCCCCTGCCTTCTTTGTTCATACCCATGAGAGATGTCATTATATCGATGGTAATTTATAGCTTCACCCCTCTGATAACCACCATGCCCCAGTCCAAAGAGTAGATGTCTTCCAAGAATAGCCAAAGTCCTTATTGAGAGTTTCAGTGTAACCTTCAAAGAGCTTGAAAAATGAAGCCATGCCTCTCTTTTTAAAAATGGACCAAGCTTTGGGTTTAATGTTCTTAATATCAAATGGCTCTATTCACACCAAATAACCTCCCATTCTCCCTTTCCGACTATGCAAGAAATATGAGCCAATTTTCTGCCTAACCTCACAGCTCCAAACCTCTAAATTTTGCTTGTAGAAATCCCTAGACCAGTCACACAAACTAGATGCCCCTCGACTTCTGTTATCATAAATGCAAGTGACAACAAGCCAATCTCTGTCATTATTTCTAGTACTACTCCCAAATTTTTGAGGATTCATATGATTCTTTCTATTATCAATCCCATCACCAATTATCATCACCCCCACCCTATCACTTAACCAATTTCTTATCATTGTTATGGTAATTTATATCCTTATAAAGTTAGGCCATCATAGGGGTTTCTAATTCCTCAAAGTTAGTTGTAAATTTCATCCCATCAACATGGATCCCTTTATTTGCAAATAGATCAACCATACCATTGACTTCCCTATATATGTGTTTGAAGGTAATACCTTCAAAACTATTAGCCATTTCCTTTATACCTTCTATGGAATATTGTATGCAAATAGATGTGGTTCTAATATTGAGAATGTTTTTTATTATGTTCAAGGAGTCACCTTCGACTTCAATTTTCCAGAATTTCCCTTTAACAAAAATTTTTATCCACAAAAATGTCATTCTAGCTTCAATAGTGTGATTAGATTAGATTCCCAAATCACAAAAGTGACCCAATATGAATGTCCCATTATGATATCTAAAAAATCCTCCAACTCCAGCTTTACCTGGGTTTCCTTTCAAATCCCCATCAAAATTCAGCTTAATCCATTCATTTGCAAGTTTTTTCCATCCATCCAGCCTTGGGTTAGGTTTAGGAGGGATATTTTGGCCACTATTGATTCCCTAATTCAAAGATAATTTTCTTTCTAAATCAATGATACTCTTTTTCTTGTTTTGTATTATGGAGAAATTAACATTTATGGAATTATAGCTTCTAGCAATAATTCTTTTTTCGGGTTCCTTCTTGCCCTTGAAGATTCTCTTGTTTCTCTCCTTCCATATTTCCCAATAAAGGTGCATTATTGCAAAAATACACAACAACTTAAGACCTTGGCTCTTGAATGGGAAGCTCCATTGACTCCATATCAACCTCAAAGTAGGAGGGAAAATCCAATTTATTTCAAAGCAGGAAAGTAAGGAGTTCCTAACCTTGACCAAAAAGGATCATTCAAGGAAAAGATGATAAATGTTTTCCATTTCTTCTTTTCATAACACACACCTATTTTCATATTAAATCCCATTTTTTTAGGTTTTCCAATGTAAAATCTTTGTCATGTAATGTAAACCACCGAAATATGTTAACTTTAGGGGTGACCTCTTTGATCCATACACTTTCCCATTTGAAACTATCCATAATAGGCACATTTTCAAAATGGGCATTATAGGCACTCATAATTGAGAAGGTATCATTCTCCTCTCTAGACCATATAATGTTATCCTGGTCTTGTTTCCTATTCACAACCATACCACACAGTAAGTTATTAAGTGAGCTCAACTCTTTAATATTTTTACCCTCTAAAACAATGACTTTCCAAATTTTGTAGGGATCCTTCATGTTGAAATAATCCACAACATGAGAACCATACTTGACAATAGTATCTTGTTAAGGGAAAGTTTCCTTGATTAGAAGGTTCAATATCCATTTTTCTTCCCAAAACTTTACAATGTTGCCATTCCCAATTTTCCATTTGTAACCTTTTGAAAGTAACTATTTTCCCAATTAATGGCCTTCCAGAAAGTGGATCCTTCGATAACAGTTATGTTGAAGCACCATCCAACAGTTGTTATATTCCACCAATATTTATTTCTTAATATGGTATTCCACACACTCTCCTCTTTTATTAGGCTCCAAGCCATTTTAGATAGAAAAACTTTGTTCATTTTCTGCCAATCTCCAATCCCTAGGCCTCCCCTTTTTTATGCAAACATATCTTGTCCCAAGCAAGAAGAGGAAGTCTTTTTTTTATCAGTCCCACTCCACATAAATATTTTTTGGATGCTTTCAAGTTTATTTGTAATAGAAACAGGAATTCTAAAAACCGACATAGTGTAAAACAAACAATTTTGGATGGAGCATTTGAGTAAGATAGACTTTCCTACATGTGAAAGGAGATATCCTTTCCATCCATCAATATTCTTTATAAATATGTCAATAAAGAAATTCCAATCAGATTTCTTGAGTCTTTCCGTCCTTATCAGCATCCATAAATATCTAGTAGGGAAGGATTTCCTTTCACAACCCAAAATTTGAGATATTTTAAGACTTCTTTTTTCGGGGGTATTGACAAAAAACACCTTACTCTTTCTAAAATTTATAATTTGGTATGAAACCTCTTCCTAGTCCATCAGAAGGTTTTTAAATTCTCTAGCTTTGTCCATAAGTATAAAAGGAAAGGGTGATATTGGGTCTCCATGTCCCAAACCTCTAAAACTATTAAAGAAACCACAAAGAGTACCATTGACAAAGACCAAGAATCTAGTAGTAGATATGCAACTTTGAATCATGTTGCATAGCTCAGAACCAAAACCAAATCTTTCCATAACTTTGTGAAGGAAGTTCCAAGAGACTCTGTCATAGGCCTTCTCCATATCAAGTTTGACCACTATAGTTTCTTTCTTATTTAGCTTCACAGAGTGGAAGGTCTCTTAAATAGTCACAATGTTGTCCTAGATTTATATACCCATCACAAACCCCCTTTCTTATTAGAAATTAGAGTAGGAAGAAGTAACTATAATATCATGGCCAATATTTTTGAACACGTCTTATATATGCAATTGCATAAACTAATAGGTCTTAAATTCTTAAAATCTTAAGCATTATGGTTCTTGGGAATGAGATCTAGAAAGGTGCGATTCAAATCTTTTAGCATATTTTTGTTTTTGAAGAATTTTGGAATGGCTAAGAAAACATATCTTTTGACGATGTCCCAAAAAAATTTGAAGAAGAGGACAAGGAACCCATCCGGACCAAGATTTTTGTCTGGGCTCATGGTTTTCATCATTAATTAAATTTCTTCAATGGAAGAAATCTTGGTTAGCATATGATTGCCACCTTCCATAACCAACCTGGGAATACCATCCAAGAAGTAACTCTCTTTCCCAGTATTAGAAACATGGTGTGAAGAAAGGAGGTTGCTGTAGAATGAAACAACAACTTTTTGGATTTCTTTTGAGACAGTAAAAGACACATTTCCCTCCTCTTTAATGCACATAATCTTATTAGAACATATTATTTTAAGGGCATCAAAATGAAAAAACTTAGTATTCTTGTCCCCTTCATTCATCCATTGTATCCTAGACTTATGTTTCTAAAAGGTTTCTTCCTTGGCCAGTATGTTGTGATACTCTGATAAAATCACTTTCTCTCTAATCTAATTATTAGCTAAATTGTCATCACTTTCCTCTTTCATGGTCGTTTGAAGAGTAGATAATTCTTGTTCTAACAAACTTTCGGATTCAAAGATGTACCGAAACAAGATTTATTCCATCCCTTGAGTTAATTCTTAACATTAGTAAGATTTTTGGTGACTCTGAACATAGTTGTTCCTTGAATCTTAGTGCCCCACCATTCCTTAACTAAGTCTTTGATATTCTCGTGTTGGAGCCACATTTTTTCAAATCTAAAAGGGGTTCTTCTTCTTTCATTATCTTTAACCATAAATATGACAAGGTTATGGTTTGAACCTATTCGTGGAAGGGAAAAAAGACAAGCCTCTTTTTTAAGTCACCCCTTTGTAGTAAGATCTCTATCTAGCTTAACTTGAATCAGCTGATCACCCACTCTGCAATTCTACCAAGCATTTTTCCCTTTTCAAATTTGTGTCCATGAGGTTGTTGGAGGTAATGAAGTCTTATAAGGCCTCCATAATTTCATTTAATTCAACATTTCCTCCCTTCTTTTCACCCAAAATTAGAGGAGTGTTGTAATCCCCAATGACAATCCATTCCATTTGCGAGATGATTTTATGAAAATTAGACAAATCATTCCAAAAACATTTTTTGTCCCCTTTATGATTAGGTGCATAGATATTTGACAACACCCATAAAGATTTAGATCTAATATCTTTGAAAAGAATAACAATATGATTATCCTTTCTCAGAAGATTCATAACTTTAAAATTTTCAGGATCCCACATAACAGCAAGTCCTCTAGAAGAACTAACAGCCAAAAAACCCTCCTTGCTCCACAAGTTATCCTTGATCAACATGACTGCTCTTCACTCATTTTGGTTTCCTGAAGAACAATGAGTTTGGCCTTATGTTTCAATTTAATATCTTTTATAAGTCTATATTTTTTGGGATTGTGTAGACCCCTGATATTCCAAGAGATGACATTCATTTGGAAACTTTATGCTTTGGTCTTATAAAACTCCTTAGATCAAGATTCAATATAGTTTCATCATCTATTTCCTTTTGGCTGTTATTTTTCTGGGTTTATTGCCTATTAGGGCTACCTAATCTGGTTTTCTTGTCCTAGGAGTTGGCTTCCATTTTTATCGATTCTCCAACCTTTCTAGGTGTGCACATTCCATCTATTGGGATGTTTTATATTCCTTTCTAAGAATCAGAACCATCAACGGAAAAATGTTCTGAAATCTTCTGAGTTAGCGACCTCACATTTTGAATGATATTCTTGATTTTATTGGCTTCCCCCTCCTCCCCTTTATCATCTCCCTTTGACATTGTTACTTATTCAAGGCCAAGAATGTTTTCAAAGATATTGGAAATTGGTTTTAGGTATGCTTCTATATAATTACCTCTAAATTGCCCATTTTCAAAATACTCATATTATTTTCCTTCACCGCCTCATGACATAACATGGGTTTTAGATTTTTTGATACCTTCAATTTTTCAATCTGGGTGTGGGCCTTGACCGATTGAAAGTGTGGTTCTGATAGGTTCTTTTTTATATTTTTTTATAGAAATAACTTTAATAAATCCTTCAGCATCTATAGACAGTGAGTTTCTAAAATGGTTCTCATTCCTTTCTACTGTTGTTAGGATGAATAGAGGGTTTCTCCACCCATGAGTTTTCCGTTATCACAATCCCTTTGTTTGGGAAAATATTTCTAGTAGTCTTTGAGTTTGGGGATGTAGATTTAATACTCTTACCTTTTTCTATATTTCTATCAAATTTAGGTACTTCTTTGTAATCCATCAATAATTTCAGTTTACACAGTTGTTTGGTATGGCCCCAACCTTGGCATTTATCACACTTTTGTGGGAAGATTTGGAATTCAATATTTTGTGTCTATTTTCCTAGCTTGGATTTAAGGATAATAGTTTTGGGTATTGTAGTTCCCATAAGAGAGTAAATATTAAACTAGGCTCATACCAACCTAATTTTTTTAATGGTAGCATTACCCATCGAGACAAAGGTACCTAGGGTACCAGCAATCCATTTTATGAAATCAATGTCCCACATTTCCATGGGTAAGCCAAGGAGGTGTACCCATACAGGGAACTAGTTGATGCTTTCCTTATCAGGATTTAACAAAGGAGACCATTTCCTTAGAAATAAACCCATACTTCCTAAAAACCAAGGCCCCTCATTCAAAATCCTTTGAGGATCTTCTGATTTGTTGAATTTGAATAGAAAGAATCCATTTGGTAGAGCTGAAACTTCTAAATCCCCTCTCATTTTCCATTTCTGGAGTGACCAATCCCTGATTGAATAAATATTTGGGTGTCCTCCAAAAAAATTTCTAATCAAGGCATTCTCCATCAAACCAACAATTCTATCCACAATATTTCAAGGATCTATAGAAACATACCTCAATCATCCATCTTGGGGTGAGGGATGACCCATGCTCCTTGAACATTCCTAAAATTCAAAATTATTGCCCACGTGAAGGGAGCATTGGGGGGCCCATTTCATCTAGACCTTTCTGGCAAGGGACCAACATCGCCTACCACTAGAGGATTCTTCCTACCATCTACATCCACTGGCAAGATCTGCCTCAAATCAGATTTCTACCCTTGAATTTGAATTTCCTCCTCCCTATCCATTTGTACCATGATGCAATTATTAAATAATTGTTCTAAAGTCAATTTGACTTCATTGATCAATGTCAGAGGAATGGTTATTCTATCATAATATTGGATGGATTCATCTTTCATCTGTAGGGCAGAGGCATTAGTTGCCTCATGTAAATTTTCATAAGTGTTTTGAGTATGTTGGAAGGGATCAACCCTGAGATTGCTTCTATCTTGTTTTTTTGAGAGGATGTATTCATATTTCCTTATATCACTTGATCGGTATGTAAACCTGACATGGTGAGTTGTAACCTTCTTCAAATTTTTACTCACCTAGTCAAAACCTAGCTTGGAGGTTGGTGGTATTCAGACTGAGTTGTATCCTTCATTATTTACTTATAGATCCATGCATGTCTTATTGATAGATTAATAACCACAATATCACATTGAGGAGGATCCTAAGAGGAAGTTTGTGAAGTGGGAGAGGAAGGATGAATGACTGTGTAAGAGAGACTTGTGGAAGTGAAAGATAATAAAAGTGCAATAACAACAAATATTAGGAAAGGGTCAACCATTTGGGAAGGATTTCCCTCTGTTGTAAGTAGTTCAATGAAATATTGAGGTTTTTTCCTCTTGGATGAATAATGTGTTCTACGAATAAATGAGGAACATGATCAAGAAGACAACAATGATGACCCCAATATGGGAGATATAGATAGCCTTGGCTCCATAATCATCCTTATCATTGAGGGCATGGGGATAGCCCAAGAGAGGTTATCATCCATTATTTTAGACTCTTTGAGGGAAATGGTAGAAGAAGAGGCATAATTTTCAAGGGAAATGGTAGAAGAAGCGGAAGAAGTTGTGAGATAAATTATAGAAAAAGGGAAAGAATTTATGAGGTAAATTGTGGAAAAATAGGTAGGCTTGTCCTCAAGATCAGACGAATATTCAACTACATGAAGCTTATTTATAAAATTATTACATTTGCATTGCTTTAATAGATACTTCAATTGTTGTGGAAGCACTAAAATAAATAGTTGAAGATCCAAGAATACACGAGCTCTGTAGAGACTAAGAAGAAAGAAGTACAGAAGATCTAGAGGAAGTTGTTACTTGTGGCATTAGAGAAGAAGTGGTGGAAGATCTAATTGGGGCTTTCCCCTTTCCTTGTGTTGGAGCTTGGCCTGATTGAGTAGATACCTAAGAGGATTGGATGAAAAAACCAATTGAAACCCCTAATAATGGGGTTTGGAATAAAGCAGGAGGATACCCCTTAAGATATGTCTTTGAATTTGGGTGAAGTGGTTTCTTGGGATATTTCTTTCTACTTATCCTTTCTTATTCAAAATTTCTCCCTCATCTCTTGTTCATCACAAGTTTTTAGATAAATATAATCATACTTATGATATTCGTGTTTGTATGTTTGATTAATTCTCCCTCTTATTGAGAACAAATAAGTTAGCACACTGTCATGTGGGTACCAACACCTGAAGTTGGCTTTGGGCCCCAACATAAAATGGGACCACTCTTTTGATGACTCAATAAGTTGGGAAAATAATTAGAAGTCATGTCTGTCAATTCTAAATGGTAAAAAAGGACATGGCTCTTGATTTTTCCCTTTTAGCCTTCTGTAATTAACATTTCTAGGGTAGAAACTAAAAAACAAGAAAATAACACAAACCCCAAGTGAAGTAAATTCTGATTTTTATAACAGCAGACTAAAATTTATAGAAGTGAACAACAACTTGTAAGGAGTGAAAATTCAACCAAATATCACCATATAAATCATCCACAACATAGATAAACACTTTAACAATATTTTGGGAAACTTTTCACCATAAAAATCCAATGAAATAATCAGTTGGAAATTTAATTATTAAAAACATATGTATAGCCAAGAGAAATGACCAAAAATGGAGTCTCCAAACCCCAACAATGGTAAAATGTGATATAAACCAGCCTTATAAATTATGCCAAATCTGATTATTAGATAACGATGAAGTTTTGTGCCCTAGAAGGCACCCAAATGATCTTCTATGCAAGTATCCCTCTAGGAGAGGGTCTCCAAATAGTATTAAAACCCTTAAAATCACTCCTCCTTGATTCCCTAGATGAAAACCACCAATATGGCATTCAATGAGAGTCTTCAACACCACCAAATTGAAGGGTTACCATTATCCAATATCCCACAAGGAAGGGTTTCATCCTCCTTAGATTCCACACTAATGGAATGTCATCCAATAATGGAATGGACTTAGAGAAATGAGCCCTAGAGACCAAGTATAATGTGTATATGCCAAAAGTGATGCAAAAATGAGCCCGCTAAGACTACTCTTATACCCTTTGCTTGGCACTAAGATTCATAATGTGTAGAACAACCTCTTAAGCTTATTGTATCTTCTATTTCCATGTTGGAAACTTTCCAACCTCGTTGACCTCTAAATGAGCTTTAATTTATTTTATAATTTCATGTTGGGAGCATTATAATCCCATCCAACCTTCCTTAGGGAGTAATACTCAACATAAAAACATTAATAACAATAACAGAAAATAAAAAATGAAACCCGAGGACTTCCCTTGTGCAATTCTTTCTTGGCCATGGGAAGAGAAATGGCATGAAGTCTTCAATTGGTGCTATTTTGAAAAAGGGGAGATTAAAATCCTACCTTCTCAAAATTGTTTGTCCTTAAGCAAATGTAAATGTGGATGCTCCAATATTTTTGCATTTTCTCATGTAGAATCTTCAAGGGGAAATACCTTCCAATGAACCAAATTTTCCTTGATACTTCAATTTCTTAACTTCTTCTCACAAACTTCCAAGATACTTTCTTGAATTATTAGTAGAACAAACTTACCCTCTTCATCTAATGATGAAATCTCAAGTGAGGGAGTAAGGTGTTATCCAAGTTCCCTTTTGAGGTACAAAACATGAAATACATTGTGTATCCTACTATGTTTTAGAAGCTCAAGTTAATATAAAACATTTTACACCTTTCCTTCTACCTTATAAGGACCATATAAATGTGGTTTCAACTTCTTTGTACCACTTTGTTTGAGAGAATATTTCTTATAGGGTTGCAACCTCAAAAACACCATATCACCCACTTCAAATTATCTCTCTTTCCTATGGTGATCTACATATAATTTTTTCTGATTTTAGGCACATTGGAGGTTTTCTTTGAGCTTTTTTAAGATATCATGGCTTCACTCAATTAAATCTTTGGCCTTGGGAACTCTACTAGTCATCATAACCAAATCAACAAAGGATGGAGCATCATAACCATACAAAGTTTTGAAAGAATACATACCAATGGAAATTTTAAAGGTGGTATTGTAACAAAACTCAACCATGTATAACTATTTTATCCATGTTGATTGTTTCCCATCAATGTAATTTCGTAGGTATCCTTGCACCCATTTATTGACTATTTCTATTTGACCATTTATTTGAGGGTGGTAGCTAGTGCTAGGAGTGAGTTTGGTACCTATCAATTGAAATAATTATTTCCAAAACATGCTCATAAATCGGATTTCCTTTTCACTCACTATATCCTTGGGCAGCCCATGAAGTCTAAACACTTTCTTAAAAAACACATCAGCCACTATAGGTGCATTGTACTTAGCTAGAAGTGGACATAAATGAGCATATTTAGTGAGTCTATCAACCACCACATATATAAAATTCTTACCGTGAACCATGCGTAGACCCATGATGAATTCCATGGATATAATTTCCCATTTTTGAGTGGAATATGAAGAGGTTGTAGGATCCCAGCTGGAAATACGCATTCCACTTCATTTTGTTGGCACACTAAGCACTCCCAAATGTAGTAGAGTACTTCCACCTTTAGGCCTTTCTAATAGAATCTTTCTCTCACATGTTTGTAAGACTTGAAATAACTAGAATGACCAGTTGATGGGTCATCATGAACAACCATTAAGATTTTACTCTTCACCTTCTATTTAAGCACTAAATAAACCCGGTTTTTGTAGAGAATGATCCCATATAATACCTTGTATCTTTCATGGATCATTTCACCCTCAAAAATAACATTAGAAAACTTGTTTCTGAAATATTCATTTGTAATCAAATAATTCCAATCTGCTGCTATATTAGATAAAGAACAGAAATATGATTCTCTTGACAAAATATATTTTACCAAATATTTGACTTGAGGATTTTCTGGAAGCATACCTTGAAGTGTCACCTTCTTACCTATGTCTAGAAAGTTTATTTCCATATTTTGGTAATTGAAAGTGAGTTCTCCCAATGAATGTAAGCATTGGAGCCCAAGCACAAGATTAATACCAGCCACACTAATCAAATAAAAATCAGTACATACCTCATGATTTCCTAATGTAAAGAGGAATTGGGGGAACCTTCTTGTGCATGTAATAGAGTAGTCATCTATTATATTAACAGTGAAGCCTTTGAATATTTCTACCTCCAAATCCAATTTTTCCACCAAGCACTCATCAATGAAATTAGTGGCTCCACCATCAATTGAAACTATGACCCATTGCCATTATAGGCCACCTACCATCAGGAATGGATGATAACTAGGTGCACCAGATAAAGTAACAAGAGTGTCATCCAAAATTTCTAGATATTCTTTTGTTTTATCATATTTTTTGGCCTCATCCACACAATTTTTCATCATCTTCACAATGTGAAAATACTTCAATGTAATGTACTTTACCCTTACCTAAACAATGGTGACCAAGAGACCATGGATCGTTGTAAGAGAAGCAAAAATTCCTCTTTCTTAGCTCATTTTTTGACTCACCCATGTTGGTTTCAGGCATATCCTTGTGCATAATGGGAATCCATTAGAATTACTTCCTTGGGTTGTCCAAAGGAGGGTTTCTAGGTTTTCTCAAGGGTCCCTTGGGTTGTCCTCAATTTTCATTAACCTTGGAATGTCCACTGATCACTGTTGTTTTTGTGGCAACACCTTCAAGGTCCAAAGACTTCTTAATTACCTCTTGAAAAGACAAAGGATCAAAGGCTCTAACCAAACCCTTGAGTGGTTCATTCAAATCCTTAATGAAAAGAACAATAAGTCTCTTTTCTGTGACATTCATAATCATGATGGAAAGCCTCTCAAACTCAACCACATATTCCTCTACCATGCCTTCTTTTCTTACTTGTGCAAGTTCCTGAAAGTTAACTTATGTATCAAGTCTATCAAATCTACCAATGAGTCTTTTGGAAAACTCATCATATGAATGGATCGCATTGTGCCTTTGTGTCACCAATCCATGGAACCACCACCCATGAGAAATCCCCTCTAGGTAAAGGGTTGCAAATTTTATTGCATCATCCTCTATCATAGGATTCAAATACAACTATGTATCCAAATTTTAAATCCATGCCCTCATTTTCCCTTTATTCGAACCTTAAAAAATAGAGAAAGTCATCTTGCCCAACACATTTTGGACCTCTTTTGGGGCACATTTTGTCTTGGCTCTTACTTTGACCTTCCTTTTCTCACCTCGATGAACTTAGCAAGTGAAATTTATTCCTTTATCTCCTATAGAAGTGGCATGTATTCCTTATATCTCATTGCAATTCTTTGCCCCAAAGTGGTCCGTGTCCCCGCCTATATAAGGGGTTCTTTCCTTGTAAGGAAAGAAGGTGTAGTGGTTGATCGGTGAGATGATCCAAGGGTTTTTCGTGAAGAATTTTCTCCATATGAGCTTCCCCCTCCATTATAAACCCTAGGTTCATGATATATCTGAAGAGTTAGGGCTATAAATTCCATTGTATCCATCAATATTGCTTTCCCTTCAATGATCTTTCCGATTTTGGCTTCCTGTGGATCTTGGTGAGCCATAATATCTTCTTCTCTTGGATGGTTTGATTTATTTTCTCTCCTCTGATAGAAATTTGAAACCCTTATTGACTTCTTTCATAAAACCGTCAGGATGGGAAGAATGAAGCTTTCATACCATTGTAATGTTTGTTTATAGGGATGAAAATAAAAAACAAGGAAATAACACAAACCCCAAGTGAAGTAAATTCTGATTTTTACAGACTGAAATTTGGAATAATGGTGAACAACAACTTGTAAGGAGTGAAACTTCAACCAAATATCACCATATAAATCATCCAAAACATAGATAAACACTTTAGGAATATTTTGGGACACTTTTCACAATAGAATATAATGAAATACTCAAAGGGAAATTTAATTATATAGAATATAAGTACAACCAAGAGAAATGGCCCAAAATGGAGTCTCATGTAGCCATACTAAACTAACTAAGGTAATTGAAATTAAACTAACACCAAGTAGCTTCAAAGCAAATTTAATCTAATAATAACATCAAGATAAAAGCTTAAATGAATTAGCTACTCTATTGCATAAACATGAATGAAATCACCTAATGCTAACCATTCCTACTCTTGTAATGTATGATTGCTATTAAGCATGAGCCTATTTAGATCATAAGAAATCAAATTGTATGTTTGTCTCCAAAGTGAGGAAATGATCTCACCAAGAAATGGCTATAAGGTCATGCTCAGATCTTCCCTTACTACTCAACTATGAGAGGATGGATGCAAAGATGAAGAAGTTATTTCCAAACAATGGAGAATGCCTTTATCTTATGCCTATAGTTTCCACTATTCAAAAGTGTGGTGTGGTGTGTGAGGGGAATACTAGGTTTATTATATAGCTTTCCAATTTGGAGATGCATGAATCCTAATGCATGTGGGATAAATGATAAAGTATGATTAGAAGAAATAATCTTGATTAGAATGAATTAACAAGTGATCGAAAGTAAATTTTGAGGGATGAAATGGAAGAAAAAATCGGTAAAGATAGTAAACAATTATAAACAAGTAAATTTTGAATGAAATGGCCTCCAAGTAAATTTTGAATGAAATGGAAGAAAAATTAGTAGAAATTAGTACAATTTTAGTATTAAAATTGTGTAGGCAGGATTTTAGGGGTCTACATTTGCCCCTCTTTGGAGTGGTGTAAGTGACACCACTTCAAAGATAGTAAACAATTACAGACAAGTAAATTTTGAATGGATGAAAGAATGAAGGATGTTCGCTGATGTCGATGATCGAAAGAGATCAATGATCGAAATGAAGGAAATGGATAGAAACAAGGAGGGGAGGGGGGATAAATATAATTCCTATTGCTCCAAGTGTTGTTGAAAAAAAATTAGGATAGAAGAAAATGATAAAGAAGAAAAATTATAATGAAGTAAAAATGGAAATGAATAGAATGGACAATAGCTTTCATCTAGCTGACTCAAGAACAACTTTATTTTATCATTTTTCTCATGATCTACGTCATTAGCCCTTTGTTATATATAAGCATACAAAAAAGTGTAAAATAACATGAAAACTCCATAATACTAACATTTGTTCATTGTTAAAACAATAACTCAATGTAACATACATGAAGTAATGTAGTATGAGAAAGTAAACAAGAAAACCCGACATGGAAACTAGTATAAACACACATACTCAAACAAACAACATTTAAGAAACTTGCACCAATGTTTTTATTATCGAGCTTTGATTCTCACATGTTTGAGTTAATGAAAAGGGTTAAAAATGGCACCTCAAGTAAATGATATATGTGCGAGGTGAATATATGAAGGACTTAGAAGGGGTCCTATGCATAATTAATTGTGCACTATGAAATTGTATCAAGATAATTGGTCGTGCAAGGGAAGTACAGACATAGCAAGAAAAATAGCTTTTGTTAATGGAGGGTAGATTAAAAATGATTTGTGATTCATGTGCGAGAAAACAAGCGAGGACCCAAAGACAAGATTGTTTTTTAGGACAAATTTAGATGTTTGAGGATGGTGTGTCTAGTAAATGATTCAGATGTGTGAATATTTTTTACCAATTTTTAATGGGATTTTTATAACAATTTTTTTAATTTTGAATATTTTTTGAATTTTGGGAAGAATGTGATATAGAAGAATGACAAGGCATATGAGGCACCAGAAAATATCCCTGGGAAGTAGAAATATGCCCTAGGTAGAAGAAAATACTGCCAAGAAGCAAAAATATGCCCTAGTGTAGTGAAAATGGTAGAAAAATGACTATTTAATACAAATAATCATCGCAACGGAATGCCAACACATGGCGGGAAGAAAATAGAAGAATACATTAGTCATCCGGCCTCTGGGGGGCAAGCAAAATGAATAGCTAGGCTTGGAGGGTATAAATAGAAGGGTAGGAGGGGTAAAATCCATCACAACCCATTATTTTATATTACCTTCTACCGCTTTATGGAGAGATTTTTCTCTGACCTGTAAGAGAAATGGCATGAATCCAGAGGCATAGAAACCATGTGGATTACGTTCGAGAGAACCAGAGGCTTCCTACAGATGGTCCACCGATAAGCAACAAAAAAATTTAAATTTTAAGTGCATTTAATGTTCATTTATTACAATAGAAAATGGTGGGTTAACGCTAGTGCTGGCCTCTGAGCACACTAGTGCGGCTAGGCATGCGCTAGTGTGAAGGGATTGTGCTATTGTTAAAAATGCGTGAACGAGCGTAACACTAGATTTAGGTTAGTTTAAGGCTTGTGCTAGCATTAAAATGAGTAAGCATAGTGCGCTGAAAATGCGATGTGATAGTGGGCGCTGGGACTTGTGCTACTTGTGCTAACATCAAAATGAGTGTATAGGCCATTAAATGACCTACGCTAGCGCTAAAACTTGGCTTGCACTAGTGTAAAATTATTTGTGCTAGCACACAGTGTGGCCTTTGATAAGAATGTTAGGAAATGTTTACAAGAATGTGAGAGTAATTAGAACACCTTAGGAAGATGTTTTTTTAGAAAAAATGATGTTGATTATGTGCATTAGGTAATCTTGCAGGAGAGATTGTACAACTTGTAGGTGTGCGAGAGACATGGACGCCTTTAAGCATATGAACATACCTTCTCCAAACAAGAGTAGAAAGGATTGGTTTCTGTGTTAGAAGCTACGGGTTTAGCTTACATTGTAGAGATGGCATAGATCATGTTGGATCATTCCCTTCTAACTGCCTTAACAGAGAGGTAGCATAGCGAGAGTCAGACCTTCAGGATTCTAACCAGTGAAATGATTGTTACACTGGAGGATGTGTACCAGATCCTTAGAGTTCCCATTTAGGGAAACCTAGTGACATATGAAGAATTTTTCAGTCAGATCTTGGATCACATATGGGATTTATTTCAACTAAAGGATATTCCTCAACTAGGCATGGCCATTCATTTATACAGTTGTCTTTGATGATAGGAAGATTTCCGCACTTACCAGTGTATCTTATGGTTCTTGTTAGTGGCTACCTACTGGCCTGAAAATTTTGGGACACACTTTCCACTTGGTATGATAGGAGTAGTGCACCCTCTCATGGATGGAGGCATTTTTTTTGGGTCATTGCATACTAGCTCATTTGTACTAGGATCTACACTTGGTCGCGTATAGAGGGATAAGGAGCAATGGGCCCTACCACACTTTTACAAATTTGGTCATGGGACCACATTATAATCAGGTACCCACTTGGAGTGTTACATGCTAAAGCACCTAGATGAGCCATTATGTAGGAGATGAGAGTCGGTTGGAGAGGATGTGTAATCTCATTTAGGAGATATTTCCTATTATAGATGAGCCTTTGATGATTTATAATTGTGGATGATTAAATGGCAGACATACCAGTTATATCAGTGGTGTGAGGACATAGTGGAGATGGGTACTACAGAGGTAGATAACTTCTTGATTAGTAGTTGGAGATGTATTTTGGATTGGTACTGTGTAGATAGGGTATAATGACAGTTGGGTCTTATCCAGGGTATTCCTAGAGATGATATGTGGTATGCACACAGAGCACAAATGAATTTTAATTTTGGGCCTCACATCAAACAATGGAGATCATTACAAATTTTCCATGATGTAGTCCCACAAGTATTGGTATGGATATAAACATATAGTGGATCCTCAAACTACTGCATACTATGGACCTTGGTATGCGATAGTAGTAATATGATGCATTACTATTCCACATGTGGCTATAGATGTCAGAATAGTTTTAGTAGTGGTAGGATAGGTGGGTTGTGTAGGAGATAGGCCTTGATTAGGGTAGGCCAATATTTCAAGGAAAATCTAGAGGCATGGGATGATACAAGGACAAGGACCACAGGTACAGATACCCACACAACAACCTACATAGCCACAGCCACAAGTACAGATACTTGTGTTACTACAAGTTGTACAACAGGTGGTGATACAGGTTCCATTCTCACCACCTTGAGCAACGAGTCTACATATTATAGAAGGTAGGGATGGATGGGGATCAACCTCAAGACAAATTTCAGTAGATGGGGGTTGGAGATCACCACCTAGGTCACCACAGAGGTCACCACAAAAACACATTAATCAAGGTGCTTGGGGATCATGATGTCTTGAGGCAACAACTATAATAGATTATAGTAGAGAGGGACCATTTGGCAGCCCAAGAAATCAGCTATAGAAAGCTGAGAGGACTCAACTACAGGAATATGTGGTTGGTTTGATAGTAGAGAATGATGCACTCTAGCAAGAAACCCTAGTAGTAGGAGCCCATGACTTAGTATATGATTTTACAGCAACTACAGGTGATGTTGTTTACTATAAATCATTGTATGATGGGGTTGTACCAGAGGAACAGAGGGCGATATACCCTACAGTCATATGGTTAGTAGTTGTTTGAGATCTAGATCACATAGAACCTCCAACTTGGCTAGATTAGTACAAATGCCCTCACCACAGTCGGGACCTTCAGCACAGCAGATTAGGCACCGCCACTGGTTCCATTACAGCATATGCCTCCACCTGATTCTGGTCTAGGCAGTCCTAGTGTGGGCAAGAGTCATGGTTAACTCTCTACATTATAATTATGTATTATTTTTTATGTATGCCTCGTGATGAAGGCAAAATTTTGATCCATGCCCATGATGTCATTTTTACTATATCTGATGTATATCAAGACACATTTTTTATGTATGGACATTAATATTTTAGATGGATATATGATTATGATGGAATTTGATTATTTGTCGCATTTTATTTTTATGAGATAACATGTTTAGCCCATGTTTTTATTATGGTCTATGATGAGCGGGGGATAAAAATAATCCTTATTTCCCCATTGGTGATATTATATGATGTTAGCTCAGCATACATGTTGATTTTAAGTTTCATGATGATGTAACTTAGAATTTTATTTATATGTGATGTTAAATGTGATGATAGATGATATGGATGATGAAATGAAAACAAATTGTACAAGCAATGAATACAAGCACAATGAACACTTAATCAAATTTACTATATATACATTAAGTAACAACACAACTATGTACAAAAATGAACTAGCATGTAAAGAAAACTAATTCTAAACTAACTCTATAATAGATTAAAGCGAGATTTAATCTAAGTAAGAAAAGAACAATTAATATAATAAAGCACGCAAGACAACAAACCAACAAGACTTATGTACAAACAAACAACCAAGTTAAAAAACACTACTTTATTTTTTTGGGACATTTTGGAATGTTGTGCATTGTTTTTTGCGTTTTTCCAAGACAATGTTAGATTATTTTTTCAATTTTTCTAGGGGATGTATTTGAATGTTTTGATATTTTTTAATAAACATATCTGATTTTTTTTTTTGAAATTTTATTTGATTTTGTTTTGTTTTTTCTAAAAAAAAATCCGAAGCTATGTGCAAGAAAACGAGGAAATGTGGATTCCCCTAGCAATAGATAGGAATTTATAAGGGAAAAAAACCCACATGTATGTGCAAGAATGTGAAGATGCAAAGTTTCCCCCAGTGTTAAGTGGGAATGTGCAAAAGTAAACCTTTCACAACATGAGTAGGATCAGCCGAATCAAGGCCGCAAAGGATAGGTTTAGAAGGATCCCATGACACCAGGGAGAACTTTGACCTTAGCATAAAGTCACTGTACTCCTAGGTATGAGATGCTTATGAACAACGGACCCTCTTATAGTGTTATAAACCATTTTTTTCCAAAGGACTAGTCCAATGTGCCCTAATTGTATGGTTTTCACAATTTGGACCAGATTTATTTCTCTTTATTTTTTAATTTCTTTTTTTGATTTTTTATAATTTTTTGATTTTTTTGAAATTCTGAAGGACCTCCATGCTTAAGCGTATAACCACTTGAGATGCATGGCATTCATAGGCTCCCGCAGCTCATCACCATCAGAATCAGAAAGTTTGTATGCTCCTCAACAAAACTTAGTAACCACAACATATGGTCCTAACCAGTTAGGCTCAAAATTACCCTTCTTCTCATGATCCTTTGTGTTGTTGAACTGATTCTCCTTTAAGAAAAGGTCTCCTACCTCAAACTAGCGAGGCATGATTATTTTATTGTAGCCTCGACGCACTCGATTCTGATACACTTTTAGGTGATCCAGTGCACGAAGGTGTTTCTTATCCAACAACTCTAGTTTCAAGTTTGGCAACTCTATAATCCTTCTCTTTGTCTAAATAGTATCACAAAGATATGCACAAAGAAGGGATCTCAATCTCAAGGGGTAGGATGGCCTCTATGACAAAAACTAGGGAATATGGAGTAGCACCATTAGGGGTGTGGATGGATGTTTGATATTCCCATAGGGTAGGATGAATCTATAAATGCCAATTATAGCCAATATTGTTAACCATATTTTCCATAATATGAATAAGAGTTTTATTTGAGGCTTTGGCTTGTCCATTACCTTAAAGGTAATAGGGAGTTGAGTACTTTAGTCAGATTTGAAAATGTTGACACAAATCCTTTACTGTTTTGTTCTTAAATGACTTACCATTGTCACCTACAATGGTCGAGGGGATATCGTAATGAAAAATGAGGTGATTCATGAAAAACTTGGAAATCTATGCACCAATAACATAGGTAAGAGGGATAACCTCTACCCATTTCATGAAATACTCAGTGACAGTAATAATGAACATGTGGCCATCTGGTGAAGTATGAGAAATATTTCTAATGATATCGAGTCCCCACTTTGAATAATTCCATGACGATTTGATTGATTACAAAAAATGTGTTGGGGCATGTATCAAGTTGTCATACTTTTGGTACATCAAGCATTTCTTAACATACTAACAGTAATTAGTTTCCATGGTAGTCCAATAATAGCCTACTATCAACAATATTTTAGCTAGAACTATGGGCCCCACAGATGCCTACATGCACCTCTTTGACCGCTAAGATAGATTCTTCTGAATTAAGGAAATGCAATAGATTCCCATCATAGCCTTGACGATAGAGTGTGCCCCCAAGTAGGGTGTAGCGAGCTATACGTTGGATAAGGTTTTGTTTGTTATATCAGGAAATGTTAGAAGGGAAGGCTCCATCATGGAGGTAATTATATATGTCATTATACCAAGGGGATAAGGGACCAATAACTTCACATACCAAATAAGACTCTAGTTTTTCATACTCTAGCGCTCTTAAATGCGCTACGAAGAAAAGCATGTCATTATTTCTAGGTGGGATGCTCAACAAATTCTCGATAGTATATATAGCATCTATGGAGTGATTATGTCCTCTAGGTATCTGTTGGAATGTGATCTGCATAAAGAATTCCTTCAGAGTATTAACTAGTTTCTTATAAGTAATGATATTCTCATCCTTAACCTTGTACTCATCATTAACTTGCTTAATGATTAACTAATAATCACGCATTACATTAATATGTTTGATATCCCATCTGATGGCAATATTCAATCCACATATAAGGGTGTCATAATCTGCTATATTCTTTGTATAGGGAAAACCTAGTATGAAATCTTGTGGAATCAAATTTCCTGAAGGAGTAATAAGCACTACTCATGCTCCTAAACCGTGAAAATTAAAGGATCCATCTTAATACATTTTCCATGTATTGGAATCCTTGACATAAATCATAGAAGTGTCTGGGAGCTCCAGACTCAAAGGTTCCATTCTTGGTAAAGGGGATTCAGCTAATTGATCCACAAGTACTTGCCCTTTGACGGACTTCTGTTTGATGTATTCAATATCAAACTCACTAAGTAGGGTGATCCAACTAGCCATCCTCCAAGTAAGTGTTGGTTTATAAAATAAGTAATTGAGTGGGTTAATTTTAGATATAAGCTTAGTCTTGTTGTTTAATAGATAATGTCAGAGTTTCTGGAATGCAAACACAATAGCCAAGCAAGATTTCTCAATCTATGGGTAGTTAAGCTCATATGCAATTAAAGTGCACCTGAGGTAGTAGACATATTTATCTTTCTCGTTCAGATCATATTGAGCTAGCAGTACACCTATCGAAAATTGGGTAGAAAAAATGTATAATAGCAATGGTTCACCTAGAGTAGGTGGCATGAGAATAGGGGGTTTAGAAAAATATTCTTTAAGAAAGGTAAACACTTGTTGTTGTTCAGTACCCTAATGAAATGCAACATCTTTCTTCATAAGATGTGTAAAGGAATGGCACTTTTCTGGGAGTTGAGAAATGAATTAGAAAATATCATAATTTTTTCCTTGTAAACTACACAATTGCTTGAGGTTTTTAGGAGGAGGCATTTTTGTGATAGCAGTGACCTTTGCAGGGTCAACTTCAATACCTCTTCTTGATACAATAAAACCTAGTAACTTTCCAGATAGCACACCAAAGACACACTTCTTTGGATTTAATATGACCTTGTAATCCCTGAGATGCTTGAAGATGTGTCATAAGATTTCAAGATGTTATGTCCTAGTTGAGGATTTTCCTAAGGTGTCATCAACATAATCTTCTATTATATCATTAATAATGTTGTGAAAGATGACATTCATAACCCTTTAATAGGTTGCACCTACATTCTTGAGACCGAATGAAATTACTTGATGACAAAATCTCCCCGAAGGGGTTGTGAAGGAAATTTTATGTTGATCCTCCTCTATAATTTTGATCTGATTGTAACCTAAAAATATATCCATGAGGGATAACATCTCATAACCAGCAGTTTAATTGAAAATCATGTTGATAGTAGGTAGAGGAAAATCATCTTTGGGACACGCCTTATTGATATCTCTAAATTCTGTACAGATTATAATGCCAATAGGTTTCTTTTTCACAAGCACAATGTTGGAAATCCATTATGAATAATCAATAGTCCTGATGAAGCCCTCTGCCAATAGTTTTTCCAGCTTTTTCTTAACCAAAAGGGCAACACACATGTATATTTATGAGATTTTTCTTGATAGGCTTTTCTTCTCTGTGAACAAATAGGTTATGTACTACCAATAATGGATATAACCTTGGAATTTCCCCATAGGATCAAGAAAATATGTCTGAAAATTCTCCTAGAAGCATGACAAAGGTATTATGTTTTTATGTTGAGAGTGAAGCTCCAATCTTAACAATTCTAGGTTGATTCTTTATTCCAATATTCCCATTTATGGTCTCCCCGATGAGAAGTTTGGCCTCTTCCTCCATACGCGTAGGATTGGGGGAGATTAAGATCCTCTTCTAATGGCATCTCAACAAGATTTCCACCCTTAGAGTGATCAATTTTTATGTCTGTCGATGTTTCAATTTTTTTTTTTGCCAGTTCCTTAAAGAGGTTGTCACTGTGAGACTTGGAATTTTTATTTTTACAAGGCTTCTTGGATGATATCTTGCCCTTGTTTTATTTTAAATTTTTCTAACCAATAATTTCAGCCTCCTCCCTAAAGTATGTGTATGTGTCAAGATTAATGGAGAATCCATTCTTATGGTCACCAACAGGAATGTTCTCATGGAGACCCATAAACTCACCAATCACTTTGTCATTTTTAAAGAAGTTGATTGGTACATGTTGTTTTTGGTCCTAGTTAACAAGGGAAGGATGGAAAAGATTAAATTCAGAAATGGTAGGTGATATGGTTAGGATAGCCATGTCAAAAAATAAGTTCGTAGAGGCAATGTCTTCAACGAGACTACATCAGGAATTTGTCTTGCTATCGTAATCAATTGAACTATCTTCACATTCAGAAGAGGTAACATATACCTCTAGAGGATGAAGCTTTGATATTTTTGAGAGATAGTGAGTGCATTGAATGCATTAACTTCTCGTAATGCCACGTAGTGGCCAAATATATACTTACCAACAACCACTTCCATCTCCAATCTCCTTTCCAATTTCTTAGCGGAGTTTTTACAAAAACAAGCGATCAAAATAATATTAACCATATTTACATGCAATGGAGTTTACTCGAGTGGTCGAAGACAATCTAAAATTCCTAAGTTTGTATGGTTTGACCAACATTAAAATTAAACAATCAAATATTCTAGTTTATGCATGGTGGTGTTGATTCGACTAATAAAACAATTATTTCTTATTTATAAAACAATCCCATGCGCTTAAGTATGATCATAGACTATATTCTAACAAATCAACAAGGGTAAATGATTAATGAAAGAAAAATATACAAGTTTCAAACATTATTATGCACTTTTCATGGTCTTAGATCATTATTAATAACTTATGATTATCCCTTTTTCCATGTCCATTTGTTTCATAGAACAACTAAAAAAACATTTTATTTTTCATTAATGTCTAAAGACCAGTATTGTCAACATAATTGATAATTCATTTTTACTCTATGTTTCAATAGGTCGAAAACAATAATCCAAAAAGGCAATTTTATACACAATGTACTGTGTTAAACACAATCGTCAAATATATATTACATGCGTTATGGTTAAGCCATTAAAAATCAAATAAATAATATACGATCAATAGATCAGATTCATATTTCCTTTTAACACATTGAATTGTAATTTACTTGCCGATAAAAACATCATTAAAACAACTTTGAAATTTTTATCTTGACGGTCCCTTATTTACTTGCCCCTTTTTGGGGACCACTATTATGCTTTACGACCTTTGACTGCCATGATAATAAAAGAAAGTTAACATCATGAAGTCAAACTATGTTTCCATACTGAAATAATATTATTGCAACAATGTTTAAATCCTTCACATTATACAATCATTATTTCTAGAAATCTAGATAAACCATAAGATCAATATTTGATAAAGTAACCAAGTAATATCAATGCATCAAATCATTACTTTCAGCAAAGTTGATCACTCATAAGAAAAAACATAGCAAGGTGCATTACCATATTTATTACAGGTACAACAATCAAATAGTACATCATGTACTAAAATCATCACACACAATATGGTAAAGTAATCTCATAAAAAAAGAAAAACAAGAGTAAGTTATAAATATTAAGTACTTTACAAATGTTGGACAAAAATTCTTGTTGCACAGTTACGCAGGAAACTACACGTAATTGTGTATATCATCTTCAAGATATACATACGTATGTGTAGTTGCATACTCAGCTACGTAACAACGCTTATTTCCTCGCCTTCATAAACCATTAAACATTTTATGACTTATCCTTCTGACAAAACAAACTGAAATTATGGGATGTGACATACTTCCCCCCTAAATGAATGATCATCCTGATAATTTTTACTCATTAATCGCCATCAGAATAATCAATCACAGAGTTATATCTAATAGCTAAGGTGAACAATCAACACTTTTATCAAAAAACTCATAATTTTTCTAGATTTTAGTCTATCTATTTTCAAATTTATTGGAGGTAAAAACCTTTCAACCAACAAAAACAATCACACAATTAGCAATATGAAATAATTTTTGTCATTATAGCCAGTCATAACATACAATATTATTTAGTATACACAATAGATAGTCAACAAATTAATTGTCGCTGAAACAAACAAGGAAAGCATTGTTTTTATTTTATCTAAGTCTTTCAAAGCTGCAAAGTTTGTTAGAACACTTGTTTTTAAAACTGTTAAAATGTTGACTTATGTTAAAACAACTAAAATTAATTGTAATTCCATAATTCCCAAACCTAACTTACCTATAACTCTAATTTCCGTTATGAATTTAAACAACGTTAATGTTGTATTGACTGACATAGGTATGTGGTTTAAATTTTTTTCTTCTCATATGATAAAGAAAAATAAAATTTCTCGTTCAATTTTTAGCTAATCACTAGATACAACAAGCTCAATCATACTAGTGTTATAATAAAACAATATTAGGAAGTCCTTCCTAACTTACCTGGCACATTGTTAGGAACAAGTTGTTCCTTTTCTTAGTTGTCAGCCACTACATTGTTATTCTTCCCTTGTTGCTGAAAATTACATCAAGTTTCACTATTGTGTTCATTCCTGAAAACCTACATTTACTGCCATTTCTTTCCATCACTTTTCCCTAAAATTTTAGGTGAGAAAGAGCTTATCCTCTTTTTATGTTTTTCCTCTTTACGAATTAGAATTTATTGCGGATTTTGATCTAGCATTTTTGAATTTTCTGAACACTGCTACTACAGTAGATAGTCCAAAACTATCTACTTTGTCTACTTTTTTTGGGGTTTAATTTCATATTGAATTTCAATTCCAAAACCTGTCATGAAAGACAATTCAAAAATAAAGCGTTTCCATTGCTTATTGCTACCAATTAGTTCAAGTTGTTTTACCTTGATTGATCATTTTCACACTTTACCAGATGTTCCCAACATTTTTTTGGTTTCATGTGTCATGAAGGACTGTTATAGTTTTTTCTAACTTATTTAAATGAAAAATGGCACCAAACCTACAACATAATTTGGTCCTGTTTGTTTTCCATGATACATCCTTCACATATCCATTTTATTTAGTTAACAAAGTAATATTTTTAGTTAGCATAGGGACCTATTAAGTCCAATAATTACAACCTTCAACTTTGATAGCAAAATGTAACACCCATATTATGCTTCATCAATCTAAGAGATTTTTGATACCAACTCATTAATTACAATTAATGCCTTAAATGAATTTATCACACAACAATTAAATTCCAACATACAAGAGTTTATAGTATCCCTTAAGTTTTCTTACATTGAAATGAGTATCATCATTTACAACCACCACTGAATTAATCCAAAATTAATTAATATTCAAAATCTATCTTGACAATCTATGATAACTATATACAATTGCAAGGGTTTACAAATCCTTCTCTATCCCCCTCAAACACTATCTACGAGCCAATATACCTTGTATTTCATTTGGTTAAGCCTTATTGCAGGTCGTGAGAACTTATGAGTCATCTTATCATCCTTCAGAAAGTCACTGCTGTAACATACATCTAAATTTACATCTAAATTTTAGACACCCAACCAATAATACCTAGTGAACAAAAAATGCATTAAGTTAGATGCACTACTATGGCCATAGTTATTTGGCATTGCGTTAACAAGCCGGTTCCGAGACTACACAAAATCACACGAAACCCCTCTTCCCTTCACCACACAACTATCTCAACATAGTCATATAGATTTTTTTCCGTTGTTTAAGTTGTTTAGTTTGTTGTAAATCATCTTAAATAATCATGTATATTAATTAATAAGCTTAACCACTAAAGCTACAATTATCATAACTTAGAATCTAGGTCGTGCGGCTCATACCAACATCACGTTAGGATCCTTACAGGAAAATGTTCATTCACGTAATGACCTAAGTCATTACGCGTCCATTTATCTCCATGTAGCCATCCCGAGATGATGCAGGTATGACTCGCATGACACAAAGGTCATGTCACGATTCTTACCTTTGCTTATTATTCAATATATTATCTAAATCATGAATAAGGTATGTAATGATCTCTATGGGTCACTGAATAATTTTGTACCTATTACAACATGTCAATCAACTATATCAGTTTACAATTAAGAGACTGGTTTATTCAAGTACAAGACTTTAAACCATTTCATAGCATTAATTAAACATCATTAATGCCCATTAATAGGTACTAGGTCTATTTTAGTTTACTTGTGATAGATATCTACATCTATAATATTTTATGTGTTTACAATGTACCTTCATACTTTGTTCCATTCTGTCGTATATTATTTTATACTGCAATGCAGCAGAATCCAGTTTGTCCATACAAGGTCTATATTTAATCTTAAAGATATATGTTGTTATTAAAAAGCAAAAATTTATTTCCTATTGTTTCTTACAGATAATCCAACTATTATCATTAGTTTTATCTGTGTTTAACATATTTACATATATTTTAAGTTCTATTCATATCTACTTGTCTACATCAATGTTTCGTTATATATTCATTAGTTTATAACGATACCATACAAATAATTAGTATTATCATGTTTAATCACCAATTCACAGTGAAACATTTACTGTTAAAAACAACGATATTTAAATGTCGTAAACACAATAATATAAACCTTAACCATTTATATTTATGATAAATAACCTCTTTACATTTTCACGGTTGGATTATCAAAGATAATATTTTAATATAGTTGGAACATTTGCCTTACACATTTGCAGGTGATACTTCCGCATATTTTAGATACAATGCATTTAATACAAGAACATGAAATAGTACATTATCAATTAATGCAAGATTCAATATTTAACTGTTTTGCTACTCTTTTCCATCCTGCAATCTGAAAATGATAATTTGTAACGACCCAAAAATTCACACACAAATAACACAGTAAAATACAGGATAATTTTTTTTTTTGACACATAACACGACACAACATGCCACCACCAAGGTCACAACTAACTCCACGGATAACTCAATACAACGATGGCCACAAAGGTAGCATGGAAATGTTCACACCCACCAAGGATAATTACTTTTCTTTTTGACAAGACAACTTAGGAAACCACCACATAACACACTTACAGATAGGGCAAGCCACAATGAGAAAATTATTGAAGGTTATCTATTTTCATAAAACCTCTTTCGATCCTTACTTCAGTTTTCTAAGACTCTAGATATGATTCGTACAATACCTCTTACAATGCTAAGTTATTATTTTTACTTTCAAGAGAAATTTGCTCTAAGTCTTCTCTATTATGGCATTTATTTGCTTAATTCATTTATCAAGAAAAATGAGTAATTTAATTCCACAAGGCCATCTATTCACCACTAACGCTACTATGACTATTTCTTGCCCACAAGACAACATGGGTTTACGTTCAACACACTTAAGAGAAGAAATACAAGGTGCCTTGGAAAAAAGGTTAGAGGGAGAAGGTCAAGTTGAAAACATCTTTAGGACCTCATTAATTATTGCCAATATTTAATTGAAGCTAGAGATCTTAACCAGAATTATCAACGATTTTACTTAGGCTTCGCTAAATGGGTATAACCAAAGAGAAAAATTTACCTTCCAAATGGCAGTGAGATAGATTGTGTGATCTCCAAATTGTTTTCTCCCACTTATTAAATCTTATCATCTTCTAACAACTAACAATTCATTTCACCTTAGGATCATTTTACAAATTTCACCAAAAAAGGGATAATGTTCACTAGAGGAGCTAGGGGTATCATCTTATATAACTTTAGTTGTAATGATAGTCTTGCCTTTGATTATTTAAAGAATTACTTGCTCTCAAGTTGGTGAACCCTACATTACTTTATTTGAATACAACTTTTAGTTTAACTTCTAGAAGTATTAGACAACCCATGTTAGTTTACTTATGACACATTATTACTATGTCATAGCAAGATTTAACTCAACATTTATTCTTAATGGTAAAGTTGTAGCAACACTCATTTACAAGAAAAAAACAAGGTTACATCAACTCTTAAAATAATGATTCTCCAACAAAGTCACTCAACAACAGTAACCAAGTTTTCTTAAAATTTCAATGATAGTCAAACAATACAAGATTTCCAAAGTTCAGATGACAAAGTCCACAATACATTATACTAAGATAATGATCCTCTTCTAAACTTTCCACTAGATGTTATCAATAGTTGAACAATGTAAAAAGGTTTCGAGCAAAAGAACTTCTCAACTGAGGTTGATGAAAAAAATCTACAAGTCTATCCCTCATCTACTCGCAAAATCCATCTGCAACAAATTTTCTACAAGAGTAAGTTCGCGAGAACTGAGCAAGATAAGGCTACACAAAACCACCATAATTGTTATCTATCAATACCATGAAAGGAAGCACTTTAATACGAGAATTTGGGTCAACCTCTAAACACTATCAACACTTCAAGTTATAATAAGTCTCCACCATGACAATCAAGGAAGAAGACCATGTACTTCAGTTAGGAGTAAAAACAACGAAAGTATAACAATCGAATGAGAATGGCCCTTGGCCCTATAAGGAGAAAATAACCAATATAACAAAAAAAATAGGATTCCCATCAAGTAAATAATTAAATAACAATCACAAGATTGAGATTTGATATATAGACCAACCATCTAGAAATTTATCAAAGGTACCAAACGCATAGGCTAAAATATTATATTTCTAAAAGAACAAGAGTTGATCGGCCCAAGAAAAGGAAACCACGGGTTTCAAGAATTAACACAAAAAGCTATGTATAAATGAATTTCAAACCTGAAATCACATAGAGTATCCACACAATATAAGTTTCGAAGCGAAGGCAAAGTAAACTAGGTTTGACCATTAACTCCAAGAGATTTCCCAATCATTCAAGAAGGCCTATGCCTTGTAGGCTAGTAGCAAACACGCGAGAGAAGAAGGGAGTTCCGTCAAACAAGAGTATACGAATATGTCATCAACTAATTTTATAAGCCTAAAGATTTACAAACCTCCACATCAATTTTAAAGTTCGGTTAATTTAAAATAAATTACTTTTTTTTTTTAAACAACAATATTTTAAGTCAACCCTTCATAACACAGTCAACCATCACACATAGATACAAACATAAATTTCTAAGTGACATTAACAAAACAAAACCTTCCGTTATGAATCCATAAGACTATCAAATGCAAGATGAGTTTTTCCCGAAGATTAATCACGTTTAAGGTAATTTCCATCACACAATATTAAGGTAATTTCGTGCATAGAAAATGACCAATATTAATTAATAGCATTAAAATTATAAAAGAGAAAGAATGCAAGTTAGGAAAATACAAAGAAACACCATCAACAATAATTCTGAGAGGGGGATTAGACCAAAACTATTCTAGTGTTAACGAGGTACTAGATTCGCATGATAGAAACCTCGAGCTTAGCTGATCTGAAAAGCTAGTTACGGTTCAAGTGGATAGGGATGGTCAAGGTACTTCCTGAGGATGGCCTTAAAAGCCTAGAAATAAGACGATACAGGAGTCTAAACACACAATACATAAAAAAACAGATGAAGGTCTATCACTCGAGCAAGAGAAACATAACACCCAGAGGAGAGGGCACACACATGATTTCCACCAACATACTAACAACGATAAAAGCTAAAACAAGAGAAAACAAGCAGAAAGGGGAGATCTCCCATCATGGTGTCCAATTGACAAATCAATGCAAGGAAAAAGGTGGTTCGATTTCACAATAATTTAAAAATAGTAACAGTAGCAACGTGTAGAAATATCTTGCCTGCTCCTCCAACTTCAATAAGGCATCCAACAACTCAAAGCGAGCAGCAGCAAACTTTTAGAAGAATCCTCGTCCTTAGCAAGGAAGGCGTCAACACTCCACTCAACCAGCGTTCACCCAGGCAGGGAACTGTGTCAGAACGAAACATAAGAAAGGGAAGGAGCATCCATTGGAGCACAAAAGAAAATGTTTTCAAACAGCTGTAGCCGCAAGATCCTAAGAGGCCACACCTAAAAAAGTGCAAGAAAACACAAGGCAGGTAAACTACTTGTAAAAATGCCTCAAGGAGATGGGGTATCAGGAAATGCCATGTTTGCAGGAGGAGCACGCATGGGGATTTGCTATAGCCATTCTTGCTTCACATAAGCATCTAACAGGTGAAAAACCTTTCCATCCACCCCTCCTTTTCCAAAATGCAGCTAGAGACAAAGGCACCATGGAACAAGAAAGGACATCCAACGAGGCAGCAGAGAGGCGGGTTTGAAGGATGAAGTCGCAGGAGTCAAAGGGGCTATGAGTGCAAACATGGAGGTATGCACAATGCGTGGAAGCTACAAACAAAAGCCCATGTAATTTATCCTTGCTTCACCACCCCCATGCCACCACCAGGTGTCTAATTTGGACAGCTCGCATTTTCCTAGCACACCCAAGAAGCTAGGGCAGAAAGGAGTTTAGAAAAAATTATGGACGTCCTTCAGTAGCAAGGTGACAAAAAAAAAGGAAAAAAAAGGAAAACGTCCCAGCCAAACAAAGGACTACGCCCAAGGAGGAACTATTATGCAAATGCATTGATAGGAAAGTTTCCAAGCTTCTCTCCACATTCTGATAACCCTCTCTCTGCTCAAGCGGCCAGGAGAAAACAAAATACTCATGCACCAAGGGAAAAACAAATATGAGCAAAAAGATAAAACACAACCCAACAAATATGTGGCCAGGAGAAAAAGGCATTTCATTCCAACAAAAAGTCAAATCATGATTTAATTAAAGTCGACAAGGGAACAAATAGGCGGCCCAATAATAAATTTACACTTTCTCCACCAAACAAGTCAGGCATTAACAACAAAGAAAGAAACAATAAGGAAGGACAAGGGCCAGAAATTCCTCCACGCCAAGCATGACATAAATAATTAAAAACAAGGAAACAACCAAGTGGTCAGCAAGACGTATATGCAAGGTGTGAAACTATATAAAAAGATAAATTGTTTGACAAAAGAACATGCACTATAGTTTACAACCCCATATGCAATTGCTAACCATAATTACATATCCAAAAAATGAAATAAATTTAATTAATCACAAATTCATTTTAAAATTCCGTTAGATCGACAAAATTAACGGCAGTATACAGCTGCTAAGTCCAGGGAACAGACAAAAACTCACATATTTTAGTTAATAATAATTCTTAGTAATTGAAAATGTGCAATCCTATTGGTCAGCCTATTTATCCGACAATATACATAATACATTTACGTGAACAAATCATCTTTTATTCATCTCTACAAAAAAAATCCATGTCTCCATGCCAAATATGAGGATAAATTGATAATAAAAATTTACCAGTTGGTGGATGAGAAACATCAAATAAACAATAACTCGCAATAAGGCATGCGTACGGCCCGAAAGGGCTTAATTAATTCAAAAATGAAATTTTATTATCTATATACACATAAGAATATAACTGATACCCATTCCTTTATTATTTATTATTATTATGTTTTAAAATGTCATGACACCTAAACAGGGTTCGAAAAATCGTTTAGGACCTAACACGATAGTGACAAAACAAAAAAATGATTTAATCGAGGGGTCGAGCACAAGAGTGATCAATACTATGAAAAAATATCTTGCAAGCAATTAACAATAATCAACATGAGGTTCGATAAAGCAAGAACAAACTTTTCCTTGAATAGGATAATCACGAGGGACCTGTGGGGCCAACAACCAAAAACGTCGGCACCGACATAAGCAGGCAAGCTCAACAAGATGAAGACACCAACATTTCAATGGAAATGCCACGACGTTCAGCCCTTAGAAGCACCGTCGTCTTAGAATAACAGAGAAATGATGAATGGGGCATTACAAAAAACAAGACAAGTATCAAAACTGTATTGGGATGATGCAAGCAACGTAACAACTCAAGAGGAAATCAGTGATGAGACAGCTTAAATACAATGAGATATTCTTGATGTGGGTATCAGTACAAAGGTTTACCAAAATATGAATACGTACCAACACACATTCAACGCTTACTATCACAATTGCAATAAGGAAGGATGTAAGCGGGTGCAAAAGTGGTGGACATGATTTTGGAAAACAATTCGTATGTATGTTTTTTTTTTTTCCTAAAAGGGTAACAAGAAAAACAAAGGAGATAGAACATGTGGTGATGAAAAATACTTGGTGTAGCTTTGGCAGAGTTTCACCTTGTCTTATGATAAGGTAGAAACTAGGAAACATTGTAAGTTTCGTGATAAAGATCACGCAGCTCCAACTTTAATGGACTCTCCCCTTGTTCTAATAACAAGGTTTTGGCTCCAAGAAATTTGTTGCTTTGTGAGAGCTCTTTAGAACATGTTGGATAAAGTGAATTTGGCCCCAATGTTAAATGGTTTCCTAGGCTTTTGTTCACAAATTCTCCAATTCTTACCTAAGAGAGGTACGTATTTCTAGTAAACTAGACTATGGACCATTACCCCATAATCAAATTAATGATAAAGGCATCATACAGGTAACTTGAAGCTTTTCTCACAAGGGTTTTCAACTAGTCAAGTAGGTAAGGAGGAACTTCCTATTTCATCCACTAGTTCCATCAAGGTGTGGACTACTTTAAGGTTCATGTGGTAATCCTCACAATGAGTTTTATGGATTATACCCAGATACTTCCCACAGTTAAAAGTGGACGAGCCATAACTCTTATCCGAACCTACAAACACAGTATTTTGAATAAATGGTGTGTTTTTTTATCTTTGATCTTAATGAGGTTTAGAGCACCATTACCAACCTACAACACACCATACTAAACTAAGTTAATTAAAATGAAACTAACACCAAGTAGCTTCAAATAAAAGTTAATCTAAAAAGAACATCAAGATAAAATCTTAAAGGAATTAGCTACTCTATTGCATCAACATGAATGAAATCACCTAATGCTAACCATTCCTACTCTTGTAATGTAAGATTACTCTTAAGAATGAGCCTCTTTACATCATGAGAAATCAAATTTGTATGTTAATCTCCAAAGAGAGGGAAGGATCTCACCAAGAAATGGCTACAAGGCCATACTTAGATCTTCCTTTCTGCTCAACAATGAGAGAATGGATGCAAGGATGAAGGAGCTATTTCCAACAATGGAGAATGCCTTTATCATATGCCTATAAATTCCACTAATCAAAGTTTGGTGTGATGTGTGAGGGGCATACTAGGATTATTATATAGCTTTCCAATTTGGATAAACATGAGTCTTAGTGCGTGTGGGATAAATGATAAAGTGCAATTAGAAGAAAAAGATTGATTAGAAGAATTAACAAGTGATTAGCAACTCATGGGACTTGGGGATGATTTAATTAATTGACTAGGATTAATTAATAGGCTAGGATAAGCTTAGAAAGCTATTAGAAGTGATTTAAAGGGAAATAGGAAGAATTTGAATGGTTGGAAGGCAGGTTTTAACCAATAAAAATATTTATTGATTAAATACAAGGGTATATAGGCTTAATTAACTAATAATAGTTAATTATTCAATCAGAAGAGGATTATAACTAACAAAGTATTGTTAATTGGCATTTAGAGTGAAGTAAAGGCTAGTTAATTAACGTTAGTTAATTAATAAGAAATCACTAATTATTACGAAAATGATGGGAAAGAGGATAATTAGTACATTTTTAGTAGTAAAAATGCATAGGTGGATTTTAGGTGTCTACATCTCCAAACCCCAAAAATGGCAAAATATGATAGAAACCAGCCTTATAAATTATGCCTAATTTGAATATCAAATAATGATGAAGTTTTGTGCCCTAGAATGCGCCCAAATGTTCTTCTATGCAAGTTGCTCCCTAGGAGAGGGGCTCCAAATAATATCAAACCCCTTAAAATCACTCCTCCTTGATGCCCTAAATGCAAATCAACAAGATGGTCTTCAATGAGAGTCTTCAACACCACAAAATTGAAGGGTTTCTGTTCTCCAATCTCTCACAAGGAAAGGTTTTTTCATCTTTAGATGCCACACTAATGGATTGTCGCCCAATAGTGGAATACACTTAGAACAACCAGCCTTAGAGACCAAGTATTAAGTGTATATGCCAAAAGTGATGCGTAAATGAGCCCCTAAGACTCCTCTTATTCCCTTTTTTTGGCACCAAGAGTCATAAGGTGTAGACCAACCTCTTAAGCTTGCTTTATCTTCTATTTCCATGTTGGAAACTTCCCCACCTTGTCGACCTCTAAATGAGCTTTAATTTATCTTTTTATTTTCATAATGGTCACACTGTAATCTCAGTCTACCTGCCTTAGGGAGTAAAACACCAAATAAAAACATTAATAACAATAAAATAAAATAAAAACGAGACCCAAGGACTTCCCTTGTGCAATTCCTTCTTGACCACAAGAAGAGAAATGGCAAGAAGTCTTCAATTGGTGTTATTTTGAAAAAGGGGACATTACACCATCCTCCTACGCCATTGACATATTGATCTACCACTTCCATGGTTGGAATGTTATCATGCACATGCAATAGGATTCATTTTGGTCTAGTGAGTTAACCCTCAACCTTGATCAAGGTACCTCGTGGATAGTACCAATATGTACCAAAAACCATGATCTGATTTCTGATATGATCATGCATTCTTCACATCTTCATATCATACAAAACTTTATAAACATTAGGGTAGAAAGGGTCACACACCTCCCTAAAAACTTTGCTTAATTATGTTTTAAAAATCTAATGAAATGACACATAGATGGGTTGAGGTGACAGAGGGTTCCAATGGGGTAGAAGTTCATTTTTTAATTTCATGATAATAAAAACACTATAAAGTAGGATTCCATATAAAAACATGCAGTTCCTACTCTAAATCTATGAGCAGAATCCCTCAACTCATATGTTATAATGTTTATGAAATAAGGGTTTTTCCCTTATAGAATGTGGGCCATCATTGAAACACATTGTTTATTATCATGAATATCATTTTCCTTTCCATATAAGCGATTCAAAAGGATCATTTACATTTTTATTCCCTTTCTAAATGAAGTTACTATATATTGTGTTTCTTCCTTATAAGTTAAATGGATGCCTTCTTCTTCCAACTCATAGATTCCATCCATAACTTTGACGCTATCAAGCCATGCCTTAGCTACTTCCTATGTATAACTATATTATGAATTTGGGAGGTTTTATATTTCCTGATATGTGTCTCCTACTATAATTTAAACCATGTTCCCAGTCACTATTATTTTCAGACCAGATTTATCAAGCAAACAATTAATGAGGATATGACTAAACAAATTATAACATAGAAAATCTTAGGGCTTTGTAAAAATTCAATGAAGGTTACATACTTCTTAATTTATTTCAAATATTCTACATAAATGTTTTAAATCATCATCAATATCAGTATGGAAGGGGACCCTGATCGTAGTTTTCAATCTCTAAAAATATGTCATTATAGTTCTTCAACCTATTTCCTAGCCACTTAGTGTATTGAGTATCACTGATTACAGGGACCAATTTTTACAAAGTTCTACCTTAGAGTTGTCTATTTATGGTTCCTACTTCCTTTACCAAGTTCCTTCTTACTTAAAGTCTTAAACACCAGAAAAATAAAAAAATTGAGAAAATCTTATGTCAATACCTTGGTCAAACTCCTTTCTCTTCTCTCTTTTCTTATCTGTGTTAATGGATTCATGTTTGAAGAATTTTCCTTTAATGGATTTCTTATAAATATTTTGTGCTTTGCTCTTTATTGTTCGTGTGCTTACAAAAGGTTTAAGTTTTTACTTTATAACTAGGAATATTTAATGGTGTGTAACCATCTAATACAACTTGTGCTTTGAAAATCATCCAATGGAGGACGCCATTAAAACAACCTCGTGCTTCTACATTTAATTTTTCTATAAAGTTTGAATGTTGATTCACTGACCACACACATAACACAATCACATTCGACTACATCCCCATTCTTTATACCCTCTGGAAAAAGTGATGTGACAACAACTTATTGATCAGGATGTTGCCACTTGTTGAAATATTTCTTCCCCACACTACATAACTTCATATATTTAGCCTAGATGGTGAAGTGGAAATTTTAGTTAACATGATCTGGCCACATGTACTCATATCACCTAATCATTTCTCTCAGGTCCATACATTGAGGTCCATCGATGTGTTTTCAGTCAAACAAATGTGATGAATCCATGTAAGTTACATATCTTAATCTTATCTTAATGTGCTTGTGTTACTTTAATATTTGATTAAAGTTGTGAGGTATCCTTAACAACATCGAGATACTTCCATGTATAGATACATGTTACAATCTTGTATAGGGTTCCATTGGAGGTCGTACATTTACGGTTTGCATTCTCAATGGTTTACAAATTTTCTCCTCAAATGGATATACAAATACACATGGGACTCAAGAATATTGAAAAATATGTTTTATTAAATTATTTATAAATATTTTACATCATTTGATATATGAGGATTAATGACATATGTTTTATTCTAGGATGAAGGTATGACACACCCACATTTCGAATGGAACTACACAGAATAGGCCTAACACAGTGACTAGTGGCATTCACTAAATCGAAATTTAATAAGTGACTAATTTTGATGTTTACAATTTGATTCAAAGAGATGTGTTAGTCAAGTGAAATTCGTGATGTCCTAGCGATGTCAAGATTTGTTTTAATGTTTAACAAATTTCCTTACTGATGTGAGTTGCGAAACACTAAAAACTAATGACACCCTAAACACTAATGAATACATTTAATTTTTTAAAACCAATGTTACACATTAAAAAAATGAAAAGGAACATATTAGAGTTTTGTGACGAAATCTCATAAAGAATATAATAAAGATAATAATCTTCAGAATCAACCAGGAACCATTAGATTGGTTTACGATAATGGTTGATATTTATTTTAATAATTTCCCTTCTCAATGTCTACAATAATTACAATCCAAAATGTGAGTGTAAAATGTTATAATTTCCAGTACATTCTAGAAGGCATACTTCACTTAAAGGCTGAATAAAATTTGGGGGCGATGAAAAAGTCATAATATTCATTTTTCTGAGTAAGCGTCATCTTGCATCTTTATTCTTTTTATAAGTAACATTGCATAAACCTTCGCTTTTAAAAAATCAATCTTAAGTTTAGGGTTGAGGGTTTTCAAAATTCCAAACATTTCTAACTCCATCGAATTCAAAAATACAACCCCAATCCCATTTACCAAATTGTTTAAAACCTTTGGTTTTACTAATGAATACCATGATATTTATGATCCTGTAATTTGTAAAAGAACCTCACAACTTAGATACATGTATGAGAATAAGGAAAATAATCCTATGAATCTTTTAGGTTGAACAACATTGGCGGTTGGATTAGGGTACATGATGTTCCATGAAGTTTTCCCCTACCCTGAATTTTTCATGCTCTGTGCCTAGAATTATGATTGAAAAAAATAATTGTTGCAAATTTCACCAAAGAAGAAATGTTGTCAATTACGAAGGAAAACCTTGACCACACATTAGGGTTTGAAAATAAATAATTAGGAATTATATTCATAAACGTAGAAACAATTGTTGATAATTATCATGCCACCAATCAAAATGCCAAAGATAATTTTTTGCAAAAAATAACAAATCATGGAACACTACCAAAAGGGAGGCCTCTTTATCTAGTTGTGATCTTTAAACTATGGGTTAGGGATACCATTTCTATGGTAGCATTTTTCCTTGGATTTTATATAAATGAGCAAGTGGATGGAACCCTCCTTGAAATGGTATACAATATTCATTTGAGTACCCTAGCATGTGTATATGGATTTTTTGAGCACATCACAAAATCCATGCATAAACAATTATTAATGATCAAGAAGGTACCAAAACTAAGACCTTTAGGTTCACAACCTAATTGTGTTATTTATTTCTATGGCCATTTACTAAATGGTTTGTGAGAAAAAATCTTGCAATTCAGGCCTACAATGATGTTGAGGGCCAACCAAATGTGTTTCTTCCATTAACTGAGTGGACCCTCAAGATAATGATGTTTGATAATAGAATAGACTACAATCAGTTTGTGAACTAATTATGGGCTCCACTTTATCAAGAAATTATAAAAAACTAAAATGCCTAGATTACTTGTGACTTATAGAGATTGCATTCAACTAGGATCAAAAATATAATTGGTTGACTGGTACTTCATGGAGGAATATACTATGCTAGGGTTTTATGGATCAAGAGTAAAACCTTACAAATTACCAATACATGTGACAGAGGTTTTTTTCCTTGGAAAAAATATGTTAGATGGAAAGCACATATAAATTATATTTTGTTACTCAATAAAAGAGGATCATATTTCTTTCCTTACCTTTCATAGAGAGGGTTCACATTCGAGAGAAAATAATTCAATGCAACATATGAAATTTTATAAATTTTTAATTTTGATGTTGACTCCCACAAGTCGTATGACCCATGTGAGATGATTTTAGCAAGGGTAGTGATGAACGAGAACTTTACCACTAAAATTCAACATGATAATAAACCCCTACTACAAAAATTGAAAAACAAGAACTACTTGAATGCGGTTAAAAAGTAATTAATGAAATTGCTATTGAGAAAGGAATTAGTTTTCAAGAGTTTCCAACAAAATTTTTGGGATTACATCCACAGAAAGATACTGAGATGACAGTCGAGACATGTGAAAACTTTCATGCAAAATTTGCTTTAAAGTCCTCTTCTAAAAACATGCCAAAGCATCTAAATGTTACTTTGCACGATAAAAATTAGACAAGGTCAAAAAACATTGCCTCTTGGTTTATGAGGCGAGACCTAGGTGATCCAAAAGTTATTTCGGAATATGATTTTAGTCTAGAAGATTTAATTTTTAGCAAATTGTGGAATGAACACATCATAGAGGCAAGTACTAATGATCAGTCTGAGGAGGAAGTGGAACTACATACTCCCCCTACATATGGATATAGCTCATATAAACTGACTCTGAATGAAAGCACAAAATAAACATATACTATAAAGGCAATTATAGTTGAAAATATGGGTTTTATTGGTGGCAGTTTGTGTTCAACAAGATAAGGCATTTAGTTGTTACCATAGGTACATCCTAGACAAGGTTCTAATAGGTTAGGCCTTGGATATTGGGAGAAATGACCATTGTATACAAGTGGTAGTCTAATGTATTTTTCTTTGGAGTCAAATCCTCAGTATATGTTACAACCACAAGTTAAAGATTCAAGAGGAGGATATGGAAATGAATTTTTTGCTATTGTTGGTCATGGTAGTGATGGTAGTAGTAGTGGTTAGGAAGTGCCACAACAATATATTATTAAAAAGAGGACAATACAAAGATTTCCTACTTCACAACAACGACCCAAGAAGAGGCAAAAGATAGGGACGAATACGCTTACTCTTAAGTAGAGTATCATTTCCTCAAGGAAATTATTTACAACAAGTCGTTCCACCCCTCAATGAATTGTTAATCCATAGGAAAATTCCCCCAAAACATTAATTACTCCTCCATTGAAGTAGTGGATTCCTCCACAAGCCTTATGTTTTGATTACCAAATTGAGTTTTCCTAAAAAAATTAGAAAGATATAAAATAAATAAGAAATAAATGTTAAAGGATATAGTAACTTCATATCCTACCACGATCAAGGTTTTTACTACATATAACCTAGACACAGATACCATGGATTACATGTATGTTGTGCCCAAAGTTGAAAAACTAGATTAAACGGTTTGCAGTGACTACAAAGTAACCACCCTTCAAATGGATTTTATCGGAATGAAACCTTGTGACAAAATAAATGTATCAAAAAGGAACAATGATGTGGTATACATAGCATTGTTAAAGACAGAAAAAGAGAAAAATAAGTTGAATAGTAAAATTCAAAAGTTAGAGGTAGACCTAGTAAATGAGAAAGAAAACATAAAAGTAACATTTAATAAGACTGATGAGTTAAAAAAGAGAATAAAATCATCGACATCTATGTTTGAACTCACTACAAATGACAAGAACATGTGGAATTGGAAGAAGTGAAGAAAAAGTTACAGGAAACCACAAGCCAATATATAGTTTACAATAGAGGTTGGGCGAATTACAAGAGGATGTGAAGGAAGAGAAATGAAAATTTAAAAAATGGGAACATAACCTAGAGAAAAAGAAAAAATTCAAGGACACATTGCAGAAGGAAGAGAGAAAACCAAATGAAATATTGGAAAAGGAGTTGGAAAAAGCACAAAAGGAAATACAATCTTCCAACACCAAACTATCTTAATTTTGTAAAAATATAGTGATAAATATAAAGGATAATGTTTAGGGGGAAATAAACCACAAAATTGATGATTTGATTAAATTGTTTGAATTCATGGATGGTCTACATGGAATCTCTGAAAAAATCTTCAAATACGTAACTAATAACATAGTAAAAGTGATGGATTCAAGAGAGGATATAAAAAAATTAGAAGCTATCTACAAATTTAGTGACACAAAAAATGGCATCCAAAGGAATTGGCAACTGGATTGATGCCTCAATAAAGGAATCATCTATCATTCAAATGTGTGTGACGTTAGGTGAAGCACATGAATTTTTGAATAAGTGGCAAAAAATGTTACATGAGTTGCATGGAAAAGTACAAAAGCTCACAAATCTTAGTTTGCCAATGCCTTTTGACAAAACAAACCAATTCATTAAGGATGCATTCCAGAAGAATATGAAGGAGATAATGATGCAAGATAAGAACTTAATTCCTAAGAAGGTAGATGAGGAAAACTTTTTTGGCTTCATCAAACCATTGATAACCTTGTAAATAAGTTTGCATACAACAATAAAGGAAATATCCACTCTTAGTTATGAATTGCTAACAAAGTTACATGTTAGTCACTCTAACTTACAAGAAATTACAATTCCAACAGATGAAGATTGGAACATGTTGCAAATAATGTTGTAATTAAGAGTAATTTAACTTTGAAAATTGTTCCATTTGTTGCACTTTTTAATTTGTTTCATACATGGCGTGTCTCAAGAAAGTTGAATGAGAAATACTGTTGTTTTTCATTTCAATACATATGGTTCACAAGACAACCCTTTTTGTTTATGCTTTGTAGGTGTACGAGAACCATAAGTGTTTTTTAATCAATGTATTTCTATTGTGATATTCTAATTACTGAGCATATCATATTTTGTGGACTCTGCATGGTGAATTTAAAGACTAGAACTAAAGTCTTCCAACTTCTTCAATTGTTCATTCAAAAGACTACAAATTGATTAAATACTTATATTTTGTTTTTTGAAAAAACATAAATAAGGAAAAAATACTACCTCAACAATGTACTAAGTATTTGAATATCTATATCACATCCACGAATGGAAGGTTCCAATGTGATGATGGTGGATCATATCTATCATTTTCTCAATGAGTTCTCTGAATTTGTTGACATTCAACTAGTGCAATAGATCTGTCTGTCTCCAACAATGTCATCTTTTGTGTTGTTGGCATTCTTATCAACCCATCTCCTTTCATTAATCAACTTCCATATTATCAAATCCCTATCATATGGAAATTTATTCACTTTGTACTGTGATGTGTAAATTCTCAAACATTTTCCAAAAAAAATCAAGCTTGTTTCGTAACTTTGACTTTATAGAGGACAAGGTGTTGAAAACTCTCCCATCTTCAACTGAATATAAAATCATTGTTTGACATAAATCAGCTATTGAAAAAAATCAGTCATGGTTTCCTGCAAAATAGTGTTTAACCAAAAAAAATCCATAGCTAAATTATTGTTCCATGCTTGAAGGGATTATCCAAACATTTGAATTGCTCAAGCATTGTAGAGGAGAATTCATGGGATTAATAAATCAAATTTTCCTTGTTTAAAATACCTAGAATACGTGTTCCATTGATATCAATAGGCTTACAAAAATGTTGAATCAATGTAGTCAATATCTTGTGGTAGTCTTCCTACAAAGATCTTTCATTTTGGACACTATTCCAATAAGTGGGATTTACTAAAGTCATTTCTTCAAGTAAAACATCCCTACTAAAGGGTTCTTTTTTTTTTCTTATAGTAGGGAAGCTGCAATTTTTCTTAACCTTCTCCTTGAAGATACAATGTTATCAAATAGCATCCCTATGACATTTAACTTCTCAACATTACCATTTACTATTTGAAAGAAGTGCATTGGTATCTCATATCCACGTACAAAAACACATACTTCTCCAAAAAAATTAAACCTAAGAAAGCTACTTGGATTTATAATCTTTATAAAAGTGTTCCAACTCTCAAAATTTGGACACAGAAAAATAGTCTCATTGAGAAACAAATATTCTATTGCCAGATAAACACATTTCCTCAAACTAGAAAAATCAACAATATATATAGTACTTTCTTGGGCTTGTTTAATTAAACGAAGCATTTCATCTAACATGGAAAGGAGACCACACAACATCATCAATGTCTCTATATCAATCATACGATGTATCAAATTGTGATCATTGTCCACTTCCATGCGATTCTGCCATTTACTTCCAATAAGGATTGATATTCGTCCTATACCCTACAAACTCGCTGATACAATGAGATCCACCTAGTTTTGACATATTTTAATATTTTATGCCCATTTTTCAGTCCTTCTCCAAAGCTTTAAAATTCCATGAGCCTTTTAAGATGACGACAGAAATAAGCACACACATCCTTAACAAGTTCTTCAACTTTTGCTACAATTTTAAACTTGCTGACTATTTTCTATGTTAGATTAATTCTATGAGTCATATAATGAATGGAAATCATGTATAGGAAATGGGATGTTTAGATCCTTACACATAGACTATTACAATGAAATTGCATTCCAAATGCCCCATCTTTCCTGATAAATACCATCTTTATTGTGATAGTAGAATCATCTATGCTATTAATCTCCTTCAAACTTCTTATTACCAGTTCACAAAGGTTTTCAGCATTGGATTTTTTGTCTCATCTTGTGAATAGTAAGTGAGGTTGTCTCACATGACTCTCAATAGTATAAACATGCATACAAACCCTAATAGTATTATCTATTATTGTAACCTCATCAATAGACAAAGACACATATCATGTAGACATAAGTTTCTCTTTCAAGTATTTTTTCTCAACCATAGCTACACATTTCACCCATTCCTAACCAATAATTTCAAACCAGTGATAATGAGGAAAGTGTGAGACACCCAAAAAATATGACATCTTTTTTATGTTCAGGAAAATCTGTTATAGGATGACCTCTTCTTATAATGTGAAAAACAATAATTAGCTGAACTGTTTTACCTAAGATTGTTTTGAATGACCATTTTGAATTGATATGTAATTGTCCCTACATTCTATGCAAATATTATTTAAGTTATCTTTTATTCCTCAAATTATTTTGCATGCCTAATATGTAAACAATCATTCACAGTTTTTCATCTAGAAATAGTCTTCATAATGTTATTTAAAGTTTACTTTTCATATATCTTTCCCACATGCTTCTCAATATTATCCAATTTAAGTCGCATTGTCTTGTCTCTACGTAATTTCTAGCTACATATTGTATATTTGCATTATTTGTGTTGGGATTAGCACACAAGTTAAACAGATAATATATCATATCTAATCATACATGCAGTAAAAGCATATATTCTACCAGGATAAATATACAAAATAAGAGATAAATGAACACCATATATAACATGGTTCACCCAGTGTGGTCTACATCCACCAAGAAACAAGTCAATCTATTATCCAAAGCTTTCAGAAGATATACAATGAAGATTTAAAATCTTCCACACCTCTCACAATGTACAGTACTTTATTTCTCTCAAGATTCTCCTTCTTCTCCAAGAATTCTCTCTCACAATTATTTTCACAATAATCATTAACTCTCTCTTCTAACCCTAGATTTCTAGCTTATAAATACCTTATACAAACTTAGGGCACTTAGTCATGCAATTACAATCAAAGTATTTGCTTTAATACTAAAATTAGATCTAATTCTCATGAGTTAAATAAAATACTCACACACAGGTAACTGATGTCGGTTAGCCCTAACCGATGACAGTTCCTACTTGCCTAACCGATGTCAGTCATAGGTGACTGATGTCAGTCCCTTCATAACTAATATCAATTATTGTGTTTTTGCAACAATTTGATATAGCATGTTAAACTGAAGTAATTGAGCTCCACATCTCAACAATCTCCCACCTAGAGATAAACTACTACACTATGCCTATACAGCGTCATTCTTGGATCCTTTCCTTAGCTTTTCCTTCCTCTTCAAGTCTCAAACTTGAAGACCAACAGAAGTGGAGTGTAGCTCCAACTTCTCTTTTACTAATGGCTTTGTTAGCATATCCATGGGGTTTTTACTCATATGAATCTTCTCCAGTTTCAGCTGCCCATCCTCCAATACTTGTCATATGAAGTGATACCTCAATTGAATGTGTTTCATTATAGAATGAAATGTTGAGTTCTTTTCCAAATGAATTGCACTGTATGTGTTACTGAACAATTTGCAATCATCGTACTCCTTTCCCAACTCTTCCATGAACCTGCTCATCCACATCATCTCTTTGCTAGCCTCTATAGCTGGAACATACTCTACCTCTATAGTAGACAAAGCTACAACCTTCTGCAATCGTGATACCCAGCTAACTTTCTTCCCACCTACTATGAAAATATATCCAGTTGTGTTCCTTCTACCATCCAGATCTCCAGCCATATCTAAATCAACATAGCCATATAAAGAAATATCTAAACCTCCATAGCATAACTGCATGCTAGATGTCCCTCTCAAATACCTGAGTATCCATTAGACTGATTTCCAATGCTCTTTACCTGGATCGGCCATAAATCTACTCGCAACTCTTGCTGCCTGTGCAATGTCTAGTCTAAAACAAACCATAGCATACATAAGACTCCTAATTGTTGAAGCATATGGTACTCAGTCATGTATTTAACCTTTTCATGTGATGAAGGACACTGATCTTTGCTCAATTTGAAGTGTCCATCCATAGTTATACATACAGGTTTTGAATTCTGCATTTAAAACCTTTCTAACACCTTGTAGATATAATCCTCCTAAAAAAATACAATTTCTTTTTCTTCATGTCTCTGTGTATTTACATGCCAGGGATTCTTTTTTCATCTCTTAAATCCTTCATAGAAAATGTGTGAGCTAGCTTTCCCTTAAGCTCACCAATGTCCTACATATTAGATCCTACAATAATCATATCATTCACATACAATAAGAAAATAATATAACTCCCATTTTCAAGCTTCTTGAAATAAAAACAATGGTCAGATTCACATCTCAAGTAACCATGCTCATGCATAAAACTATCAAACATCGTGTACCATTTCCTTAGAGCTTCTTTGAGCCCATATAGCCTCTTTTTCAACTTGCACACTAATTTCTCTTTAACCTTGACTTCATACCCAAGCGGTTGTTGCATATAAATATCTTCATCTAAATCACCATGAAGGAAAGTTGTTTTCACATCTAGTTGATCTAAATGTAAATCATCTACTCCAACTAAACTTAGTACAATACGAATGGAAGCCATCTTTACAATAGGAGAAAATATTTCACCAAAGTCAATACCTTCTTTCTATGCAAATCTCTTTACTAAAAGCCTTGTCTTGTACCTTTTCTGTCCACCCTCTTCTTCATTAATCTTGTAAACCCATTTGTTCTGCAATGTCCTCTTATCTGCTGACAACTTAACCAAATCCCAAATCTGGTTTTGTTCTAAGGAGTCCATCTCCTCATCCATGTCATGTTCTCACTAAACATGAATCGCATCCTACATTACTTCTTCAAAACTTTCTAGTTCACCATTATCAGTCAATAATAAAAAGATAGAGAAGGTGTAAAAATTTCTAGAGGTTTACTTACCCTTTGTGACCTTCTCACAGGAGCTTGGGGTATTGGAGGCTCATAGTGGACCTCCTGAACATTTGTTTCCAATTCTGACAGTGACCCACGCCAGTTCCCTGTAGTCGATGCTAGTTATGCTAATCAATGTCAATCTGGCTCTTCTATAACCAATACCAATTCAGGACCGATGACGGTCAGGGATCAACTAACATCAGTTACTGTGTAACCCTGTAGGTATGAGTTTTAAATCTGAGAGTTCATTTTCATTCACAAACTTCTCAATCAGTTCGTCCTTGGGTACCAAAATTTGATCCTTGTATATTCTCTTTTCATTCCATTCAATATCACGACTCCTAATAATTTTAGAATTCTCTAAATCCTAAAAACAGAATCCAAAATCACTAGATCCATAACCAATGAAAGTGTATCTCTTGGATTTTGCATCTAATTTTTTTCTATTTTCCTTATCAATCTACACAAAATCTTCTAAACCAAAAACTTTAGGAAAAGAAATATCTAGCTCTTTTTTGGTCCAAGATTTCTCTAATATTCCTCCATCTAGTGAACTTGAAGGCCCAGAGTTAATCAAATAAATTGTTGTATCAACTACTTCTGCCCAAAACTGTAAGGACAATCCAGCATGTATCCTCATACTTCTAGCATGTTCTGTGATTGTCATGTTCATTCTTTCTTCAACACCATTCTCTTGTGGTGTTCTTGAAACCGTCCTTTCTCTACGTATTCTATTTATTAAACAATAATCATTGAAAGCATTCCTACAATATTCACCACCATTGTCAAATCTAAGGCACTTTAACTTTGAATTTGATTAATTCTCAACAAGGGATTTCCATCTTTTAAAAGTCTCAAAAAAATTAGATTTATGTTTAATATAATAAACTCATACCTTTCTTGTAGTATCATTAATAAAAGTAACATAATATTGAGATCCTCCATGAGAAACTACCTGAGATGGTCCCCACACATCTGAGTGTACAAACTCTAATTTCTACTCCTTAGTTACCACAACTTTGAGAAATCTCACTCTCTTTTACTTTCTAAAGACACAATGCTCACAGAAATCAAGATCTAAATCTTTCAAATGTAATAACTTACCCTTATCCTTTAATATTTACATTCCTTTTTTACTCATATGGCCCAACCGATTATGCCACACACATGCATTTAAATCTGAAGTAGATAATACAAAAAAGGAATCAGTAACACAGGTAGATAAATATAATGTTCCTGTCTTCTTGTCTCTTGCCACAACAAAGGCACCCTTTGTGACTTTCCAAGAGTTTGCTATGAATGTAACCATGCAACCAACTTCACCTAGTTGCCCTGTAAAAATAATATTCCTCCTAAGGTTTGGCACATGTTTCAAAAAATTCAATACTCATGTATTTCCATTCTGCAATTTTAGATAAACTTCCCTTTTACTAGTAATATTGCAAGGTTCATCATCACCCAAATAGACATGCCCAAAATTGCCCTAGACATAATTTATGAAATAACCCTTATTAGGGGTTGCATAGAAAGAAGCTCCTAAATCTAAAACCCAAGATTCTATTCTACTATCCAAAGAAAGAATAAGAGCATCTTTCATTAACTTTGCTGCAATATTTACCTCTTTACATTTTTCTAGGTGTTGGTTCTCTTTATCCTTTCACCAATAATATTTCTTTGCATGTCCCTTCTTTCCACAATTCCAATAAGTAATTCTCTTACCTCTAGATTTATATCTTCCATTCCTTGACTTTGATTTCTCATTATTCTTACTCTTGGATCTATCTTTCTACCTGCCTCTTCTTTCTGTATTCAAAGCATTCCCATATTATGATTCCTCTGTACTTTTTCTGTGAATTTCTTCATTCAAGATTATACTAACCACATCATCAAACTTCAAAATATTATTAGTAGATATTGTATTACTAACATACATTACCAAGTTATCCCAACTATTAGGGAAAGAACATAAGAATAAAAGTGTTTTTACATCATCATCAAACAGAATATCAACTGATTTACAATAGATCGGAAATCATTCAAATGACTAGATGTGGATCCACCTTCATGCATATTAGAACTAAATAGTTTCTTCATCAAATAAAATTTATTTGAAGCATTAAGTTTTTATATAAATTAGCAAGATATTTCATTAACTCTATCGTAGATGTCAATTCTAAAATATTACAAGCCACAGATGTTGTTAAGCGTAATCTTATAGATCCTAAATCCTTCTTGTCAAGAATCTTCCATTCTTCATCATTTATCTTCGTAGGTCTAGAATTTTCATCCAATGGTAAGTATAAATCTCTTTGATACAGATGATCCTCAATTTGCATCTTCCATAATTGATAATTTTGGTTGTCAAACTTCTCTACCTTGTATTTGTTTTCTTCTACCATTTTTGTAGCTCCCACTCAATAAAAAAACCCTTGTGAGTAAATATGTCAACACACAAAACCCTCAAACAAAGTTCTGATACCATTTGTTGGGATTAACACAGAGGTTGTACAGATAATATATCATATCTAAGCATACACACAGTAAAAGTGGATATTTTACCACAAGAAATATACAAAACAAGAGATATAAATCAACACCATATTTAAAGTGGTTCATCCAGAGTGGGTTGCATTCACTAAGAAACAAGTCAGTCTATTATCCAAAGCTTTCAAAAGATATACAATGAATATTTACAATTTTCTACACCTCTCACGATGTACATAACTTTCTTTTTCTCAAGATTCTCCTTCTTCTCCAAGAATTCTCTCTCACAATTATTTTCACAATAATCGTTAACTCTCTCTTCTAACCCTAGTTTTCTAACTTATAAATACCTTATACAAACTTAGGGCACTTAGCCATGCAATTACAATCAATAGATCTGCTTTAATACTAAAATTAGATCTAATTCCTGTGAGTTAAATAAAATACTCATGCACAAGTAACCGATGACAGTTCCTACTCATTTGACTGATGTCGGTCCCTTAATAACTGATGTTGGTTACTGTGTTTTTTCAGCAAGTTTATATAGCATGCTAAACTGAAGTAATTGAGCTTCACATGTCAACACTTTGGGAGGTTCACCTTTATTTGCATTTTCAATAGGTATAATAAATGGAAACTTAGAAACCCACTCTAAGTTGAAACTCCTTCCCAAGTTCTATTTTCTCACCTTTCTCTTTCAGCTAGAAAGAGGTGTCCCCTGAGTATTTGGCGTGGTGGAATTTAAGTTTTTTTTAGTTCTAGAACTTTCACCTCCAACATTAAATCGGGTAGGTGACAAAATCCTAACACTAGATTAGAAATGCAAATATTCTAGTGATGTAGTTTCACTTCATTAAATGGGATGTCTTCAAGGGGAGACATTGTTTTCTTCGTAATTGAAAATGTCAATCATCAAATTATCAATGAACTCATTCTCAATTTCATTTCTCACACAATCATTATCCATTAATAGTGTTGGCGAAGGATGAGATTTCATAAATGGTTTCTCAAAATAAGATGTGATTTTTTGTATGTCAGAACCAAGAACTGGTGCACATTATTTCTTTCTCGAGGTTCCCTTTTTAGTTGCCATTTTCATGTAAGGACAATTTTTGAGTTGGTTGCTTTGAGCTGAAAATTGACTAAAGCATTGCAGTGTCATACAACATGGAAAGAAAAATGACATTGACAATGATGCACATATACTTGTGGTATCGTAAAATAAAAAATGACAAATTAAAAAGAATTGGACATGTTTTAATAGAGTATAGCATTGCGAACAACCTTAATTACAAAATCAAAAAAAGCAATGCGACCTGATAGAAAACAAGTTTTAAATTGGATCAAGACTTGATAGATTTACATGTACTAAACACTTTTAGGATGTAAACTGCAACATTGCAGCATGCAAGAGCTTGATTTATTTGATTTTTGTAAGCAATAAGTTGAATATTTGTCTATTACTTAGAACGATGCCTAAATAGTAAATTTATAAATCAGAAAAGATTACAAAAATTGTTTGCTTTTAAAGTAAATACTAAATAGATCTATGTATATATAAGTGGCGAATTTAATCAAATTTAAAAAATTCTCCCTAAAATGGCAGTGATTGCGACCAAAGGGTCTATAGAATTATTGACAATCCAAAAATGTTGTGAAATAATGGCTTGTCGATTATGCTGCAATCTATTAAAAAAAATTAGGCAAAACATGGGCAGTGACATAATCAGTTAAATGCATATTCTGAAATTTCTACTATTTACCTTATTACAAATATTCAGCAATAAAATTTTCCATGGTCATTCAGTTTCTCACAAAAAATGAGATGGGTTTGCCTTGTTGACTCATTATAGCTTCAACTATTATTTTTCTCGCATCACAATTAACTTGAAATACCTTATTGAAATCAAGAAAGGCTAATAATGGTTTCTTTATGGCCTATTTCTTCAACTTTTGAAATCCATATTCTACATCTTCAGTCCATGAAAACTCCTCCTTATCTTCCCAAATCAAATTTATGGTTACTGCACAACTCTCATTGAATGATATGATGAACTTCCTATAGAATTTTTCCAAACCATAGAATCTTTGGTCCTCCATAACATTCTTGGGTGACATCCATTCAACCATATCTCAAACCTTTTTATACTCCATCTTTAATCCTTCTAGAGATATCACAAATGTCAAGTACATCATATCTCTCTGCAAAAATCTCACTTCTTCAAATTCAACATAAACTTCTCCTCGCGTGAACACTATAACATTCTTCATAAATAGATCAAGTGTTCTTCTTGCATTTGTAAAAAATTAGAATGTCATCTAAGTAGACAATGAAATTTTTCCTTAAAATGGCTTCAACACTTCATTCATTAACTGTGTGAACGTACTCGATGCGTTGGCGAGTCCAAATGGCATGACCAACAACCCATACAATCCATCATATGTTTTGAAAGAAAACTTCAACCCATCTCATGTGTTTATCATGATATGGTGATATCCACTCTCTAGATCAATATTCGTGAAGCACCTTGCTTTACTCAAATAGTCCATCAAATCATCTATACATGACCATGGAAATATGTACTTGATGGTAATCTTGTTGATGGCTCTAGAATCATTGTACACCCTCCCCACACCTCCTTTATTTGGTACCAATACTACATGTATTATGCACAAGCTCAAAGAATCTCTAATCAATCCCTTTTCAAGCAACGCTTACACTTGCATCCTCGTCTCCTCATTCTCCATGGTTGTTAACCTATCTGTAGCTTTGTTTGGTAAAATAGACCTAGGTATCTAGTCCATCTAATAACAAATGTTACACATATGTGGAAAACCATCTAGAATATCCTACGACATAATCCTTCATGCAAAAGTTCCTCTTTTCTGCATGGCTGCGGTCTCCCCTATCTTCTCCACAATATTTGGAATGAATACAAAGCATTCACTACCCCTTTCATCCTCATTCAAAAAATCCTTCCTTAAAATCAAAAATACTTGTGGACTCTTCTCTATTTACTTGCATCCTTAAAAGGATTCATTGTGTATCTTTAACCAAAGTGTAAGTATTTAGATCAACATCATGTACCAACTTATTTTTATACTACCAAGGTCATCCAAGTAACACATGACATATGTCCATGGGCATAATATTGCAAAGGACTTCATCTTCATATGCATCAGCCTTAACATGCACTTTACACTTCTCATTAATAAGCAACTAATTTCCTTCAGCAACCAAGACACCTTATATGGATTTGAATGTAGAGTTCTCTTCGTACCAATCGTTTATAACATCTTGTTAGAAACAATATAATCTATTACCACCATCAATAATAACTTTGCAAAACTTACCTTTGGATTATCATGCGGTTTTAAACAAGTAATTTATTTGCGTGACTATGTTTTCTACCTTTGTTGTCTTCAACAACACTTTCTTCGTAATGGGAACTTCTTTGTACTCTAGTTCTTCCACATAATTATTTGATGCATTACTCTTTGCATGTGCATATTGTGTAACATGGTTGGTAGCTTCATTTCTCCTACTATCATTGTTTTGTCATCTTGTGGACATATGAACACACAATCTCCAACTTCTCCACAACATAAACATGTTATGTCAAATCCTTTGTGTCCTCTTCCTACGAAATATTTACCTCTACCTCTCTATAAACGACTCTACTCAGTTTCAATCTTGCTTCACCTTCGTGCACATGGCATTGTGTTACCATTGCATAAACTTCCACCTATACATGGTAACCTTCTCTTCCCTCACACACTACCTTATTTATTATGAGACTTCTCTTTTTCCTTCAACACAAATTGATAGGGTTCCTCCACATATCTTAATCTAATTAGATTCAACATATCTTGAATGTAAATATTTAATCCAATGACATACCTTGAGATCTTTTCTACATCTTCCACCACATAAACCACTCTAATGGTGATCCTATAGAACTCTTTCACGCACTTCTTCACACTTAGTTCTTTATGGTTTGAATTCTACAATTGTGTGGACAAATACAATTGGTAATCCACAGGCATAAAATTATCCATCAACTTTTTCATTAATATATCCTAACTCTTGGACTTGTCTTCTCCTTTGCACACTCTTTCAATATGCATGTGTGCCTACCACAAAGATGCATGAAGCTTCAACTTAGTACAGGAAAACCTTACCATCTTGGGATTTATGCCTTTATACTCAAAGTTCTCCATTTTTGTGATCCAATCGATGATTTCTTCTAGATCTAAGCTCCTAGAGTAACTTGGAACATCCATCTTTGGCTTACTTCCAATTCTTGTTATTGTGCGCAACAATCTATCTTCATGCACATCAACATGACTTACTTAAACATTATGGTCCTTAGGTGTTCTTTTCATGTCCTCATTCTCACATGTGTCATCATCCAATGCCACTCATTTATGTTGTGTGCTTTCCATAACCTTCAAATGGGATTGTACTCAACTCATCATCGCTGCTAAGTCTATAATTATTGGTTCTATAGATTCCCTATCAGCCCTTTGTGTCATTATTATCATCCTCATAATCCCTCACTCAACAAGAATCTATGACCTATACCTTCTACCTAATAACTCAAATGTTGGTTGCTCAATTCCTAATGTATAATTTGATGCCTTGCAAATTCTCATATCCCTTCAACTTATAGAATCTGTCATGACATAAGCAAGAGGTAGAAGATAATTTTGCAAATAAATATAATATTTGTAAGATTCCTCAAGATGCCCCAAATCATCATTGATCTCCAAAACCATTTTGCCAATAATTTTCCATGATATCACCTCTATTAGATCAAGATTCACTAGGTCATTTGGTTTTCCCTTGAGAAAAGAAACTAAATCAAGGCCCATGTATGCTTCCCCCTAACTATACCGATGTTGATAGGAGATTTTGCAAGGTGCAGATCTCGTCATGGAAACATCAACAATTTATCCTTGCAATGGGTGCAATAACACAAGGCTTCGCAACATTGGAAATACATCATAACATCAACAAGGCTTGACAAAATTGTGCAATAATTAACAACATCATGCACAAGAATAGGGCAGTGCAATGACTACATGTTTGTGCAAGATCAAGATAAGGTGTTCAAGGCAGGGATAAGGTTTGACAATTATGTGCACCATCATCAGGCACTTGTGACACTTTTGGGTATTGTGTAGCATTAATAGTACTATGCAACATCCATAGTGTACTGCGACATCCATGGTGTTGTGTGGAAAATAGTAAGCCTTTACAAAAAGGGTAAGCCTTTGTGGCCTTGTAATGTAATTACTTGTATAAATCTCATTATAAGTAGCAATATAACACCAATGAACACAATATTTCAGATAAATTATCTCAATGTGCAAGAAGAATAGCTTAGCCACTTCAAGGGGACAACCTCCAAACCAAACAATAAGACTCAAATGTTGAATATGATGATCAACTACTACCTACTAACCTATATATATACTATTCCTATGCTATGGCCAACACCAAGGCCGACCCACTAATAAAAATATAACATACATGAAAGAGATGCATAATGATAAGAAGTTATGATAGCCACAAGTCAGCTATATACATCCAATATAAGATATATGATTAAGGGTGTAGCATGCCCCTCCCCTTCGAAGCAACATTATCCCCAATGTTGAGAAGATCTGGATGCTGCTGCTGGAAATTTGCATCCTCCCAAGTTAGGTCTTCATTGTCTAGATTTTTCCACTTGATCAAATACCCAGTGATGACCCTTGTCCTCAATCGCTTAGTGCGTGTCTGAAGGATGCATTCTGGTTCTAGGATGATTCTACCCTCTTCATCAAGCTCGAGTAACACAGTCTGAGTTGATATTGTCTGTCCAATTACCTTCTTTAGGCAAGATACATGGAATACTGGATGAATTCGAGTAGTCGGAGGAAGTTCCAGTTTGTATGTTACATTTCCAATCTTCTCTAACACTTGATAAGGACCATAATATTTAGGTGAAAGCTTATTATTCTTTTTCTCTTGTTTTAAGAAAATTTGCTTATATGGTTGTAAACGCACATAAACCCAATCACCAACTTCAAAATGTCTTTCACTGCGATGTTGGTCTGCCTATTGTTTCATGCGGTTTTGTGACATGGCCAAATTATCCCTGAGACTAGAAAGCACCTCTTGTTGGTGTTGAATATGTTCTTCAACTACTCGAACCTTTGGCTGGACTCTCAAAGATGAAGTGATAGATGGTGGATGGTACCCATATAATGCCAAGAAAGGAGACATTTTAGATGAAGTATGAAAGGAGGTGTTATACCACCATTCTGCCAATGGTAACCATTGGACCCATCTTGCTTTCTTATCTGATGTAAAACAACGAAGATATCCCTCCAAGCACTTGTTTACCACCTTTGTTTGCCCATTAGATTGGGGATGATAAGAGGAACTACGAGCTAGTTGTGTGCCCAAGCATGAGAACAAGTCAGTCCAAAAATTACTAGTAAAGATAGGATCTCAATCACGTACTATAATCTTTGGTGTCCCATGTAGCTTCTGAATTGTATCCCGGAAAGCCGTTGCTACTGTACTCGCAACAAATGGATGTGATAAAGCATTAAAAAATGGGCATATTTGGTGAGTCTGTCCACCACCACCATGATTACATTTTTACCTTCTGATTTAGGCAATCCTGTGATGAAGTCCATGGACACCTCTTCCCACCTCTGGCTAGGAATAGATAGAGGTTGTAAAAGACCTAGGGACTTAATTGTTTCGCCCTTATTTTGCTGACAAACCATGCATTCTGCCACAAACTTTTGGACATCTCCTTTTAACCATTCCCAGAAAAAATCATGCTTGATTCGATGATAAGTCTTTAAGAAGCCAGAATGACCCCCTACTGGAGAAGCATGGAGCTCAGATAGAACCCTATTTTTAAGGATTGAATTCTTACATAGATATAATCTATCTTTATACCATAAAACATCTCCTTTCCATACAAATTTTTCTAACATGCTTGGATCTTGTTGGAGATTCTGAATGAGATTTTGTGTACCTGGGTCATTTTTCCATTCAGACCTTGCATCCTCTATCCAATCCTCCTGTAATACAGATATGGCACACAACAATGCCTAGGTAGATTCATCCTTCCGAGATAAAGCATCAGCAACTACATTCTCTTTCCCTTTCTTGTATATTATCTCAAAATCATACCCCAACATTTTTTAGACCCATTTCTATTGTTCTTCTGATGATAAACGTTGCTCTAAGAAGTATTTCAAACTATCATGATCTGTCTTTACTTTGAAATGTCGTCCCATTAGATATGGTCTCCATTTCTTCACTGCATGAAGTATTGCTAACATTTCTTTCTCATAAACTGGTTTAGAGATATTCTTACCTTTGAATTAGCGGCTCTCGAAGGAAATGCATTTCGCTTCTTGCATGAGTATTGCCCCCATACCATACCCTGAAGCATCACATTCAACAATGAATGTTTTTGAAAAGTCTGGGGTGGCTAGAACTGGAGTGGTGCACGTGGCCTCCTTCAACTTCTCAAAGGCCATAGTAGCTTGCTCGTTCCAATGGAAAGAGTCCTTCAATAAAGTTGTGAGTGGTGTTGCGATGTTGCCATAATTCTTTACAAATCTACGATAATAACCTGTAAGCCCCAAAAATCCTCAGAGATTTTTTAGGGTTTTGGGAACCTTCCATTCAAGCATGGCTTTTATCTTGTTAGGATCCACTTTAACACCTTCATAAGAGACAATATGACCTAGATATTCAACCTCATTTACACCAAAACAACACTTAGAAGGATTTACATAAAGTTGATGTTGTTTAAGAGTTTCCAACACCTTATTTACATGATGCAGGTGTTCCTCCCATGTTTTGCTATAGATTAATATATCATCAAAGAACACTAAATCAAACTTTCGAAGAAATGGCTTAAAGATGGAATTCATCAAGCTTTGAAATGTAGAGGGTGCATTTGTTAGTCCAAAAGGCATTATTAAGAACTCATAGTGTCCTTCATATGTCATGAAGGTTGTTTTATGAATATCTTCATCCCTGATTCTAATTTAATGATATCCAGAACGAAGATCAAGTTTTGTAAAGTAAACATCACCATGTAACTCATCTAGGAAATCATCAATTACAGGAATAGGAAACTTATCTTTAACTGTGTACTTATTGAGTTCCCTGTAATCTAGAAATATGCGCCAACTGTCATCTTTTTCCATACCATCACTACAGGAGAAGAGTAAGCACTTTGAATATGATGAATAAGTCATGCTTCTAACATCTCTTGAACTATCTTGTCAATCTCACTCTTTTGCATATAGAGGTACCTATAAGGTCTGATGTTGGGTGGTTGACTCCCTGGTACTAGCTGGATGGTATGGTCATGGTCTCTTTTTGGAGGTAAACCCTTGGGCATTTCTCCAAACACCACTGAGTGCTCATTTATAACTGCTTACATATTTGTGGGTATAAATGTATTGGAATGATGCGCTTTCAATGAAAATAGTTGTGCCAAAAACCCTGTCTGCACCTTTTCTAAGAAATTTTTGCATATGAATAAGAACTTACCATTTGTGGGGACTTCGCTCTTAGTCCTTTTAATTTAAAAGTTCTCCCTTCCGAATAAAATTTCATGAACAAATCTTAGAAATTCATTTCAATAGTTCCCAAGGTGGTAAGACATTGAAATCCTAACACAATGTTTGTTCCTCCCTTGGCAATGTCATACATATTGCTAGTTAGCAATTAATCTCCCATGGCGAGATTAATGTTATGGCATTTTCCTGAACAACTAACAGTTTTCCCATCAGCGATCATGACTTAACATTTTGGAGCTGGATAAACAAAGCAGTTCAAGCGTACTGCCAACTTATGATTGATGAAATTGTGAGTACTTCCCAAATCAATCAACATTGTTACCCTCTATTTTTTTAAGAGTCCAACTACTTTGAGAGTTTGGGGAGTGTTAATAGTGGAAATTGCATGGCATGATATTGTTGGTTGGGGATCTCCTAATTCCTCCTCTGGCTCTACCTCTTCATCTTCTTCATTTTCTTCTTCTTCAGTAGGTCCCTCAATGTAGAACAACTTCTTTTCAGCACACTTATGTCCTCTTTAGCTCTCTTTTCTTCAATTTGTTGAGGTTTCAGTCTTACTGGCCGAGGGAATCATGGTGGAAGGGTGCTACGATCTCTAATATTACTGACAGTTTGTTTCCTACTGGAAAGAAATTTTTCTTCTGCCCTACGTGCCATGATCATAGAGTGTGAAACCTTATGAGGATTAAACATACGCACCTCAGACTCAATTTGTTCTTTAAGACCCCCAAGAAATAAGTCATTCACATTATCTTCAGGAATATTTTCCACTCGTAAGGAAAGGTTTTGGAATTGATGGATGTAATCTTTGACTATTCTTGTTTGTCTGAGCTTTGCTAATTGACTGAAATAATTCTCTGAAACACTAGAACTATAGTGCAATTACAACTCTTCGGTGAATATTGTCCATGTAACATTGAGGCCACTCTTTTTCCTTTGAGCACATAACCATCGATACTAAATGAATTGGTCAAGTTCAAGATACAACGATGCCATGGTAACCTTTTGTCCCGATGGAATTTGATGAAGATCAAAGAAATTCTCCATCTGGTTAATCCAATTGAGTGGATCCTTTCCATCAAACTTACGCATTTCCACTTTTGGAATCATGTTACGCGCTTGCAGAGTGTTTGTATTTGGATTGGTCATGTTTGCAAATCCACCTTGGCTAGTTTGTCTATTACTTTGACCTAAAGATCCACCCTGGTTAATATGAGTATGATTGAGTTATGGCTGATTAGGAAGGATATGATGACCCATGATATTGTAACTAAATTGGTGAATGAAATCCTCCAATCGTTGTCCAATTTTTTCTACATCTTCTTTGTTGGCCACTCTACCCTCGAGGTTTCGTAACTCTAACTCAAGATAGTTGACCTTATGGTCAATTGAAGTAAACCCTAACCCTGAGGACTCTGTAGATACCCCTTCTGACTCTAACTCTTCAACTATTATCTCATCCTTATCAGGTGTTTTACCTGGAGTGATGGGATTCTTTTTGCCTCTAATCAAAGGCCCAGCCATGATGCCCCAAAATGGTAAGATTTAAGGATCAAGGTCAAAATTTAGGGTTTGGGATTTCAATAGGAATTCGGCCAAATTTTATAAAACTCAAAGAACGAACTCAAACTAATTTTTAATCTTATTTCTGGAAATGTAAATAAATTTGAAAAATTCCACAAATTGCACCCTAGGTAGCCAAATTATGAAAAAACATAAAACTGGTATAACTTTTGAAAAACAAGTCAAAAATTCTTAAAATTTGGAGGGAAGCTTACTTGACTGATTTCACCAACGCAACGAAAAATTTGTAGAAAAATTTGCTACCTAGTTTTAGATATGTACAAACCTTCACAATTAGGGTTTGACGCAGTGTTGGCCGAGTTCAAGCTTTGATACCACTTGTAATGTAATTACTTGTATAAATCTTATTATCAACAGCAATATAACACCAATGAACACAATGTTTCAGATAAATTATCTCAATGTGCAAGAAGAATAGCTTAGCCACTTTGAGGGGGCAACCTCCAAACCAGACAATAAGACTCAAATGTTGAATATGATGATCAACTACTACCTACTAACCCCTATATATAATATTCCTATGCTATGGCCAACACCAAGGCCGACCCACTAATGAAAATATAACATATATGAAAGAGATACATAATTATAAGAAGTTATGATAGCCACAAGTCAGCTATATACATCCAATATAAGATATATGATTAAGGGCGTAGCAGGCCTAGATAAATCTTCATAACATGCGTGCAAAATAGGCAAGGGTGTGTAGTTTTACATAACATAATGATAAAGTGGCATGACATCTCGCACATGTTTATTAAATTATAAATATATTTTATTGATGCAAGATTGCAAATGACCCTGCATGCTCCTGCATCATAATGTTTGGTTGTGTAATTGATTGTAGAAGGAAGATTGTGACTAAGCAGAGAGGAGAAACTTAAGAGCAATATATTTGTGCACGTACTTGTTCTAGATCTCTTTATAGCCTTTAGTTTTCCGTTAGGAAAATGGAAGCTAGGAAATTTCCATTTCCAACAGGTTTTCCCCGTATATGGGTTTCCAGGATAAACATATTATGTCTATATGTTTTTTTCTTGTTTACAATTACCATGTGATGTATGTTTCATCCATAGCTTGGTACTATATGTATTCCACTAGCTAAAATAAATTAATTCTAGCTCATTAAGATTCATTTATGTCATTTCAAGAAAATATTTGAATTATAACAACAAACTTATGATTTTTTGCATTTGAAAGTACACAACATTTAGAGTTTAAAGATCATTTTGGTATCAAAGTTTGTTCATATCTTTAGGAATTGTGGAAATGTTTTGAGTGATTTGTATGAAAGCAACAATATCCCAAGGAGTAAACCTACTACCTTGAAATCAAGAGATATCTACGGGAGGTTGGAATCAAAGGGTAAGAGAAATAGATAAGGAATGCTAAATGAGGACTTTCCCATAGAGTTGCATTGTTGACAAAATTTGGCACATGATAAGAAGAACCTCGTGAAGAATTTATGGATGAGCATGATGACAAGTAGTGTTCAAAAGGACAAAGGTAAAGTTAAGCTTAGAATGTGATCATTTCTAAGTTAAGAAGGTTGAGATTAAAATATTTGAAGGAAAAGTAGATGTTGAGTTATTATATAAATAGTTGAAGCAAATGGAGGTATATTACATTATTCATAAAGTTATGAAGGCGCAAAAGATTACTTTCTCCAATCCCGAAATGAAAGGTTGTGCTCTAATTTGGTAGGAAATTTATCCATAATATTCTCAAAAGGAAGAAGTGTGATGTAGCTAGGTGGGATGAAATCAGATACTTATTTCCTAAGAACTTTCATCTTATTATGTATAAATTTTATCAAAACATTAAGTGGAAATATTTTAGGAAAGTAAGTGCTAAAAGAGTGCAAGATCATATCACAATATTTCAAAGATAAGCCATGTTGATGAATGTGGACTTCAAGGAAGAAGACGACTTGATTGAGTACTTGGGGGGTATACATACACAACTAAGGAAACGGGTCCTTTCAAGTAAGCCAAAGGATCTTGATGACGTTTTCGTGCAAACATATTACACTGAAGAAAAGAAGAAGCAAGGAGAAGGGGAGACTTTCCAACCAAATAATCCCACAACTCCATTCAAGAAATAATAAATCAACCTTATAAAAATGGTAAATGGAAAGGTAAAATACATGCTAGTACTTTGAAAACTTGTAAGGATCCAAAAAATCATTGTAATCATTATGTTATCAATAGATGTGATGCCACATGTTCGAAATTAAATATGGAATTGTATCCAAGGAATCATTCTAAAGAAGACTCCAAGAAATATATGGAATCTTTGCAAGAGAAAATAGAGGTAGCATAGAGGACAATTCTGACATAGATGACAATATTGGTTGCAAAACCACCAACACAAATAATACAAAACAAGAATGAAGTATTGAGCAAGTTGTTTCAAATCAAGACTCAAATTAAGAAAACAAGGTAAATTCACTTTTGATATTAGGTCTCAATCCAATTTGATTTATGATGGATTTGTTAGAAAGCTTGTTTTACAAACATATGATCACCCTCGTCCATATCCATTGGATTAGGTGAAGAAGGGTGTATAAATTCAATTAAGCAAAATTCAAATTCAAATTTGTGACTAATCCATAATACATTATTGAGGTAGAAGCATGTATAATTCCTCTTGATTCATTTGATGTGGTGTTTGAAGGTCTATACTTGTATTTCATGCATCATATCTTCATGAGGAAGGATAACAAATTGATATGGGTCAAGGATGGAATCAACTACAACACCAAACTTTTCTCGGTAAGTGTCAACCAAGAAAAAGGACTCACACATGCTAATAATCAATTTTGTTTAGTCCTTTTAAAAGATAAACAAGAATATGGGAGATAATTTTATGAGATTTCTAACTATACATTGAAATATTTAAATAACATGTTGTAATATTTTCAAGATGTGTTCCATACTCCCAAGGATTTTCCTTCAAAACAGGAGGTAAAGCAAGAGATTCAATTCATGCATGAACCTCCTTTACCTAACATTGGTTTGTATAAGTAATCACTCTTGGAGAGTAATGGTTCCATGAAACAACTTCAAGAGTTGTTGGAACAAGGGGTTACTCTCCCAATTGCACAACCATGTGGGTCACCCATAGTGACGCTACAAAAGAAAGATGGGTCTTGGAAAATCTAGATAGACTATAGATCCTTGAACAAGATCGCCATAAAGAACTAGTATCCATTTCCATGGCTTGATGACATTTTGGACCAACTTCAACATGTATATTTCACAAATTTCAAGCTCAAATCATTATATCATAAAGTTTTTATGAAAGAAGAGGATATGTGGAAAACAACCTTCTAGAGAAAATAATGTTTATATGAATGGTTAGTATTCCTTTTGCTTGTGTAATACACTCACTATATTTATGAGATTAATGAATGATGTATTCCAACATTTCATAGATACATGTGTCATAGTTTATCTAGTTCTAATTTTTAGTGCCACATGGGACAAACATATAACAATCTTGAGTCAAAAATTGTTTGAGATTTCAACAGGAATACATTGTAGATTTTGAATCTAGAGTAACCGTGTTCTAATTTTTAGGTTCCAACATTTTTGGTTTTTCTTCTAGACCCATCATTTGGGATGTATGATGTTGGATTGTTGATTTGATGTTACATGAATATTGATAACATATAAACCATATTAGAGCTTAAAAACTAGAACATAATTACTCCAAATACAAAATCTACAAAATTTAAGTCAAAGTCTTACAAGTGTCGAAATAAAAAGAGTTTTTGTGGATGCATTTGCAAAACAAAGACTACTCCATCTTACGCATGTGGTTGGAGGATAACTAGGATTGAACCCTATAAAGGTTAAACCCAGTACAATTTTTTCCACACAAAGGAGTGTTACCAAGACTAGAAGCTTTAGGGACTATTTCAATATATGAGGAAGTTTATTACATCTTTCTCCACTATTACAACACCTCTACATATAGTTGCAAAGCAGTAAGAGTTTCCATTGGGGTAAAAAACATGATAATTCATTTTAGTAGTCGAAATATAAAATCAGCCATGCTCTGGTATTTGCTCTTGTTTATTTGCAACAATTTTTTGAAATTGAAACGCATGCTAGTATGCTACATGGGTGATTTATTTGCAAGGTTCTAAACCAATTTGTTATCATTCATAAGTATTCACTTCAACAATAAGAGGATATATTGGTTATGATAAAGAAATGAATGCACTAGTTCAAGCAATAAAGAAATGGAATCATTATTTATAAAAGGTAAAGAAATTATTGTGCATACTATTCACAAACCTCTTCAATATTTACAAGCACAAAATACACTCAAGACACTACAAATGGACGTGATTCCTTCAACAACTCCATTTGGTGATCAAGTAAAAGAAAGGAAACATGAATGTTGTGGCAAATATGATATAGTTGCCACTAATTGCAAAGAAAGTTTCAACTTTGACGACAATCTCTTAGTTTGATTCCTTCACAAAGGAAGCTTATAGGAAAGGATATGCACAAGATGCAGACTTTGGTAGGACATTAACAATTATAGGTCAAGAAGATGAAAAATCAAGGTGGAGATGGATGTTACCTCAAGAATAGGTTATTCTACAAGCGGGACAAACTTTGTGTGCCAAATGGAAAAATGCTTCTATTAACGAGGGAAACACATACTTTCAAAATATCACGTCATTTTTTTGTTGGAAAGACCATGGCTCACTTGTAAAGGTACGTACATTGACCCAATATACAAGATAAATTATCTAGATTCGTAAGAGGACAAACTATTTGGTACAAGCAAGATTGGTATTAATAAAGAAGGATTATACACACTTATGTCTGTACTTACCAAACCATGGGAAAACTTCACTATATATATAGTAAATAGATTAGTAAAATGTGTACTCATCGCATGCAAGAAGGAAAACGAAGGGCATGTTGGGATTTGTCCCTTGTGAAATAAGTTAAAATAGAGAAGAATTATGCTAAACAAAGAATCAAATAATGCACAAGAAAATGACACACAACATAGACACAATATTTCACCTAGGAAAACCATTTTCAATTAAAAAACCCAACATAGTAACCTCGTTATATTGCACTAACTTAAACCTACTTGCAAATACAATAGACACTCTTCAAGGCTTTATAACTATCATATAATAGTCCATGTACTACAATATACAACTACTATACAACATTCTCTCTACATATAGACCAAACCATGCTTAAAATTGGCAGTCTAACCATTCCCAACAATCTCTCAAGATGTAACTGATGCGAAGTGACAAACACACAAGTTTTAAAAGAAGACCACCATTAATTCAAACAAGCTTGCAATATATTAAATCTTTGTTACATTATTAATGCATTATAAAGCCTTAAACAAGTTTTATTTTTTGGTTGTCTGTGGAACCCAACCAACCTTTAACAAACCCAACCAATTTGTCGACACCTACCCATAACAACTATCCACATTAACTTCATATTAATTAATAATATATAGGTACTAACTCAGTACACTACTAACACAAATAATAGACTACATATACTAAAGGGGGTGTCTCACATGAGATACATGCCTTGTACATACTAACAAACATCACACTAAAACATGAAACTAAACATTTGGATCACAATATCCAACAAACCCCCCTTGATCCAAAGAGGCATAGAAGAGAATGATCTAGGGCATATAATTGTGATGTCTTCAAAAACCTCTAGTGTCACTATAATCTAACACATTATACATCATGCTATTGATCAATCTATGTCGTTTCGCTCCCTCGGAAGCCCGCTAACCTGTGAGTTGTGGCATGATGATGAACATTCTACACAAATGATACACACATAAATTTGTCCGATAGCTTTCTTGTACCCTATATGGCACATCTCCTGAATGCCCAACAATTGTTGACAACCCTCTATTAAACACTTCCAATACTAGCAACTCCAATGTCAATCCGTATAATCATTGGCGATTGATTGAAATCCACTAGCAATCTCTTCCCCCCTATCAGGTGAGGGGTGAAGTCCTTACAACTACAAAACCAATCACAACTTTGCCTACTCACCAAAGGTCAATGAAAGAATAACCAAAACTAATAATTGCAACACCACAACACCAAACTTTTAAAAACACATAGTTCTACCAAAACTATTATACATGCATCTAACTCAAACTCCAAGCGAATAGCTAACTAGAGAAGGGGAATTATCTTCTAGCATCCAATGTATCCTTCAACCTCCAATTTGGCCATGTTAGTGTGTCAAAACGCTAGAGACCTAGAACCTCTTAAGTGCAACTACATCAACTCCAATAGTACAAGCGGAATGAAACGATGTCACAAACATGATTTTGAAGCACATTAACTATTGAGAAAAGTTAGGGTGTTGGTTTCCACAAAGAAATGCACATGTAGTTCATTATAAAAACATGCTTTCTTCATTTTCAATTGTAAGTCACATGCAGATATGCCAAAACTAAAAACTGATCATACCAATCACTTCAGAAACTAAATTCCATGGAAAACAGGGGGTCATATGAATTTTTTCCACCATATGCAAACTTTATGACAATTTGAACTTTCACTCATGTTTCAAGATAAACAACCCCCCTCAATGCAAAATTGAGTAAATTTGACTAGCTTACGAGTATTAAAATATTAAAGCAATAGCAATTACCCTTTGTTATTTGTATTCATGGGGAACAAGGCGGATTCTAATTTCTAAAAAAGTATGTGTTTTAAAAAATATATTACCCAACAAAAAAGTTATGGCAAAAACTGACACAAAGAGTATCAACTTTCCTAGTTTTCTTGATTGATTGAATTGTCAATTCTTAAAAAATAGTTTTTTGACAAGTCAAGGTTTGAACACAGAGCCTATTTAAGGCGCAATGTGTTACAAAAATGTTTTCGACCAACTCCCTTATGTTAGTGAATGAAATACATGTTCAACAAACTTCTATATAACCTCATTTTGATAGAGAGGCCAAACGAAAAGACGTAACAAATAAATACACGGTATAATTGTTTTACCTAGCAATTGTGTCAAAGCTTTGGGGCCCACAAGACAGTTGTCTACGCCTAGCAATGATGTATTTATTGTTGTTATTGTCTTATTATTGTGTCTAGATGAAGATTAGCTTCCAAATATCAAAAACCAAAAAACAAATAGACTTATGAATTACTGAATTTTCTTAGTTGTGCTTTGAAAAGCCCAATGTGGTTCTCTTACTATAGTTGGTTGTGCCATTTTGGTTGCCTAAATGATCGTGGGATGTATTCTTGCAATTGTATAATCCTTAACTCCATTGCTTATTTAATATATTTCAACACCTTTTTGGCTTAGTAAGGTTCAAAACGCATCTGTAGACAAACCGAATGAATTTCTCTTATCAAAAATTGCATTCTAGCACCATTTTTGTTGACTAGAATTTGTTATTGGGCTCAAAATCACTCTAGTGATAATTTTGTGTCAAAGACTATTTTCCAATGCCCCAAACATATTTTGAATGCTTCCAAGTATATTGAAACACCCCAACAATGAAAAAATTCCATTACATGATGCAAACACCCTTCAAATGTAAAAAGTCCCTTCCAACAATAAGCTTCAAGGATCTTTCATGCCTTTCACTCCTTCAAGATCTAGTACCAACCATGAGATCTACTGACATTGATGGAAAGTGGTGAGCACACAACTTTTAAAAGAAAAGACCACCATTAATTCAAACAAGCTTGTAATCTATTGAATCTCCATTCCATTATTCATGCAGTACAAAGCCTTAAATGATTTTATTTTCGATTACCTACAAGACCCAACCAACCTCTGACAAGCCCAACCAATTTCCCAACAAACCAACCCATAACACCTAACCACATTAACTTTATATTAATGAATAGTATACAATTACTAACTCATTACACTACTAACACAAGTAATAGATCACATTGACTAAAGGGGGTGTTTCACATGAGATACATGCCTCATACACACTAATAAACAACACATTAAAACATGAAACTAAACATTTGGATCATAATATCCAACAACCACCAATTTTGATATACACTCTTGGCCAAATCATTTCCTTTTAAGGAAACACGTGGCTTTTTAACCTTCACACACCAAAGTATTCATATATTCACATTAACACTAGAAAATTCATCGTTACATAATGTTCCTTCACCAATCATATCAGAATATTACCATCACGTGACAAACAAGTGTTTGACACTGCATTACAAGCTTCATTAGAGGCTTCATTGTGCGCCATAATTCAACCATACCATGCTTTCATGTACACAACCCCACACATAGCTAAGGTCAAACACTTTTGTTAGATTTATATTGCTTAATCCATGAGCAATACCAATGTGCCCAATTCCCAACACACAAACTTTCCTCTGCAATAATGTTGTGCAAGCCTATACAACACAAATTCCTACAAATATCATTGTGTATAGATCCATGCAAAGTAGAAACATTCCCAATACATGAAGCAACAAAAATATTATTTTATAAAGTTTGTGTGCATTTTAGTTACCCAAGTGTATTGTTATAAATTGAGATTCAAGATTTTTCGGAAAATTTTGGACCACCTTATGGCACAAGACAGGCTTGAAACTCTAGATAAGCACAACATTTCATCCTCAAACCAATGGGAAAACTTAACTTGTCAATACAAATTGCATACAATTGATAAGAGGTTATAACCGCATGTATCCAATGACTTGGGATGATTCTTTAGCATATAATCACGACTCATAAAAAAAAGTAGTACACCCATTCACCAACAAGACACCTTGGATAGCATGTTTGGGATATTTGTCTAGCAATCCATTTGATGTTGTAGTAGGACAAAGAGAAGAAACAAGATTCACAAGTGACTAGAGTAGCACGATTATTGAGATGATCAGATAAATCCATCTCAAGGTAAGAGGACAACTGGAAAAGTTTCATGTCAAGTAGAAGGCAGGACACGACTAGCATAGCAGAGAACATAGGCTCAAAGTGGGAGATACGATATAGTTGTGCTTGAGCAAAGGAAGACTCCAAGGACGTACAAAAAACCTCAATCCTCAAATGTATAGACCATTCACCATCTTAGAGTAGACGGGAGTAAACACTTTCAAGCTTGACCATCCACACTTCATGAGCATATACTCAATAGTAAACTACAAAAATTTACACCTATATGGGCCATCCATGCTAGATGAAAGAGAGGATTATTGGTTGCTATCTTCCATTGAAGACTGTCTTGGATTCATAATGGGATTTTGAGGATGTAGCACTACAACAAGAGTCTTTGTAGGTTGCAAAGAAAGAAAAACAAGGCAAGCCAAGTGGTTCCCCAAGGAAAAGGTGGAAGTATTGTTCCCTCTCTAATTTTGTTAGGAACAAAAGCCTCTTAACAATGTATGAATAATAAGTATCAAAAAATAGTCTCTTCATCAACCAAACATAAGGAAAGGATGTTTCAAGGTCAGCGATGCTCCTAAAGGTAAAATCAAAGGTTGGTTGAGTAAACACCACTTTCTGCAAGTAGTAGTTGCACAATTATCATGGCAATTTTGCAATTGTCAATCTCTGATCTTGATGGTTTCACATGTATACAAAGAAAAGGACAATAATGGCCACAAGTTGATGTCCATTTTGATTCAATTGAAGTTTAGGATTTTTCAATGTGTGGGAGGACATTTCGGGCATGATAAATATGAGGCTTAAGTTCATAAGAAGGCATTAGTAAACAAAGAACATTTGGCAGTGTATAATTAGTTGTAGAAGGAAGATTGTGAGTAGGTAACAGTGAGAAGAAGCTTAGGAGCAAGATAAAGTCTCATGTACTTGTTCTAAATCTATTTGTAACCTTTATTTTTGGTTGTAAGGGAAATAGAAAGTTGGGCAATTCTAATTTCCAACTAGTTTTCCCAAACATCTTGTATATCTATTTTATTTATTGTTTGCAACTACTATAGAAGTAATGAGGTTGATTTGATAGTTATCTAAAGCTACTGATGTAAAGCTACACGCACACGCACAAGCACACTCACATGTGCACACGCACACACACAAACACACACACACACCCACACCCACACCCACACCCACACATACGCACATGCACACGCCCACCCACCTGCATGCACACACATACGTGCACGCGCACCCACATGCCCACACACCCACAGACATGCCCACTCGCACGCGCACACACATGCACACACGCACGCACAAGCACTAACACACACACTCACACGTGTACACACACATGCACACATGCACACACATTCACATGCACGCATGTGCGCGCATGCACATATACGAACGCACACGCGTGCACGTGTACAAACCCACACATGCACACCCACACCACATCACATCACACACGCACACACGCGTGCGCACGCACACACATACCTACATGTGCGCACACACACCCACACCCACCCACATGACCACACCCATGCACGCACGCACTCATGTATGCACACACCCCCACCTACCCACACACACGTGCAATGCCCTTATGCGTGCACTCACACCCACCCACACGTTTGCACGCTCGTACACACACACCAACACCCCTCCCTATACACGCACACACACTCACCCACCCACCTACCGTGTGATCACGAATGTGCGCACATACACACACACCCACCTACCCACACACACACACACCCGCCCATACCCCCACAATCCCCACCCCTTGCCCTCCCCCACCTCGCCCTCCCCACCACGCACTCATACACCCATACACACTCACATGCACACACCCCCACCCGCCCCCCCCCCACACACACAACCCCCTTCCCCAAACACACACGCACGCAATGCCCACATGCGTGCACACACACACACACACACATAGCCACCCCCAAAATGACCTATGGATCTGCTTTTATAAGGCAATGTCATTTGGTGTGAATGCACAACATTGAGCTTTCCCAAAGAGTGGGACCTTTGCAAATGGGGAAATCTCTCCAGAGAAGATTGGTTCCTCTTCCTAAACTACCTGCCACAAGTTATTTCAGTACAGGCAAGCTAATATAATCTTAATCTAACTATGCCAAGGAGACAGAGAGAGAGAAAGAAAAGAGGGAAAAACAGAGCTTACACTAAAACGGTGATACACCAGATAAGGAAAGTGTTGAACATCTATCAAAACTGCCATGGAACAAGAAGAGGTGAGCAATGGAAAGGATGGACAAGTGCATCACAAAACCAAGGATGGATTTCACACAAAAAATGTTCCAAAACTCCATGAACACAACTCCAAAACCTGCAGTGACATCCAAACATGCACAAATACCTGTAATGAAGAGAGGAAAGAAGAAAAGAAGTAAAAACTGAGCAAGGATGGACAAATGCATCACAAAACACGTTTTTGTTGCTCCAGAAGTTTGCACAAAACATCATTTTACTGGTAAGAGGCAAAAAATGTCATTACAGAGCAGGGGAGGAGGTTCAAACTCCATTTTCGACCCTGGGGAAGAAAAGAAGGGAGGGCAAAGCAGAAAGAATGAACAACTTTTTACAAATGAGCCAAAACTGGCTTTTAACCATCGAACAGAATGAAAGAAATGTGGAAAACGCAGGCAAATCAATTTGAAACTCCAACCACCAACAAATCCCTTCAATTTCGTCTGCAAAGTGATGGGCTTCATGGACAAACCCATACGCCAAAGTACATTGCTCTGCAGAGCAAGAAAGAGGCCCATACTTCATTAATTTTGGTGGTTGGGGGCGTTTTATGTTTTTTTTGCATGCCAGAGACGTTTTCTCATTTTCTCCCGCAAATCTCCACCAAAAAACAAAATTGAATAGTCCATCGTGTAGAGGATTTCACAAGCTTTCCAATTATATAAAAAACACAAAAATCCAAGGTCGGGATCAAAAGTTATGCCCCTCTGAAGATTTAGGGCAAAAATGGCAATTTTAGGGCAAAATTCAGGTTAGCGGGCCGAAACTTGAAAATTTTCCTTTTTTTTGAATTTGGGAAAAAATTCTAAAAATTCTTCACCCCGCCACTCCGCTGCCACGTGTCACCCTCTGGTTGATCCGCGGGCCTCAGGATCACTTTCTACCCTTTGTGCCTTTCAAATTTTCATTGGGAAAATTTCCCAATTTACCTCCGCGGGCCCGACCTTCTCCGCTGATGTGGCTATGTGGCGCCATTTGATTAATTGATGGGGCCGCGGGTTCAATGCATGCCTTTGCGCCTTTTGCAACTTTGGCAAAATTCTCCAAATCCTTCCGTCGCCCCGACTCCCGCCGCTAACTGCACACGTGGCACATCCTCATTCAATGCGGGGCCCTTTGCAAATTTCCTCCATCCTCCTCTGCGGGCCTGCGGGCTAAGATTTTCCTTTGCGCCTTTGCCAACCTTCTTGGCAAATTTTCCAACTCCGCTCCACCGGCCCGACCTGCTCTGCCACGTGGCACCATTTCATTGGTTGTAGGTCTGTCTCAGAAAAATTTCCCCAAAAAAACTCCGCCAAGCCATAACTCGAAAATTAGGAGTTAGGAGGAAAATTTTACCTTTCTAGAAATGTGAGAAAATTCTCTATCTGATGAAGCCATTTCTAGAATATTTTGAGTGCTTGAAATGTGTTAAAATTGAAGTTGAAGCACAAGGAAGGAAAGAATGAAGGCAAGTTAGCCAAAATAAGCGGACGGCTCATTTTGGATAACAAATACTTAAGACAATACAATGTATATTTAACGATACAATTTGACAGGTCCTAAAACCAATTTGGTGTAAAGCACATTAAAAGTTCTCGCTGTCATCATCAAGAAAACAAAATTCATCAAGATGACTGACTAGCACTTTGTAAGATGTACTTCTATTCTTGAGAAGTATGACATTGAATGGTTCATGAAAGAACATTGACTAATATCTCGTTAAATTATTGTGGATTCACATTTGCACTTCTTGAAGAAATAGCAATACAAGCATGTCCTTGAGAAAATGCAAACATGTCACAAAATGTTTCTGTAAATATGTAGGTAGACATTTCAAATTGCAACTCTTTTAGAAAATACAAAACCAGAGTGACCAGGTATGATAAAGCAAACATAACTCACTTGAATTAAAAGATAACAATGTAGGACAATTTCAAAATGAAGGACAAAATAACTTGAATTCCTATTTAATTATATTTGAATAAACAGGCCTTGATGTACCAAAATGCCAAAGTTGCAATTTTTTAAATCCTCGAACATCATAATCTACTTAGTGCATGGAATGCATGATTGACGACCCTATAAAAAACCTCTTGAAAGCAAATATTATTGCCACCAAGAGGGATAGAAAAATTGAAACCATTCACTCGTAAGAAATCAAAAAATAGTATACATTACCAGATTTTTAAGTTTATATCAAAAAAAAATGGAATGGCAACTCCTGAAACCAAAGCTACTACATATGCAAGTAGAATGCAATATGCTACAAATGGAGAGACAAAAAGAGTGTCCACTGACATATTTATAAACCCTGTTAATATGTTTGCCTACAAGAAAGAAAACAAGATCTTGTAAAAAATCGAAGTTAAAATTAAAATTGACAATTAATATGACAAAATGAACATAGGAAACATCTAACAAGAAAATTATCATGTCTGAATTGTATATGAAACAAGGAAATCAACCAAAAATGCAAATCACTTCTTGATAACTATGTTATTTCTAAATTAAAATTCGAGAAAAGCAAGATAAATATGTAAAAGCAACAGGTTAGGGAAAACTCACCAAGAGGAAACTCGCAAGCAAATTCTGATTAAATAAGTCAACAATGACCAACCGTTTCTTTATAGGGACTAGATATGAGAGCATAACCATCCCAAGAACCTACAAAAAGTACAATTAGAAAGAAAATCATGACTGCATATTTCCCACTTACCAAAACATGTCAGTATAGAAATATTAACAAACATTTTGCTTTTCAACAGGCAATTTATGACCAGATTTGAAACATAGTAACTATAAAGTCACAATTATATAGCATAATAAATTTTGCAATCGTGCAGAAGAAAAAAACAGTAGGACACTAGAAATTTTCTACAAGTTCTTCAAGAAGAGAATGGTGGCTATACTTATTTCCCTTTGCAAAAAGACCGTGTATTCTTTTTGTCTAAACATTGTTTGCAACAATAATAACTCTAGTTAACGTTGATCAACTTCTTAATGGGATTTGCATCATCATGTCGTGCAATATGAAATATGCAATCCTCAGATCTTATTACCAACAAATACTTTCGTGTAGCAATTAAAAAACATGCAACGAGCATCTGATCCACCAGATAGGACCCACCACCAACACTTGAATGTTACGCCCCAATGCTCATCATCCATCATTATTCATAGTACTGACCAATTCAATACATTAACGTAATGATTTCATTACACAGTCTGTGTTGCCCTGATATCAGATATACATGCAGTAATAGCCATATGCGAAAAATTATTCTCATGTATATATTATTTTCAAAACAATTGAATCTGGTCCCAAAACCCCAACCCTCATTTTCTAGCCCTAAATCCAAAACCTTGGGTGAATTCTTAGCCACAACCCTACTCTCTAGGACAGTCTGAATCCGTTTGGCTTTCTGAAAATAGCTTTGAGCTTAGCATTTGTGGAAAACCTACTTTATAAATCATAAGTGTGATGATGAACAACTAAAAAGCTGGATGAGGCCTGAAAAAAACACACTATCATGTATGTAACTATGACAGCAAACGTTATCAAGTTACAGTAGTTCTGCTAAGGACATAACCAATCTGTCAAGAAGAACATTTTCAGCAGCATGACAACAAAGTCAGGTGTATGAAAACACTGAGAAGAAAAGGATCTTAAAGTTCAGATTTAGCTTGCAGACCCATATTTAAACTCATGCATTTCCTGTAGATCTCAACAAATTTGAGAGATGCATATATGATATAGGTATGCTGTGAAAATCAAATCAAGAACACAGTGAAAATTAAAGCAAAATTTGAACATTAAATTAATAGTTATAATTCAAAATCTAATGAGGCCCAGAATAAGGACAAAAATGGGAGCAAGTCGGATGGAAAGAATCGGGGTAAAGGATCTAAGCATAAATCCCGAACACCTAACACAACAGGGAAGAAGAATACTCCTAATGATCTTAAGCAGAAAAAGACTGGCAAATGGCGTAGTGTTCATAAATCCAGGACCTGTTTATGATGAAGAATATCATGCTAGGAAAGCTCTGCTGGCCTATATGCAAGAATCAGCCCCAAATGCTCAAGCACAAGATAGAGGTGAGAAATTCATTAATTTAGGACCTAATAATACCTTCAGACCTTAACTCTAAATATGAAAAACACCATTTCCTTTCTAAAATGTCGGTTCAGGGGCTAACTAAGCATTTTATTATTGATATCGGTGACTGAGTTTAATATCACCATATGTAAACAAGTGTCTCAAACTACCACTGATGCCTTAGTTGATTCAAACAAAAGAGATATGCCAGGCAATAGTGACATCTGGTACATACAATCAGATCATTCAAGGGTGAAGTTATTTGTAATGTTTTGGACGCATGTGATGTTGTACTTGGGTATTCATTCATGTCCCAGTGTAATGATGCATATGAATCAACAGCGTTTGAGAATTCTAAAGGTAGTACCTACTACAAAAGTTTCCTTGGTTATCACCAAAAAGTGTCATAACTTGATAAGCCATAGCAAAAATGTTTGTTCTCTTGATAATTAGACTTGGAGAAAAAGAAAACAACTCTAGCAGCCAAACTTCTACACATACAATCAGCACAGAAAAAGCAAATATATCAGATGCTGGCATAATATAGTAATGTTTTCAAATCATCAACTAAGTTCCATTCCATTGTCAGGTAAAGCATTTCCATTGACCTCATTCCAGGATTTCCATTTCCTAAAACTTCTTCCTACCATCATTTTTTTCTTCAATTTCCTTTATTGGAGAGAGATGAGCTGTGGTGGTTCAATCATGCTAGTGCCAAAGAATTTATACATGAAGGACACATGGAGATTGTGAGTTAACTACATGAATATCAACAAGAAAAAAGGTGAATAATCAATATCCAATTCCCAAGAAAAAAGGTGAATAATCAATATCCAATTCCCAAAATTGAAGATCTTTTAGATAGTCTCCGATATGCTAAGTATTTTAAGAAGATAGACCTCAAATCAGGTTTTTATCATACCTGTTGGTTCCTTCGATATTTAAAAAACTGCAATCAAAGCAAAAAGAGGATTGTCCGAGTGGTTGGTCATGCCTTTTGGCCTAAAAAATGCACAACAACATTCATGAGAATGATGAAAGATATTTTATCACTCTTCACAAATTCATTTGTTAGTTTGTCTATTATGATGACATCCTCATTTGCAGCAAAATGTGGGAGAAGTGTGTATTTGCCATGAAACCAATCCAAGAATAACCATGGGATTCATGTTGATCCAACAACAATTAGAGTGATTCAAGAAAAGCCCACATCAAAGATCCTTAGAGAGCTTTGCAGTTGCTTGGATCTAGCAAATTCTTTAGGAGGTTAATACTTGGGGTTTCTCGAGACCACAATGGAACCGTCCCCAAGTTGTGGGACCTTGCGCGCTTGGGACGGATCTCCGGAGAAGGCCGGTTCCTCTATCTATTTCTACTGCTACTGCTACTCCTAGTGCTGGAAGGGAAAACTAAGCTAATAATGCCAAGGGACCAGGGATAGAAGGATAACATGAAAGGAAACTACACTAAAAGGTGATAGCACCAGAAAAGAGGGATGAACACTATCTTTTCTGAGTGAGAATGAAAGGAAATGCGTGAAAGGAGGCTAGGCACGAGTAGCACAGCTAAACACGTATTCACCAGATCATTCTCATGGAACACAACTAAATAAGAACTGCAAGGGACGTGAAATGGCACAACCAGCACACAACGCAAAAGAAAAGGCAAGAAGAAGGAATGCAAACACGTTAGGATAGAGAATAGTCACAAAATGATGCTTCTATTACTTCCAGAAATGCACAGAGCTGTTACAATGATGAAGGAGGCCAATATCCACATGCAAGAGCCAGATCTAGAGGTCTGCAACTCAAAATACAGAAAGTATGAAGTCCTTAGCAAAATGCGTAAGGATCCAGAGTGTCCAACATAACAAATGAGTCTATCTCCTACATTTATAGATGAATCTGTAGAAGGAAGAAGAGGAGGGAAAACTCAAATTTGAAATACAACCACCAACAAGAAGCATTCAATGCCTGCAAATCCACCTAGAGATCTATGAAATATGCTTCCCCAAGCCTATTTGGCATGTTAAAGAAGAAAGGAAGGTAGATCATATCAAATCAGGTGGTTGAAGCAATCAGATCTTTGCTCATCAATGCTCAAGAGAGACATTTTCCCATTTCTCACCTACCAGATCCACCAAGAATTTGAATTTGAATTTCTAGCACTGTAGCTGAATGTCAGTAGCTTTCTGACAAGTCCAGGTGCACCGATCTGAGCTCTGTAGAAAAGATACAACTGTCAGAAGATGTCAGAGTCGTCGCGCATGAAAAACATGTGGCACACGAATTGGCTGAAATGATGGCCAACTGTGTGAAAATATTTGTCATTTCTGCCATGTTCACTCATTGATTTGTTGCAAGGACTTAGCACCATATTGGTGTGCTTTGATTTGTTGCAAGGATTCGGCACCCTATTGGTGCACTTTGACTGGTTGCGCATGGCACACTCAAGCATGTCAGAAGATGACCTGGCACAGAAGGGCACAAAGGAGGGCACGAGGGAAGGAGGCACGGAAGAAAACAGAAGAAGGTGTGCAAGTGTGCACAACATGGGAAAAAGAGGAAAACTGGTGAGCAGAGAATGCATGGTCAAGGTGCAACTATTACAAAGTAATGGGTGTGGCGCAAGAGAGGGCCAGGGACTTAGCTGATTGAAGCAAGTGTGAGATGCGCGTAGGGTGAAGAAGCTGCTTAGGAAGAAAGTAAAAGCACAGAAGGTGGGCGCAAGGGAGGAGTGGAACAAAGAGGAAAAGGAAAATGGAAGGAGAGAATAGAAAGTGCACAAGGGTGCTTGAGGAAAAGAAGGGGCGCCAAGGGGAAACTGCAACCAAGGAAATGTGCCAATTGAACTTGAGTGCATGCAACCTTCAATGAGGAACTGAGAGCCAGAATGTGTATAAAGTTACCCAAATAACTAGGAGAGTTATTTGGATAACAGTTTTGGTGACTTTCGGGCCATCTGCCTGCTAGATGAAGAAGATCAGTAGCCTAGAGCATCCATTGGGCATGGAGTCTGCTTATGTAATCATGAAACTGCCCCTGTAGTCACTTGAAGATCATTTCTTGACTCTATTCTGAATCTTGCAACTACTGAAAGAAGCTCTGCATTCTGGAAGCAATGGAAGAGCGCATACAAGAAGCACACGAGAAGAAAGAACTATGTACAAACAAACAATGTGCGCAAGTGCACTTGGAGGAATTGAAACTACTCTAATATATACAACATGATGTAGCAAACTTAATGGAAGGGTTTGAGATAGATCCCATTTACTGGGATTTGTAGCGCGCCTCCATCAAGATGAGTTAACTCGAAAGAGTTAGCCTCCTTGCAGGAACTGATGATGTATGGGCCACTCCAAAGTGCATCAAACTTTGAATGGCACCCTGGTTTAGCTCTGTCAGCATCCCATTTTAAAACCAAGTCCCCAACTTTGAAAGCTTGAGGCCTAGCCTTTCTGTCAAACCATTTCTTTGTTGCTTGTTGATGTTGTTCTAGCTTGATCATGGCAGAGTTCCTTAGTTCTTCAAGATTAACCAGCTCTGCCATTCTGATTTCTCTTTGGTCTGTGCCTTCAAATTCCAGTTGTTGGGCAAGCGCTAATGAATTCAACTCTAGTGTCAAAGGAAGGGTAGCCTCCTTACCATAGACAAGCTTGTAAGGTGAAGTTCCTATTGCCTTTTTTACTGTGATTCTATCTGCCCAGAGCGTGTGTGAGACCTTTGTATGCCACTATCTTTGGCTGATGTTCATTGTGTGCTTCATGATTCTGATCAGGTTCTTGTTTGTTGATTCTTCCAGACCATTTCCCTGAGGGTAATAGTTGGAAGAAGTTTTCAGGTAAATGCCCAGATTTAGAGCCCAATCAGTGATTTTAGTACCAAGGAAGGCTTTTGCATTATCAGAGATAATGGTTTGAGGAACGCCAAACCTTGTGACTATACCTTCGAGAAAGTCAAGGATGACTGACTCAGTTGATTCCTTGAGTGTGACAGCTTCTGTCCATCTGGTGAAGTAATTTGTAGCTGTCAACACCCATTTATGTCCAGCACTTGAAGGTAGATTGATCATGCCTATGAAGTCGAGACCCCATTGCGCAAAAGGTTGATCTGCCTGGATTGGTCAGAGGGGAAGCACTGCCAATCTTTTCTTTCCTGCAAAGAAAGTGCATTCCTTGCATTTTGTGACCCACTTGTGTGCATCTGCAAACAGGGTAGGCCAAAAGATACCTGCCATTATGATTTTCATTGTTGTAGTTTTGGCAGAGAAGTGTCCACCAGAGAATCCATCGTGAAATTCTGCTAACACTTTTTCAGTCTGTGTGTCATTGATACATCTTAACAACACACCATCAAGATTCCTTTTGAAGAGAAGTCCATCAATCAACACATAAGGGATAGATTGTAACCTCAGATGTCTTCTCTTTTCTTTGTTTAAACCAGGAGGGTATGTGCCCTCGGAAAGGAATGTGATCATGTCCTTCATCCAGTCACACACATCAGGGTTCTGTATTCTGCTCAAGTTCTGCACGTGGAAGGTCTTCATCCAGAAATAATGAAGCCTCAGGTTCACTTTGCACATCCTCAACAATCTACCTATAGAGCACACTACCTCTTACCAGCTTTGTGGCCTTGATAGTCACATCATACTCCATGATTTTGGTCACCCATCGTGCTCTTTTCTCACTGATTTCTGCTCCCATGATGAAGTCTCTGACAGAAGAGTGGGAGACTAACACCTTGATATGATTGGTGGTGAGCATACTCTTGAATTTCTTGAGCATGCACATGATGGTGAAGACCTGCTTCTCCATGTGACTGTATCTTAGTTCATAATCCTTCAGCATCTGGCTGAAGAAAGCCACTGGTTGTTCCAGCCCTTGTTCATTTTCTTGTGTTAGGACAACAACAACACTTGCATCAGTGCCATAAGCATAAAGGATGAAATCCTTTGAATAATCCAGATTGATGAGTGTTGGCACGCAAGAAATTTCTTGCTTGATTTTGTTGAAGCTTTCTCTTCCTTCTGTTGTCCATCTGAAGGCTATGTCCTTCTTGAGCATCAAGGTGATGGGCCAAACCAGTCCTGCAAAGTTAGGGATAAAACACCTAACAAAATTGATCTTGCCAAGGAAGGACTGTAGGGCCTTTTTGTGTGCCGGCAGGGAAAGAGCTAGGATGGCTGAAACACACTCAGGATCAATTGTGATGCCATCCTTTGAAACCACATGGCCCAAGAGCTTTCCCTGTGCCACTACAAAATTGCACTTCTTGGGGTTAAGAGACACCCCAAACTCTCTACATCTCTCAAATACTTTCTCTAGGTGTGCCATATGATCCACGCTTTGCTTTGAGAAGACTGTTATGTCATCAAGGTAAACCAAGATGAACTCATTGATGTAACCTTTGAAGGAAATATCCATGGCACGTTGAAATGTGGCACCCACATTTGACAGACCAAAGGGCATTTTTTGATATGCATATGTTCCCCACTTGGTTGTAAACATTGTTTTGAATTGATCCTCTTCCTTGACCAGGATCTGATTGAAACCTGAATATCCATCTAGCATGGAGAATCTCTGCGCGCCAGCCACAGTCTGCAGAATCTGCTCCATTGAAGGCAAAGGATAATGATCCTTTAGAGATGCCTTATTCAAATCTCTGAAATCAACACAGAGTCTGATTTCACCATTCTTCTTGCACACTGGAACTAGATTTGTGACCCAGGTAGAGTATTTGATGGGAAAAATAATTTTTTCCTCAATGAGTTTGGATAATTCCTTTCTCATGAGGGGCTCTATCTTTGGATTGACTGGTCGTTGCTTCTGTCTGATGGGCTTGATACCAGGATCAAGGTCAATGGAGTGTTGAGAAACACTTGGATCAAAACCTTTGAGGTCTTCATACTCCCATGAGAAGATATCACTGTATTTTTGACAGAGAGAGATGAGGGCTTGTTTCTCTTCATGCGCACAAGCTTTACTGAGTAACAACTCTTTCCCACATGTAATAGTGACTGGGGAGCAGTCTTCTTGCATGGTGTGCATGTACCTTTCTTCACCCTTGAACTCATCATCAGGGCTAAACATTTTCTCTAAGGTGACCAGCCCTTTAGGCAACTTGTTTGTCTTCAGCTGTATCACTTGGTCACCATAGTTGTCATGCAAGTCAACTTGCATGCTTGATGAGAACTCAGCTTCATTCTGGATAAACTGGATGATCTGCGCATCACTGTCAAACACTTGCCAGCTGGTGTTGTTGTCTGGAATGGATGGTCTGATCACCATCTTGATGTGCTGAGTGTTTCCTTTGACAAAGTCCTCAGCAGGAGAGAATTGTGAACCAAGCGCGGCCATCTGGTCAGCTTCCTTGTTCATTTTGCATGGCACCACCTGCAAATTTAGAGCATCAAATCTCTCAAGGAGGTCCCAAACTCTATGTTTATAAGCTTTGAGAAGCTTATTCTTTGTCTGGAATTTTTTGGTAACCTGGTGGATAACCAATTCTTGTGTCCCCAAAGATCTGCAACGCCTTAATTTTCTTCTTCTCAGCAATGAGCAAGCCATGCACCAGCACTTCATACTCTGCCACATTGTTAGAACATGTAAACTACAGCCTGTGCATGAAGAATAATTTCTCATCCTTAGGGGAAATGAGAACCACTCCTGCTCCCATGCCATTTCTGCTTCTGGATCCATCAAATTACAACTTCCACAGACCCAGGTTCAACTTTGTCTTTCTTGAGCGCAATGAAAACACAACTTCTTCTTCAAGAATGTAGTAAGTACCAAGCCCAGTTTCATAAGCTTCCAGTTCTTCAGCATATGGATCAAATTTATGGTGTCTCTCCACCCATTCATCAAGTACTAGGTCAGGAACAGAGGGTGGAAGAGACTGCTCTTCAGGAACTGAAGCTTGTTCTTCTTGGATTAAATAGTTGGCTTGGAGAGGGGATGGGACATATGACTCTACATGATAGGAAAATATAGGCTCAACTTGTATGGTAAACCGGGTACCATACCTTGTCTTGAGTAACATATGAGACCAATCAGAAGACAAGTAACCACCCACTTTAGCAGTAAAGTCTCTTGATAGACATAGGGAAAACAAAGGAGGTAGGTCAATGATTGACACATCTTGAGTAATGGTTAGGTTTGGACATGCATGGAGGGTTAACTCAAGATCCTTGATGACTCCTAAGGTGGTGACAGTTGAACCATCAAGTTGCAGGACTCCTTTAGACAAAGGGCTATATTTCAGACCTAAGACATCAACTATTTTCTTAGGCATAACAGAAGTACTAGCACCTGAGTCAATCATGCAATTATGCACTAGGTGTTTGCCTATGATCAAGGACATATAGAAGGGTGGGGTTTTAACAACTTTACTTACTTGTTTCTCCTCTTCTTGGTAGACATTGATAGAAGCATGTGGCTTCTGCATAGCTAGATCAACGCGTGGGAGTTGTGCCAGAGCTTCATGCAACAGATCCCGCTGAGATGGAATGGTCAGGGCATCCCACATTGTGACATTTATGTTTGTTCTCTTCATCTGGTCCACAATGCTAAATGGAAGGCCCCCTATCTTATGCATTTGGGGAACAACATCCCTTCTTGACTGTTCAGGTGCAGAAGCCTGGACTTTAGCTAGAGCAGAGGCTTGACCTACCAAAGGAGGGGCACGCGCTGCTTCAGAAGGAGCTTTACATGGGGCCTCTTGCATAGGGACTTGAGCACTTTTACTACTGGATGCCTTGTCTGCATCTTTCTGCTTCTGAGGATCTACTTGCATTGCTGGGAGTGGGACCTGTGTGCCTGACTCTAACATTCTCTTCTTATATCTTGTGTTGTCTGTAACTTGGGCACGCGGTCTGTTTGTATCATCTGTAGCTTGGTTGATTGCACAAAAGTCCTCCATGCCAAAGAACATCAAATTTGTCTCTGGAGGAGCTTCTGGTCTTTCTTGGTTATCTGCTTCAGGGGCACTTGTTGAAGGCTCACAAACTGAAGCATTCTGGATCATGAAGGCTTGGGCATGCGGCATTGGCACAATGATATTGACTATGAGGCATGTTGCAAGGGAAGCACCATTCTGACTCTTGTGCCAAATTGTTTTGAACTGGAACAAGCGCCTGACTCACACTGGGTGCTGGAAGAGAAGGCACGGGAGGAACAACTTGCAAGGGCAGATGTGCATTGGGATGTCATCTATCATTCTATTGGTTGGGCACGTATCTTTGATTTCCATACTGATTCTGACAAGGCTGATTGCTTTGGCCATGCACCTGATTAGAATTACCTCTATAGGCTTGCACCTGTTGCTTTTCTAATGATATGACTTTGTTTGATAAATTTCTAATCAGGGCCTTCAATTCTTCATCTTCCTTCTACTGCACTGGAGAGTAGGATGTTGAGGCAACTGGTTGCGTGCTTTACTCAGGAATAGGAATAGGGGCCACAGAAGGCTGGGGTGCTTGTGACATTTCTGGGAACAAGGGCATAGGTGGTCTAGGAGCTATCTTTCCCACCTGAATAAGACTATTTTCTGCCCTTACTGCAATACTATAAGCAGCTGGTAAAGTCCTACCTCCCATGGATTGGATCATAACTGAAATATCACTATTGAGCACCTTCAGATAATACAGGAAAGCATGTTGGGCTGTAGGTCTTACCACAAGAGGGATTCTGTCCCAAGTCTTCTGAAATCTGATGTTGAAATCAGTCATCTACTCATTGGGTGCCCTCCTTGTTGTTGTCAGTTGCTCCACCAGAGATAGGTGATCTGACTTATCTTCAAAGTAATTGCAAAGAGTTGTTCCCAGCTCATCCCAGGTGGTGATAGATCCAAGTCTCAGGCCTCAGTACCATTGAAGTGCTTTACCTTTGAAAGAGGCTGCAAGTAGCCTGACTGCTACATCATCATGTGTGATCAAATAGAGTGAACACACATTTGCTATATCCTGGATATGCTCCTGAGGGGTGACTTGATTCTCACCAGTAAAGTATGGAATACTCTTGAGCATGCCATTTGGCATATCATGTTGCACAGCCAGAACCAAGGGACTTCCTCCAGCAAAGTTTGCAAAGTTTCTCAGTGGAGGAGGTTGTTGATGCGCCATTACAGGGCACGCAGGTTGTCTATTTTGAGGAGGAGTTGAATGGGCATGGCACGCAGGAGATGGAGATGCACGCGTGGGATTTCTGGAATGAACTCTTCTCAGGGATAGCTGGAGGTACTCAAAATAATCTTTAGTTGCTCCACTTTTTCTTGTGTGCACTCTTCTCATGAAAGGCACTCAGGGCTGCTGAAACAGATATCTTAAATGTTGGGAGTCACCAGATGTGTTGAAAGGAACCTCTAAAGGCTAAAACACTAAGTCCACACACCAGAACTTAGAGATATGAAATTTGAGCTTTCAATGCTGGTCCCACCGGGCATGCCAGAAACTGTTGGTTTCTCAAACGTGCACCCGCGTCTCAGATCTTGGAAGGGCCGAGGTGTTTGAGACCACAATGGAACTGTCCCCAAGTTGTGGGACCTTGCACACTTGGGATGGATCTCTGGAGAAGGTCCAGTTCCTCTATCTACATCTATTACTACTACTCCTAGTGCTGGAAGGGAAAACTAAGCTAATAATGCCAAGGGACCAGGGATAGAAGGATAACATGAAAGGAAACTACACTAAAAGGTGATAGCACTAGAAAAGAGGGATGAACACTATCTGTTCTGAGTGAGAATGAAAGGAAATGTGTGAAAGGAGGCTAGGCATGAGTAGCACAACTAAACACGTATTCACCAAATCATTCTCATGGAACACAACTAAATAAGGAACTGCAAGGGACATGAAATGGCACAACCAACACACAACACAAAAGAAAAGGCAAGAAGAAGGAATGCAAACACGTTAGGATAGAGAATAGTCACAAAACGATGCTTCTATTACTTCCAGAAATGCACAGTGTTGTTACAATGATGAAGGAGGCCGATATCCACATGCAAGAGCCAGATCTAGAGGTCTGCAACTCAAAATACAGAAAGTATGAAGTCCTTAGCAAAACACGTAAGGATCCAGAGTGTCCAACATAAAAAATGAGCCTATCTCTTACATTTATAGATGAATCTGTAGAAGGAGAAGAGAAGGAGGGAAAACTCAAATTTGAAATACAACCACCAACAAGAAGCATTCAATGCCTACAAATCCACCTGGAGATCTATGAAATATGCTTCCCCAAGCCTGTTTGGCATGTTGAAGAAGGAAGGAGGTAGATCATATCAAATCAGGTGGTTGGAGAAATCAGATCTTCTCATCAATGCTCAGAGAGATGTTTTCCCATTTCTCACCTACCAGATCCACCAAAATTTGAATTTGAATTCCTAGCACTATAGCTGATGTCAGCAGCTTTCTGACAAGTCCAGACGCAACTTGTCTACTCTATAGAAAAATATATGGTTGTTAGAAGATGTCAGAGTAGTCAGCACAAAGATATGGCACACATGGATTGGCTAAAATTATGGAAAATTTGAAAATATTTGTCATTTCTTTCCACGTGTCACTTGCAATTTGTTGTAAGGGCGCCCTGCTAGCAGACTGGCATGGCACACTGAATCATGTTAGAAGATGACTTGGCATAGAAGGCTAGAAAGGATGGCATGAGGAAGGGCACAGAGGGACGTGCGGAAGGGGGCAACGCAAGTGACAGGGAAATGAGGCAAACTGGTGAGCAAGAGAACGCATGGTCAAGGCATAACTATTAAAAAGTAATGGGTGCGGGGCGCGAGAGAGCCAGGGACTTAGCTGATTGAAGCAAGTCTGAGCCTCGCGCAAGGTGAAGAAGCTGCTTAGGAAGAAAGCAAATGCGCAGAAGGTGGGCGCAAGGGAAGGGTGGAACAAAGAGGAAAAGGAAAATGGAAGGAGAGAACAGAAAGCGCGCAAGGGCACTCGAGGAAAAGAAGGGGCGCCAAGGGGAGACTGTAACCAAGTTGTGCCAATTGAAGTTGAGTGTGTGCAGCCTTCAATGAGGATCTGAAAGCCAGAATGTGTACACAAGTTATCCAAATAACTAGGAGATTTATTTGGATAACAGTTACCATATAGATAGTTGCAATAAATTATCATAAAAACACGAATTTATCTTATAACTATGGCTAAAAATCTAGGAATAGTTTAATTCAGAAATCAATAAACCATAAGAATGGTACGTGCATCAAAACAATCAAAATTAAAGAATGAACCAATGACTATGTTTGAAGAGAACGACAGAGTGGCCCACCATAAGGCCCCTATCAATGAAGCTTAATGTATGCCGGAAACAACAGAACCATCTTCAACTCAAAAGAAAGTTGATAAATCTATCAATTCATTGAGAAGATTCAAAATATCCAATAAGAAGTTCATGATATCTTGCAAAAGATTAACACCAAGTATAAGCAACATCACAACCAACATTGAATGTCACATGCATACAATGTTGGTAACAGATTTTGGCTACGGTAGCAGGTGTTGTCTCCCAATTCCTCACAAAACCATATCCCATCTCCAAGAATGGGGAGAGGAAATGCCCTTGATCTTAACCTTCCATGCTATCCTGATCTACATTGATTTTTCAATGTTAAGCTTCTACATCCTTGCTTTCCACCTTTGTTAGATGCAACATAGCCTATGTTCCACCAAGTTTCCAGGACGGGGGGACGTTTTTTTGAGACAGATTTTTTTGGAGGCTTTTTTTTAGGGGACGACTATTAAAAAATAAGGGAAAATATAAAAAATATAGGAAATTTCAAATATTCATATGATAACATTGATAAAGCATTCATCACACATATTATAGAACCTTAATACATAAAATCGGAGCTGAATTGAGATTTCACATAAGATTCAAGCTTCAATTACAATAATAATTATAATGAAATGCCCAAGGGTTGCAAGTTTCAAGTACTCACTACAATATCTCTGAAACATAGAAAAAGTATATAGTACACAACCCCTGCACAAAACCAATTCAAACGCATCATCAAGCATACAATTAGCAAATGCATTGTTACTCTTATGTTTTGTAGTCTCGCACACCTTTCACAACATTGAGTCAAATTAATCTTTTTTGGAAAACATATTAGTATTACTCTATGCTTTGTTCATACACCCGGTGCTGCACAACACAACATTGAACTGATACCACAATGTTTTTCACCAAAACAAATTACTCTATGTTATGTGTTCATACACAGTTCAAAGAATCGGGTAAATACCAGTGTTTTTCATGAAAACATATTACTCAATGCTCTAGTTATACACCCTCTGCTGCACAACAAACCATTCAACATAATACCACAATTTGTTTATCACCAAAACATCTTACTATATGTTCTCTATTCATAGACACGTTGTTGCATGAGCAATACAAAACTATTAAATGAATTTATCGTAGAATATTGCTCTCTTGCCTTCTTCTCACTGTTGTTCACTTTTCTTCTCTCTGTTGTTTTCTTTCTTTTTCTTCTCCTTCACAAGATGGGAAATGACAATGTTGGTGACAGATTTTGGCTATGGTAGCAGGTGTCGTCTCCCAATTCCTCACAGGACCATATCCCATCTCCAAGAATGGGGGGAGGAAATGCCCTTGAGCTTAACCTTCCATGTTATCTTGATCTACATTGATTTTTCAATGTTAAGCTTCTACATCCTTGCTTTCCACCTTTGTCAGATGCAACATAACCACTCTAGCTACACTATATCACAGGTGTGCTTGTGTCCATTCCAAATGCCCTTATCTTGTGTTAAATGGACCTTCTACCAATGCTCTCAAAGCATCAAATACTTCTGATTTGTGTTTTAGAAAAGAAAACACAATCTTCCTAGAAAAGTTACAAAATTAACCACACCTCTAATTGATTAGCAATTCCCTTTGAGATGAGATTCACAAACTTCCTTATCACATGCAATCCTTAAACCATGCCTTGTTTGCCAAGAGAATCAAGATACTCAAAATCCAAATTATCAAATCTGCAATGCCTCAAAATGTCAAGAGATTTGTAAGCCATACCCTAGCTTTCAGACTCACCCTTGTACAGGCCTCTTGTGTGCAATTCACAATTGCAGCACCAGTCTTCTTACCCTATAAGGCACTCCCCTTCATTAAACTCGTCCCTAAAGCCTTACATCACCATTTCACAACAAAATGAAGATTATGATTCATCTTTGGAAAATGGATAACATTACAAACAAGGCTTTCACAGTCCATTAAAATAAGTAAGTGTTTGGTAAAAAAACTATGGAGCAGATTTTCAATCAATGCAATGTTTCCCACTTTCCAACCTAAAAAATGGATAGGTACATATCCACACAATCCCACTGACTGTAATGTCCCTTTCAACATAAACCAATAATCTATTGAATTGTGGAGCTCAATTACTTCGGATTAGCATGCAGTATGAAACTTGTTGGAAAACACAGTAACCGACATCGGTTATGTAGGGACCGGCATCAGTCACCTATGACCGGCATTGGTCACCTAAGGCCGGCATCAGTCAGGCAAGGAGGAACCGTCATCGGTTAGGGATAATTGGCGTCGGTTACCTGTGTGGGTGTTTTAATTAACACACGGGAATTAGATCTATTTTTAGTATTAAAGCAGATCTATTGGTTGTAATTGCATGGCTAAGTGCCCTAAGTTTGTATACGCCTATATAAACATGAAAGCTAGGGTTTAGAAGTAAGAATTAAGAACTTGTAAAAGTTGATTATTGTGAGAATAATTGTGAGAGAGAGAATTTTTGACGAAGAAGCAAAAGCTTGGGTGAAAGACAGTACTGTACATCTGAGAGGTGTGGAAGATTATAAATCTTCAATTGTATATCTTGTCAAAGCTTTGGATAATAGATTGGCTTGTTTCTTAGTGGACGTAGCCCACACTGGGTGAACCACGTTAAATCTGGTGTTGATTTATATCTCTTGTTTTGTATAATTCTTCTGGTAAAATATCAGCTTTCATTGCATGTATGTTTAGATCTGATATATTATCTGTACAACCTTGTGCTAACTCCAACAACTGGTATCAGAGTTTTGTTTAAGGGTTTTGTGTGTTGACAGATTTACTCACAGAGGGTTTTTTGATTGAGTGTGAACTACAACAATGGTAGAAGAAAACAAATACAAGGTAGAGAAGTTTGACAGCCGAAATTATCAATTATGGAAGATGCAGATTGAGAATTATATGTATCAAAGAGATTTGTATTTACCGTTGGATGAGAAGTCTAAACCTACGAAGATGACTGATGAAGAATGGAAAATTCTTAATAAAAAGGCTTTGGGATCTATAAGATTTCGCCTGGCAACATCCGTGGCTTCTAATATTACAGAAGTGACTTTTAAAGTAGGGTTAATGAAGTCTCTTGCTAATTTATATGAAAAACTTAGTGCTTCAAATAAAGTTTATTTGATAAAGAAACTATTTAGTTCTAAGATGCATGAAGGTGGATCTGCATTTTGTCTTTTGAATGGTTTCCAATCTATTGTAAATCAGTTAAAATCAGTTGATATTCCTTTTGATGATGAAGTGAAAGCACTTTTATTCTTATGTTCTTTGCCTAATAGTTGGGATAACTTGATAATGGTTGTTAGTAATACAACATCTGCTAATAATATTTTGAAGTTTCATGATGTGGTTAGTATAATCTTGAATGAAGAAATTCACAGGAAGAGTACAAAGGAATCATCATCTGAGAATGCTTTGAATGTAAAAAGAAGGGGCAGGCAGAAAGAGAGATCCAAGAGTAAGAGTAATGGGAAATCAAAGTCAAAGGATAGCAGATATAAATCCAAAGGTAAGGGAATTACTTGTTGGAAATGTGGAAAGAAAGGACATGCAAAGAAAGATTGTTTGTCAAAGGATAAAGAGAACCAACAACCAAACAAAGGTAAAGAAGCAAATCTTGCTGCAACAGAGGTAATGCAAAATGCTCTTATTCTTTCTTTAGATAATAGAATTGAATCATGGGTTTTAGATTCAGGAGTTTCTTTCCATTCAACCCCTAATAAGGATTATTTCAGAAATTGTGTCCAGGGCAATTTTGGACATGTTAATTTGGATAATAATGAACCTTGCAGTATTACTGATAAAGGGGAAGTTCATCTAAAATTGCAAAATGGAAATACATGGATACTGAAAGATGTGAGGCATGTGTTAGTTGGTGCTCACCTTCAATTTTAATGTAAAGATTGCTATCAGCAAGTCCTCTCTTGAACCCTTGGTCTTGTAGATACTTATCAAGCCTAGAGTACCATGCTCTGGGGGCTTGTTTTAATCCATACAAGGCCTTCTTCAACTTACACACATAATCTTCATTTTTTGTTAGGAGGAACCCTTCAGGCTGTTCTATGTATACTTTCTCTTCTAACTTCCCATTTAGAAATGCTGATTTGACATCCATTTGATAGACTTTGAAGTTCTTGAATACCGAAAAAGCAAGAAACATTCTAATTGCTTCTAATTTAGCAACAGGAGGAAAAGTTCTTCAAAATCAATACCTTCTACTTGAGCATACCCTTTAGATACTAACCTTGCCTTGTTTCAAGTGACTTGTCCATCTTCATTCAATTTATTTCGGAATACCCACTTAGTGCCAATCATATTCTGATCCTTTGGCCTAGGTACAAGTTCCCATGTTTCATTCTTCTCAATTTGATCTAACTCTTCCTCCATTGCCTTTATCCAATGTTTATCATGGCTGGCTTCTACAAAGTTCTTCGGCTCTATTTTGGATAATAAGGAGAAATTTACTGGTTATGATGCACTTACAATTCTTCTTATCTGTACTCCATCATCAAGGTTTCCAATGCTCTGACTTCCAGCATGATTCTTCTTAACAAAACGAGATGGTGTTTTGGTGTCCTACCTTTCAGATTTACTTAATTTTTCAACATCTTCTTCCTCTTCCTTTTCTTCTACTACCTCGGGTATTTCTAAGGGCTCTTCTGCAGGTTCTTTAGCTTTTTGATTCACGATTTCATCCACTCTCACATTTGCACTTTCTACTATAGTTTGTAGTCTTTTGTTATAGCATCTATAGGCTTTGCTTTTAATAGAGTAGCCAAGAAAAATTCCTTCATCCGATCTTGAATGAAATTTGCCCAATTTCTCTATATTTCTTTTAATAAAGCATTTACTCCCAAACACTTTGAAATATTTTACAGTAGCTGGTCTTCCTTTCCACAATTCATAAGGAGTTTTGTCATGATTAACTCTGATTTTCCCTCTATTCAAGATATGAACAGCCGTATTTACCGCTTCTCTCCAAAATCTATCTGATAAGTTAGATTCATTTAACATGGTTCTAGCCATCTCTTGGACGGTTCGATTCTTTCTTTCTGCCACTCCATTTTGTTGTGGAGTCCTTGCAGTTGAGTATTTTCTTTTGATTCCATGATCTTCACAATATTCAATGAATTCATTTGAGGTGAACTCACCTCCACGATCTGACCTCAGGCACTTTATTTTCAATTCGGTTTCATTTTCTACTAAAGCCTTGAAAGCTTTGAACTTCTCAAATGCTTCTGACTTTTCTTTTAGAAAGGCTACCCATGTCATTCTAGTGTAGTCATCAATGAATAACATGAAATAACTCTCACCTTGTATGCTTTCTGTTCTGGTAGGTCCACATAAATCCGTATGAATCAGCTCTAGTGGTTTGGTGGTCGAATACTCCTTCATTCTAAACCTTGCTCTGGTTTGCTTTCCATGCTCACATTGCTTGCATAGAGTACTTGTAGGTTTCATTACCTTAGGCATATCCCGCACAACTTGTTTATTGCTGATTTTCACAAGATTATCAAAATTTATATGCCCCATCCTTCTATGCCATAGCCAACTCTCTTCAACCTGACTTAGACAACAATTCTCTCCTTTTACTTCTCTGAGCATGTATAGGTTATTTGTGGTTCTATGTGCATCTGCTACTAACTCTCCCATGTCTACCTTCCTTATCTCACACCCTTCAGCATAAAACTTAAGTGTGTGTCCTTGATCACACATTTGGCTTACACTTAAGAGATTATGCTTTAATCCGTCAACATATAAAACATTCTTTGTTTTTGTTTTACCATTATCAAGACTTAGCGTACCTTTTCCAGCGATCTTTGCTTTAGCATTATCACTGACTTTCACCGTACCTTCATTTACTTTCTTCAATGAGATGAACTTACTTTTATCTCCGTTCATATATCTTGAACATCCGCTATCAACGTACCACAAATGCCCTTCATCCTGTGCATGGAATGTTATTTGAACAAGCATAGATTTCTCTTTATCTTGCCCATCATCCTCTTTCTTCTGTTTCCAAAGTTTTGTAGCTTCTTTCTTCTTTATTTCTAGAGCATTTACCTTCTGCTTCGATTTATATGGTTCTACAAAACCACTTCTACAAAATATTGCCATATGTCCATAGTTATTGCAGTTATAACAAACAATATTTTCAACATAGTTCGATAAAGGAGCGAAGGAGTTGTAATTTCTATTTGAGAATCCATACACACCTTTGTTCTTTATATTGTTGTCTCTCACCTGTATTCTACAATCTATTGCTTTATGACCAAAATGATTACAATAGAAGCAATAGCCATAGAAAGAATTTTCAAACCTGGACATGTGAGTATATCTTGGAGGATTTGGTCTTCTAAACTTGTTCTCATCTTTGCTTTCCTTGTAAGAAGTGTTGATCTTCGTAAAGCTCTTCTCCCTTTTCAACTCTTCATTCTTCATAGGTTCCTTGAGTGTCTTTGCATAGGTCTTTGACTTCTCTTCTCTTGTCCCTTTCGATGACTCTATACCTTTTGTGTTAGCGGTGTCTTGTCTTTCCGTATATCCAAGACCAGTGTTGTCGGATGTTGACTTCTTTCGGTTTAGAATTTCATCTAGTATCTCGGTACTTTTCTTGAATTTTAGATTACTTGTAACTTTAGCATTTGCTTTTTCCAAGTCCTTTCTCAAAGCAACGATCTCTGACTCACGCTTTTCACAATCTTCTTCCTTAGTCCTTAACTGATTTCTTAATTCTTCTTCAACTCGTTTTGCTTCTTCAATTTGGGTTTTTAGATCCACGATCATCTTTCCTGATTCTTCAAGAGATTATGATATCTTAGCTTCAAAGTTACGATCTTATTCTTCATACTTTAGGAGCTTTAACTTTCGTTTCTGATTTTTCTTTTTAAGAGCTTTCAACTCTCCCAAGGCACATATCAGTTCCTCTTCAAGATTCACTTCACCTTTTTCTTCCATGTCTTCATCTCTTTCTAAGTCATCTTTTATAGCCATGAATAATATTTCTTCATTGTCGCTATCTGAGTCACTTATCCCACTTTCTTCGGATGATCTACTACTTCCTTTTGAATATAAGCTTTTCTTTTGCTTACCAAATCTTTTCTTGCCTTTGCTTTGCTTGAATTCCCTTTTGAATTTAGGTTTGATTTCCTCATCATCGCTATCTTCTTTCTCTGGACACTTAGCCGCAATACGACCAATTTTACCACAGTTAAAACATTTAAATGGTAACTTACCATTGTACTTTCCAAATCCTTTCTTTAACTTTCGAATGAACAAAGCTTCTTTCTCATCTTCTTCATTGTTTGAGTTCTCATTCGACTCAGGTTCTTTGATTTTTTCTTTCTTTGAGACTTTGAATGCAGCTTCCTTCTTTGATGGTTTATTTGACTCAGTCCTCATTTCATATGCGGTCAGTATTCCATGTAGTTCATCCATGCTCAACTTATCAAGATCCTTCATTTCTTCAATGACAGACACCTTAGCGTCAAATCTTAATGGTAGAGACCTTAGAATCTTTTGAACGATCATGGATTCTTCAATCTTTTCGCCTAACCCTCTTATGGCATTGACAACCTCATCCACACAAAGAAGATAAGCTGCAACATTCTCCTCATCCTTCATTTTCAAGCTCTCAAATTGTCTCCTATGAGTTTGAAGCTCAGCCCTTTTAACCTTGTCATCACCTTCGTAGATAGTTCGAAGTTTGTCCCATATCTCCTTCGCTGTGTCACATTGCATTACTTTAACAAACTCAAATCCTGATAGGCCACATAGGATAGCATTCATCGCCTTGGCATTGTTTTCAAAAGTCTTCTTTCCGGCTTGATCTGTCGGTGGAACTGATGGGATTGTATATCCAACTGTTACTGATTGCCAAATATCAAACTCTAGTGCCATTAGATATGTTTTCATTCTTATGCTCCAAAATGCATAATTTGTTCCATCAAACAATGGAGCCTTGTTCGAAGAAAAACCTTCTTGTACTTGATGAGTAGCCATATGTGCTTCTGAGATCTACCTTCCAATTGTTAGATTGTTCCTGAAGGCACCCGCTCTGATACCAATTGTTAAGCACAAGATAATACTGAGAGGGGGGGTGAATCAGTATTATGATATTCTTTTAAATTTAACACTTAATCTCATATTTGTAATCACAATTAATCAATTTCACAGTGAATATATCAAAGCAATCAATGAATGCAAAGCAAACCAACACACTACAAATAAACACGAATTTACATGGAAACCCTTTCGGGAGAAAACCACGGAGAAAATCTACTTTATTATATTTCTAAAATGTTTGTAGGCACCAACCTACAGGAGACACCGATCCCCAAGTTACAATTTTGTAGGCACCAACCTACAGGAGCACCAACCCTTTTTGCTAAGCACCAACTCAGCAAGAGACACCGATCTCTTCAAATATGAAGGCACCAACCTTCCTTACGAAAAACAAACTCTTTCCTATCTTTTATGTTGTTGCTGTTTCAACAGATGATAGAACAAAAATGTTGCTAAGAATATTCTTCTAATTTATTTCAGTCCCTTCACATATATAAATCGCTGCAACTCTTCATTAAAAATAAATCTGCCCTTCACTCCTTTTTATATTTCATATTCTGCTCTTCTTCTTCTCTCCCTTAAACTTGAATGAAGCACTCAAATTGCTTGCCTAAATCAAATGATTCTATCTCCTTATATTTCCTTCTCACATCCTTTCGAAAAGACACATCATTCCAACCAACACAACCTTTCCATTATTTAATCAACCATCTTTTATTTCAATAATGCAAATACACATGTCGGCCATAACTATAAAGTGGCGCTATTTTCCAAACGGGGTCGTCCAACATAAAAACAGTATTTTTATATGTATTTTAAACCATCTTATGGACATATTTATTGCTCCTTTAATCACCCCTTATCATACTAAAACATGGAGATTTAATTCAATCATTTGAATCTTCGTTTTCCCCATAAAACATGGCATATGAACACCTTAAAATGCTGATATCTCTGTCCTATGTACAGCTGTGTATATCTCGCTTAAACCATGATAATCCTTATGCAAAAACACTTCTTTTCATGTATTTAAACTTTTGTTTTCAGCCCTTCTATACTACTGGTTATTTCCGTTACTTTCTACCATTTCCGTCAACATCCGTCAGTAGTTCCGTCAGCTTCCGTTACACGATTCCGTTAACCAAATACATCAATGATTAAGCCTTTGACATCAATGACAATATTTCCAACATATTTATCATGGATACAGCAGAATATGGAAAGACAGAAAATCATAGTACTACATATAGGACTGTTATTACAAACTGCTGTAAACAGAATATGATTAAAACTCACGTTGTATGCTGAAACTAAGGCTGTATGGTTCTATCACAACATTGTTTATTGTAGGTGTGGTATTGTTGCAATAGTACTGACGTATTGTAGCAGTGGTACGGAATACTGTAATTGTAGTACAGAGTACTGTGGCAGTGGTAGGAAGTACTGTAACAGCACTATAGCAAACTGAAAATCTCCAAAAATCCTTCTTACCCAACTGAAATTAGAAATAAATTTCAATTTTCAACTCAAATGCAATCCCGATGGAATGACCTCAAAGGAGAAGAGGGTTTTCATCCTCCAAATCTTCACACTCCTAAGGTTTTCATCCTGGGAGAAGAAATTGAACATAGAATGCTCAAGCTCTCAAAAAGGGGTTTGATAAAAAAATATGGATGTCTTTTTCCTCCCAACTCTTCCTTTTATAATCACCCTTTTAATTTGAATTTCCTATTCCGCCTAAAACTGCCTCCAAAAGCCTCTAGAAACACTTCTAATAAAACATTACATTAGGGCCATTTATAATAATAATACATAAGTTGCCCTTGTACAATGTTATAAAAATAAAGTTACTAGAACAACTTGAAAATTTTATTATTAAATCATTTCCCTAACTTTATCCCTTAGCCTACGGGAAATAAAGAATAGGCTACGGGTCTCCCAATCATTTTAATTCTGAAAAGTGGACATGACATTGACTCTTCCTTGGGACTTTGTATTCTTCAATCTTGCGGAGGTTCACGCCACATGCATGGACAAGTGGTACTTTGTAACACTAACACAACTCCATCATGACTCCAATGCATCCCTTAGCGCCTTGCACACAACTTTGCAATAGCTTTGCACATGGCACCAACAATCCCACACACACCGCATTGCACTTCCCAGTTGTGTGTGACCTCCAAAAATCAATGCCCTCACGTCAACTCCCCACTATTGCGTGGTATGCAAGGTGATACTCTCCATGTATGCACCATGTAAGAGCATTTATTAGCACATTGTATGAAGAATGTTCAACCACCACACCTCCCAGAAAATCAATTGCCAGTCAGCCAGGGAGATGAACAGTTTTGTAATTGTTCCCTCTTGTAACCATTGTTAAAAATTCATTCCTCTATTGACATATGTATATGTATGTAAGTCATTCGTCTCAAGGGGTGACAAAATGACCACATGTCAGATAGTAACGAATACTTGCGTGCCCCAAGTATCTAGGATCTCTCTTATGCATTTGTACCTCGTTCCCATCTAGACGAATCAGTTATGGAAGTGTTTTTCCCTTGTTGATAGCATGAGTCATCATTCTTAGCCTTACTGGATATTGTACACCATTCTACTATTCCTTCTCTTATTATTAAATAGAAGTTGCACTATTCTACAAAAGAATTTTGCACTTGAATGCACTTGTTTTGCTGTTGTGTCTGGTTCTCCTTAGTGAATTCTTTAACCCACAACTTGTCTCCAAGCACATGTTTGTCCTCCGCACTAGAATCACAGGCCCATTGGTGCATATCACTGGCATCAAAATAAGAACTCTCATATGCTTGTAAACACGTGTGCACAACAACAGAAAGGACAATTAGATGGATTTGTTTCAGAGTACCTAAAATATCATCGTAGCAAGAGCAAGATGGTGATGCCCAAAAACAACCTGAGGCAGCCCGAGATCTCCATACACTTATTCAGGATGCCCTAGATTCTAGTGCCTACTTTTTTCTTTGATTCCACCTAATGTCGGGTATTCAAACATGCTTTGTTAGTTTTATGAAGGACATTTGGTTAAAATCTATTGTGTTATATGTGGATGAGACCTTACTTGGATTATCATGCTTTTATACATTTCTCATGTTACTAACATTACCGGATTTATACTTATAAATGGAATGTCATGCTCACCAAATTATGGTTGCAAACATGTGATGACTTTATACTTGTTCATGCTCATGGATCATCTGAAAAATGTATTCAAGTTAACTATTGGATCATGACCGATACTTATATATTGTGATTGGCATGTTATGGATACTTTGAATTGTGATTGACATGGGATGTTGTATTATGTGATGGATACTTGTGTATTGTGATTGGCATAGGATGTTGTATTATGTTATGGATCACGGTTTGTACCATTTGACGAGATGTTTTGGGCAATGAGACCTATGGAGTGTGGGCATTTATTGGTGGAGCTACTGTCTTGCATTCTATGTGATTGTACACATTTATTTTGCTTATTTAAATTACAAGCAAATATTGTATTGGATGTTTTAATGGGTGCAATGATTGTGTAGGGAATAGGTCCATCCAAGAGATGTGGAATATATAAGGGTCATATAAGCATACCATATTAAACATGGACAATCTTGGTCCATCTTACCTTGCAAATAAAACACACCTTATTAGCTAAATTAATTGTAACCACCTCAATTATATTCACATTCCTAGGGATTTATGTGCCCTCCCTTGGCTGTAATGTCCCCTTTTCAAATTAATCCATTATGAAGGCTTCTTGCCCATTCCACTTCCCGTGTGCAAGAAGAAGATGAAAAAGGAAAGCCCTTGGATTTTATTTTAGTTTTTTCCTAATTAATAATTATATTTTTCTTTTGTATTTACCTTCTTAAGCAGGCTGGCTAGGTTGGAGAGCTTTTAATTCAAGCCTAAAGATAAAGTAAGCTTCTAAAGGAGGTTTGTCTTGGCAAATTCCTCCCTAATGACTCTTGGCAAGTTGGTGCCACCATAAGGATATATAAAGGGTCGCATAGGCTCACTTTTGGGCATCTTTTGGCTTATATACTTTTATCAGCTTGGTTCTAGAGCTGGTTGTTCTATTCCAATCCACCAAGGGCGAAAATCCATTAGTGTGGCAAGCAAGCAGGACGAAACCCACCCTTGTTGAGGATTGGAAAACGAACATTCTCCAATTTGGTGGTGTTGACGACATTCCATGAAGACTGTCTTGCTGATTGGGAAGCTAAGGCATTGAGGAGAAGAATATCAAGGGTTTTCATTCAGTTTAGCACCTCTCCTAGGGTGGTGACTTGGATGTGAAAGTGTTTAGGTGCCTTCTAGGGCACAATTTGGCATTCCAAGTTGATATTCTAGTCCCTCTATATTCATAAGGCTGATCTATCACTTATTTGTGATTTATTGGGGTTTGGAGACCTCACTTTCAGCTCATTGTGTGGACTGTATTTCTGCTATCATTTATTTAATTGCAATTGGGTATCATTTAATATTATGCACATGCATTTTTGGGATTCTTTGGCTTGGTGTTTATTCCATTAATTGAATATAATATTTACAAGGATTCGTACACCTATTTTCAGCTTGTTTGGAGGGTGTTTGATGCCCTAAAGTGTAAATTCAGTTCGCTGGTAGGGTTTCTAATATTTTTCAGATCTGCTGTCATAAAAATCAGATTGCTCTCAAGAGGGAGTTGGTGTTATTTCTTTGTTTTTAAGTTTGGCCCTATAAAGGGGCATTACAGTGGTATCAAAACTTCAGTCTTCCCAGCCTAAGGGTTTCATGCATGGTGAAGAGAAGATGGACAGAATGATGAAAATGCAAGAAAGACTAGAGGACACCTTGGACTCTCTTGCCCTCACTATGCAAAATCTACATAGGGGAAAGGAGGAAAAGGCTTCTTGCACAATACATGATAGCCAGAGGCAGAGGTCATTCTCATCAAAGCCCTCGAAACCTACCTTCATTGCTAACAAGGAAATCACAACCAAGGAAGAAGTTGGGGTTTCAAAGGTTAATAATGTTGCAGCTAGCTTTGAAGAGTATCAGGCCCTTCCGGAAGTTATTCATGATGCCTTATCATTTTTCAAGTTTGTAGGATGGATAAAAGATAGAGTGGGCATTGGAACTTGGTCCAAGCCCCGAGTCATGAACGAGGGTCATGGTAAGGATATCCCAACCCTAGAGGAGAAGAACCCCTTCATGTTGGCAAAGCAAGGAGAGGCTATGGAGCTTGATGAAGAAGAAGCCACAGTGAAATTCAAAGGTGCAAATAGTGATGAGGATGGCCATCCTTCTGAGGCTAAGAAGGAAAACGATTAATAGCAACAACTGGTTACCAAGAGGGAGCAGCCCTTGGGAGTCTTAGAAACCCCCAACACTCTTGTCAAAGTGGAGCTCTTGACTGATTTTCCGAACAGCACCATGAAGACACAAGGGTTTGGTGAAATCGTGGAGCACGTACCAAGGAATGAAAGGGAGATTAAGGAGCATGCAACCCAAGGTAAGAATCTTTTAGTGTTTGATGACGAATTGTTGGTGTCTAATGGTTGCATAGGGCTGAATATTAGCAGAGAATGATCAGATTTTGGGAAGGAACATAGGGATGGCATTGATGGAAGTCATACCCACTAAGAAAAGACATTTCCAGGTACCCATAATCACTCTCAGGCTGCTGGAATTATCCTAACAACGTCAATGAAGAGCAAAAAGATGATGGATTAGGCTTTGGTAAAAGTCTCAAAGACATTCCAAACACATATGAAGACAACCAAAGGTATGAAGCTAATTCAAATTTGTTGCTTTCTACCATGCCCATATTTTTAGTGATGGGCAAATGGTTGAAAAGGATGACCATGGGGCAAGTTTGATGCTCCATAGTAAATCATGGTAAATGGGTCCTCATCATGATGCCAAGAATGGAGAAAAATCCAAATTGCAAGGAGTTAATGGGACTAAAATTCCAGGTGACCTTGTTGGGAGGCATACCCATGGAATAAGGGCCTCTTTTGATGCTCATGTTAATCTTCATCTCACTGGAAATTTCATGACAGCAACCTATGGTAAGCAATTTCATCATCTTCTTAGCAAGGATTTGCTACATCACCTTCATGCTATGTCTTTGCAATCTTTTGGTCATCCAAAGGAATATTCTAACAACTTTGTGAAGATGAAGGGTACCACTACCAAATGGGAAGAGGATTCCACTTCAGCCCTAAGAAGTGAACTCTTTGTTGACAATCCTAGGCATGTCCCACATATGTCGAATTTATTGGTTCCTGCTATGTCGTTGCCATTATCAGAGGATCCGAGAGGATCTTTGGATAACAACACGAGCACCATGTAATTGTGGAGATCAAGATAACCAACAACAAAAACAAGATGGTGATAACTCGCAAGAATTGAGAATAATGCTCAACAAAAAACTCAATGTGTATAAAATCCTATATTTTCCATTACAATAGCTCAAGTGATAGCAAGTACAAATAAGAGTGTTGTGTAACTCCTTCATGAGAATATTCCCATAATAGGAAGGGGAGTTACATTCCTGAAATAGAAATGTAACTCTTATGACAGACTATGACACACTATGACATGTAAGACATGTCATAGTAACTCATATGACACAAAGTACACCTAAGCAAGATGAGTCATCAATGGTGAGGATTTATTCCAAGTAAATAAATACGAGGAAAATAATATCTTACACCAACACCCCCTTAAGCATAGCTTAGGTGGGTGGAAAATAATGTGGGTCTCAAAAACAAGGCCTTATGAGGTACCCAAGTACAATGCAACTCTAAAAAAGTGGAGTAAAAGGAGAAAACCCAATGGGAAACCCCCCATGAGAAACCTTCTCCCCCCCAAAAGAGAGACAAAGAAGAGAAGGTAGGAATAGAAATCCCCACCCAAGCTATAATTGTCTAAAGCCACCTTGTATCTTGCAAAGAAGCCTCCTGGAGTGACTTTGGATCAAACGTAGATGCAATGAAGAGTGAATCACTGTGGAAGACTGAATGAACCCACCATAGTATCTAATGGATCTCTGACCAAGGTGTGGTTCCTATCCAAGGAACTATGCTCCTCATGCAAGGTAGAAGTGTCAACTGCTCCATGAAGGGATGGTGAATCTAAAGCAACAACAAAGAAGGTATGTGGAGTGCCCTATAACTGTACAAAATACTACATGATGTCTAATGAGTCCATAATCAAAGTCCATGCTCCGTGAAAAGTCTATGGTGGACCAAAAGTAGGTGGATCAAGAAGTAACTCAAAATCTGAAAGGTGACAAGTGGATGGTGGAGGTGGGTCCCCATCTGTGCTAGAAGAGAAGTCCTCATCATCAGAAATGTGCTCAAGCTCAGAAGTGTCATCAAGTACAAGTGAATCTGATGAAGAATCTGAAGGAGGGACAAAGTGAGAGAAGGAATATAGCCGAGTCTGATGATCAACTAAACCCACTGCAATGATAGTGTCACTGTATGCAACTCTCTGATTCTATACTGAATCTGGAGAACTCAACCCACATGCCATGACCAAGGTGAGTAATCTGATAGACTGATAGGAGATTAGTCTGATAGTGAGGGGATACTTAGGACATTGTTAAATGTTTTATATTTACTTCAACAGACCCTCTCCCAAAAACTAGAGTATAAGTGTCGTCACCTAGTCAAATAGTATACATGTCACATGGATCCAATGAAGTGAACTCCACATGTGAAGAGGTCATATGATGTGATGCACTAGAATCAATAACCCATGTAGGATTCGGTGGTACAACTGCAACTAGAGCTCTTCCCTTTATTTTCTCCTTTCCCGATTCTTTCTCTTTCCCTTTTCCATTGTCATTTGCCTTGATTCGTGGGTTGATGAAGATGGTTTGATAGACTTAGGTACACCTATGTTGTTCTTCTCAAGAAGACTCGTGAGGAGGTCAATCTACTTCTTCAAACATTTACTTTCATCATGCCTTCCTATGTAATACCCACATTTGATCTCTTTTTTTAGGCTTAACATTGGAAGAGGAAGTGGTGGAATTAGGTTTGGTGGTGGGCTGTTCCTTCTTGTTCTTATGATCCTTGTTATTATGTTTCTTCCCTTTTGAAGCCTTCTGTATGTCATGCCCCTCAAGTAGAACATATTGTTCAGTGGAATTTAGTACACCCATTTGAATTAGTTTAGCTTGTTCCCGAGTCAAGATAACAACAAACTCATCAAAGGAGGGTATTTTCTATTGTGCTCCAAGTGCCCTTTTGGTTGCATGGAAGATAGAGACAGAAACAAAATAGTCAGGATGTATTTTGGTGAGGATAGAAACAATAAGTTGTGAGTCCTTTTTGTCAATTCCACATTCTTTCAGTTGCATTCTCACATATTTGAACTTGGTGAAGTAGTCCTGAAGTGTGTCAAAACTGCTAGGGCTAAGACTAATCAACTCATTTTCCAGTTCGTGTCCTCTCATTTCATGTTGTTTCCCAAAGATTTGTTCTAAGGTGTCCCATACATCCTTGGGTGTTTTGGCATCAATTATATGAAAGTGCAGATATAGTGACACAGAAAGGCACAAGAAACCATAAGCTTCATCACACTTGTCAAACCATTTCTCTTTCTCTGCAGTGGTTATTGGTTCAGTTTGCAAACCCATAGTTATCTTATAGAGCTTCTTGTTTCACAAAGTGAGTGACATGGAATTCTTCCATTCGTGATAGTTGAAGGGAGTAAGCAAAATGACTGAATTAGGATCCATTGGTAGAGTTAGATGCGTTTGCAAAAGAAAACAAAATGCAAAAGGAATGAATTACAGTAGTTTTACACCCCCTAAATTAATGCTTTTAGACCCACCGTTTGGCACTTTATAATTTTAGTGTTTTTTTACAAAAAAAATAGAGTACCATACAAATGAGGATGGAAAAAAAGAACTTTTGCAAAAGACGGTACTCAAATTGGAGTAGCCAATCAAAAGTTCCAACATTTCCCATTTTTAGCCTATTAGTTTGTTTTGCACACAAAATTTAAATGCACTAAGGTGGCATTTAACAAAAAAATCAGGATGGGAGGTGAGTTTTGAAGTTCTCACGACCTCCATTTACAACGCTATTACTTTACCAATTTGCCTTCAAGGAACCATACTTTGACCCAAATACAACTTGAATCTTTTTAAACACTTCCTTTACAAAATACCAAGACTAAGAAATTTAAACATTCCTTTTCAAGTTTTAGGTAGGAGCTTATTTGACCGGTTTGACTTTGTCAAGTTTTCCTAGGGCTGAGTTGGATTTTGTGAGGAAATCATGAGGTGAGAGGTATCAAGATGTCAATATGGCAGCCGCATGGACTTGGGTTCCCTTTGGATCAATCCATGGTGTGAGCAGGTGTAGAACAGATCAAGATGAAACATCGAACCTTGGCGTCAAGCTTGAAGCAGGTTTCACGAGTAGGTGATTGTCGAGCTGAGTTGAATTAGATATGTGAGCATCTATGTCAATGCAAGGTTGCATTATGTTGAAGGATGAACTTTCGTGTAGATATATAGATAGGCATCAATAATCACTAGTTCAGAGTCCACAAAAAGAAAATTGAACAAAAAATATTCAATGCAAAGTAGGGTGTAAGATAGGATAAACAAGGCACTATCAAGTTGGATTTTTTTGAGTATAGAAAAATATGAGTTGGTAGACATAAGACTGAGTCGTAGGGTAGAGGTTGGACCAATCATAGAGTTAATCCAAGATGGTGGAGACCTGATTCGATGTCAAAAGTAGTCAAATGTTGTGTAGAGAGGTCACCACAAGAGATGCTAATCCACACATATTTAAGCAAGGTGGAAGGTTGCAAGTTGGGCAACTACCAAGTCAAGCCAAGGTTGCCCCAAAGTCATTGTTTCCAGCATTTTTAGATGTAGCAAGCTATACTTGGAGACAAAATCTTTGAAACACACACAAGCATTTTTACAGAACATTTAAACAAGGAAACCCTCTTTAAAACCCAAAAAATCCCCTAATTTTGATTTCTTTTGAGTATTTTTTTGTAAACCCCTGAAATTTTTGCAAACCCCCAATAGTGAAATCAAAAATATTGCATGTAAACTTGTCAGATTAAGAAAACTTGAATAGCTCCACAACTAACAAAAAATGGACAAGCATTTTACCAACAAGGCTCTGATACCATATCAGAGGATATGAGAGGATCTCTGGATAACAAAAGTGAGCACCGTGTAATTATGGAAATCAAGATAACCAATAATAAATGCAATATGATGATAACTCACAAGAATCGAAAATAGAGTTTGACAAACAACTCAAAGTGTAGCAAAGCATAGATTTCCCATTACAATAGCTCAAGTGATGGCAAGTACAAATAGGAGTGTTGTGTAACTCCTCCATGAGAATATTCCCAGAATAGGAAGGGGAGTTACATTCCCGGAATAGGAATGTAACTCCTATGACAGACTATGACACACTATGACATGTAAGACATGTCATAGTAACTCCTATGATGCCAAGTACACCTAAGCAAGATGAGTCACCAAGGGTGAGGATTTATTCCAAGTAAATAAATACAAGGAAAATAATATCCTACACCAACATTTTTAGACATTACAATTATAAACTCATCACAGTTGCCATGCTTCCCAATGTCGAGCCTTACATCATCTATATCCTTTAAGCATTGTTCGGAAGCATTAACACCCTGCCCCATGCAACCGCCATCCAAATCTTCTCCACACATATTATCAACTTCATGAAATGCTCCATTCAAAATTGGAGTAGACAACTACGAGTTTGAATTTTTTTAGGTGGGATCATTTTCTCCTCCACAAACGACTCCCTCTAACCACTGTCAGAAATATCTACCGTCTGCTCCAAATTTGAAAAAATATCCAAGTCAGTAGTTTGGGAAGCAGGAACCGGCAAAGCAATTTCATCCTCATTAACACACGTTGTATCAACAGGTACCTCCGTGGGTTGTGCAGGGGACTCAATGGCCAAGAATTCTCCCTACATCCACCTAGTTAGCTTCAGACCATTTTTCAGCATTACATTCATGTCCATCTGTTGGAGAGGCTATTTTTCTTTACAACCAAATCCCAGCTCCATGGCACACCCTCCTACATTTTCCACAGAAGACAAGAGAATCCTCACACACCATCTTTTGCTGCCAAACCCCATCCCTAGACATCAAATTTATGACCTATGGGGGTAAAAAGCCAGAAAATACGTCAAGGCACATCCTGACTAAAATGAAATGAGATTTGGATACTCTATTTGAGTGAAGATAAATCAGATGCCCAAAATCCTTGGCTATTCCTACCAACACGTCTACTTCCCAGAACTCTAGAGGTAGACCAAGAAGCCTTACCCAAACATGACATCCAAATGGAATTTGAGTATTTGAAATCAACTTCCATAACAAAGGAGAGAATAATTCTCCCATAGAACCACGACTGTTCCTCCAGAACATTGATAAGATCTTAGAATTCGGAGGTGAGAAAAAAAACAGGCGAATATCTTTTTAGAACTGGTTTCGCGGAAAAAGTATTAACTTGGGGGTCAAAAACTCCCATTTCTTCGCCTAATCCAACTTCTTACTTGGTAAATATTTGTCCGGATCCCAGAAAAGATACCCCATCAAGGAAAATAGGGTTCATTTTAAGAGACCTCTTAGAAATCAGAGGTGGAAAATACCTGGCGAATATCCTCGGAATCGCGTTTCATGGGAAGGTGAATTTTTTGGGGGTCTGCCAGTAAAATTTTCACCTGATTTGTAAGTGGTGTGACAAAAGGTTGCAAACGCGCGACAAAAAATCTCTGTCATGCATCTACAGCCTCTGCCGTCTGGTTGCGTGACAACAAAATCTTCGTGTCACGCATCAACAAGTTCTCTGTCGCGCGTCAACAAACTCTCCTTGTCGCGCGTCAACAAATTCTCCCTGTCATGCATCAACAAACTCTTTGTCATGCATCTGCAGCCTTCGGCCTCATTGTCGAGCGTTTACTGTACTTGATAATACATATACCCCTAGGTGGTATGAGTGAGCTAGTAGTGTTCTACTTGGCGAATAATATAGGATTATATAAGGGATAGTTTCAAGGGTAGGTGAAGCTGATCCCTAAAAAAAATTAAATAGTAATTTTTAAGCGAACAGGTCACTGACCCACGCTAGAAAATTCGCCTTTCCAAATTTTTCAAAAATGGAATATTCGCCATATTATGAATATTCACCACTAAAATTATCCTTGAAGCATGCACAGTATTATTTCCTTATGGGGGGCACTTAAAGAATTATGTGCAATGCTCACATTTCCTATTTTTAAAAGGAGGTTTCAATTTTGTAGTTGTTCCATTTATAAGTTGTTGATTTTGATAAAATCAAATTATAAGTTGTTTTCAGACTTGAACAGCTGCAAAAGTGACCATTTTGAGGTCATTAAATAATTGGAAAACAGTGGTGGATGGTTTCAGCTGAAGAAGACAACTACTTCAACCAACATTGCTCCAATTTTGGTGAAACATCGGGTTATTCATGAATGTAATCCTTTGTTTCCATCCTGCACACAAAATGATTTGTGTATATTCTTGGAAGGAACAAGTTACAACACCATTAATGAAGATCATCTTGAGAAGGTATATGTTTTGGATTATGCACATATGGAAATTTTCCAACCTTGGCAAGAAGGGCATTTGAAAAGCTTGCTCATATTTTTGGTTCCAAGATGGCAAGCTTGTACATGTGATATAAGAAGATATGCACATCCTTTTGCTTTCAGTTCATATGGAAACAAATTGTCTTTCAAAAAGGTGCATAAAAATAATAAGGTGGCAAATGCTTTATCACGGAAGCCACATCCTTTCTCTTGGGATGATGTTGCCCTACATAATGAGAAGATGAAGGAGACCAAGATTTCAGATCAACCAAGCTTGCAATTGCTCAAGGGCAAGCAATTTTGGGAAGAGAGGATTGTAATGTCCCCTTTTTGAATTAATCCATTTTGAAGGTTCATTGCCCATTCCACTTCGCGTGGACAAGAAGAAGATAAAAAAGGGAAGCCCTTGAATTATATTTTAGTCTTTGTCCTAATTAATAATTATATTATTCTTTTGTATTTACCTTCTTAAGTAGATCGATTGGGTTGGAGAGCTTTTAATTCAAGCGTACAGATAAAGTAAGCTTCTAAAGGAGGTTGGTTTGTCTTGGGGAATTCGTCTCTAATGACTCTTGGCGCCACCATAAGGATATATAAGGAGTCGCATAAGCTAACTTTTGGGCATCTTTTGACTTATATACTTTTATCTACTTGGTTCTAGAGCTGACTGCTCTATTCCAATCCACTAAGGGGCGAAAATTCATTAGTGTGGCAAGCAAGGAGGACGAAACCCTTCCTTGTTGAGGGTTGGAGAACAAAAACTCTCCAATTAGATGGTGTCGAGGCCATTCCATGAAGACTATCTTGTTGGTTGGGAAGCTAGGGCATTGAGGAGAAGAATATCAAGGGTTTTCATTCAATTTAGCACCTCTCCTAGGGTGGCGACTTGGATGTGAAGGTGTTTAGGTGCCTTCTAGGGCACAGTTTGGCATTCCAAGTTGATATTCTGGTCCCTTTATATTCATAAGGCTGATCTATCACTTATTTGTTATTTATTGGGGTTTGAAGACCTCACTTTCAGCTCATTTTGTGGACTATACTTCTGCTATCATTTATTTAATTGCAATTGGGTATCATTTAATATTATGCACATGCATTTTTCGGATGTTTGGCTTGGTGCTTATTCCATTAATTAAATATAATATTTAGAAGGATTCGTACACCTATTTTCAGCTTGTTTGGAGGGTGTTTGATGCCCTAAAGTGTAAATTCAGTTTGCTACTAGGGTTTCTAATATTTTTCAGTTCTTCTATCATACAAATCAAATTATTTTCAAGTGGGAGTTGGTGTTATTTCTTTGTTTTTCAGTTCAGCCCTGGAAAGGGATATTACATTATCTTAGACATATAACCTCTCTAAGAGAAGACACTTTAAGAATTTATATGCTAGTCTTGGTGTCTTACCCCTTCTTTATCTTAGACATATTGTAGAAGAAAAATTATGTGAGCATACACACATGAAATGATTATGAAACCAAATCAATGCAAAACCCAACACAATCATCCAACTACCTCAGATTGAGTAAGATGGAAAGAGGGAGAAAGCAAATATACTTGTACTTACCTACAAGTAGAATTATCCTCCTTTGATGCACTTGATTTGCTATTTTGATTTGTTTGTTGAATGGTTGTACGGATGCTTCAGATTTTGGACAAATTTCAGCAGCACCTCCCCTTGATTGAATTTGATGGAATGCTACGAAGATTGCTTAGATGGCTTGAAAATTGGGCAGCATTTACTTGAAAATTTCTAAGGGTGGCACCTCTATTTATAGTTGGGAGGAGGTAGAAATTAATGGCTAAGATCTTGCCATGGTGGATTAGATCAATGGTTGAAATTGGATGAGAGAGGAGAATTTTCTAAATGTAGAAAATTCTAGATTTCAAGAGAACTCTCCATTCAATTAAAAATTCAATGAAATAGTGTATTTTTTATTTGAATGTTTAAAAATGGGAGGGAAGAGTGGAGAGGCTTCTAGAATTAGAAGCCTCTAGATTTGGGGGTTCATTTAGCTTGTATTACGTGAGATTAATTACACTTAGTGGGGTGATTAGATGGAGAGGTTAGGCATAGGATAGGTATAGGGTAGGTGGTAGGTGGGTGGGTATTTTTAAATTACTGGAAAATAGATAATGAGGATTGGTTAGTGTAATAAGTAAAATATTAATAATGTATTAATATTTCTAAGGATGTAAATGGGGTTATGGAATATGAAATAATTAAAGTATGGTTGTATATAATATAATTAATTATTAGAAGGTCAGTGGTGGGAATGAATGGCTATTATATGATAGGTGAATTATTTGCTAGATGACTATGTTGACATTTTACATGTCTACACATATAACCCCTCCACTAAAAGGAAACGTAGGATATGCTTTAGAATATGTCAATTAGATAACTTGGACTCCATGAGATCCTCCAAGAAGTTGGGGTCGGATTTGGAATAAATTATATTTTAAAGTGCCTTGGAGTGCAAGTTAAAAAAGATAAACATGAAAATCTCGGTTGGGACCCATAGGGGCGCATGTAGAATTATTTTGTGTGCCTTTTGGCCCTCATGAGGAGTAGAAAAGACTAGAAAGGGGCTAGGGACTTGAAGGTGCCTTGAGGAGCAAGCCAAAAAAGACACCAATGTAGCAAATGTCAAAAGATGACTGGGTGGGTTTAAGGAGTTTTTCTTGAAAACATTTTCTTAGGAATGTGGGGGTTTTTTGCCAATTTTGGGGACAAAGCTTAGGAGATTATTGTCAAGTAGAGGACTTGAGGTAACTTATTGATTCATGGAAGATCTATTTTGCTTTAAAGCTTTTATTATTTCAATGAAATTTATCAATAGTTTAACTATGGATTTCATCATTTATAGCCTACTTTGGCATTGATTATCTAGCTTTATTTTGTAGGTTTTCTTGCAAGTTTTTTTGTGCCTTTCAATACTTATTTTATAGCATTTGAATCTTATTTAAATGTTTTAGCTTGTTTGTTTAGGTGATGTATGTGAGTAAAATTTGTGTCCCATTACTCTGCCAAAATTTCGCTGGTAAATGGGTGTCGATGGGATTGAAAGGTGCAAGCATCAATAGTTTTTATGTGCACATGGAGAATATTTATAACGGGTTGTACAAATGAGCTCGTTGGGTAAGCCATGGACATTCCTCCTTCATTCTTTCCTATCTTTGGAAAGTGGATGGCCTACCTTGGAGGTAAGAAGCATATTAATTACATAAACTACCTTGGAGGTAGTGGCTCTTATTTCTACATTCCACAGTTGAGGATGAAGATTACCTTAGCAATAGTGAATTTTTACATGGATACAACCCACTCTCCTTATGTAAGTAACCTGTAGTTACTTTTGTGCATCCATTGTAGTGGGTTTTGGTGTTTGTATGTTTTTGGGGCCATGGATAAAATTCATTCTCCACAGTTTTACCCATAGTTACCATGTTTGAAAAATTTTGGTTGTTCGAACGGTGAAATAAGTTTGGAAGTTTGAGATTTTGCAAAAGGTTCGGTTCAGCTCTGATTCAAAAAAATATAGAAAATTAATAACTATCCATATTTGCTTTAAAAACCAATCACACATAATAAATTAATAATTAATAAACATACGAATATACTAAAGTTTAAAACCTAAGTCACAGAATTCACCGAGTTTCAACCATTTTTTTTTAAATTTGCCACTTTCACATAAAACAAAAAATAAAATTGCAATTGTTAAAATTCGGCCTAAGATTTGTATGGTTAAATATGAAACCCTACAAAAAATCGTGCGGTTCCACAAATAAAGTCTTGACTGGAGTACGGGGTTTTATTTTCTTAATGAAGGGACTTAATATCTACCATGCTTTACAACTGCAAAGTGCAAACCATCATCTTGAAGCCATTTTTTAAATACAACACGAGTTTGCTAACAAAATCTGAAAATCGGAGCCTATTTGAAAGTGCATTGTCGAATTGCATGTAGTGTTGCTATGCTAGCCTCCTATCCCTTGTCAAGTGTGGATCTTCATTGCAATGTGCAGCACTATAACGACTCTCGTCAACAGTCAAGCATCATAAGTCTGCATGTAAGCATTTAAACTTAAGGTTGTTTCCTTACATAATTGCTTAGGCAGCAGGGTTACGTTTAATATTTTAGGTTAAATGTTTTTGTTTCTATTTATTTTAAGTTATAAACTTTCAATTACGCCGTAGGCATTTCATAGTGAGATTTACTCTATTTTTCGTCATGCTTGTTTCCAGACCCTGTTTTCCTTTGCTTGCATGTCGCTTTGTCATCTTCCTCCACTGGGCCCTGCTGCTACGAACACCTGTCCTTCCATGTGTGTGGTTTGGTGGCTGCATAGGTGGTTTCCTTGCATGTGGCTCCCGGTTGTTGTTTCCTATCGTCCTACCTCATCAGTCACTGTTTCTGATGTTTGGCTTATGAATATTGTTGTTCCTTCGTTCCACTACTGTTGCACATTGAGCTTGTTGTTGGAACTGATATCGGATGGGAACGGCGTCGCATTCTGGCAGGTTATTTTCTCCATTATCCCTCAGTCCACGTTCTTTGCTACACCTGTTTTTCATTTGCTTCTTCATTTAAAGTTTTGTTTGCCCTTATTTGGAGTTGGAAAAACACATTTTCCGTGTTTTTTAGAACTGTTTTGCACCTTCCTCTTTTCTGGAACTTGTCGCTATACTTTTGAGGGTTGCTTGCTATACAGTTTTCCCGTAGAGGTGTAAACTATCTTTTTGGTTACATGTATATTATTATTTGTGTTTATAATGATCGTTATCTATGTCACGGCCACAATACCTTGAGAACAGCTAAACATTTATACTAGAATAGTTGTTGGGAAAGTGAATTAATAAACCAACGGAAAGCACAATCTAACAAAGATAACCGGGTTAAGCACAAGGAAACCAGACGACACAGTGAGGGTCATGTCAATTTTATGGTGTGCAATGCAAGGCACCTAAAGATTTTACATATTAGGCCCCGATTTGTACTCTACCTTCTCCATAGTTTGTGTCTTTAACATGTATTTATCAATAATGGTTTATTTTTTGTTAACACCCGGTAATCACCCTATCCTTGCATATTTGTGGCACATGTTGTTTGCTTCCTCCTGCCTCATCCGTTGCCACTTTACAGCACCTTCTTTATGCTTAAATTTGGTTTTCATTATTCCTTGGTTACTTTTTTATGAGAAATTTCGGGAGCATACAGATTTCAAGTCGGAACACCATTTCATTTTGAGGTCAGTTTGTGGCTTTCTGTATTTTGGATTATCATGTTTTTGTTGTGTTTCTGGTCATCTATTTATTTGTTTTGGAAGTTGCTCAATATATGGTTTGCCACAAATCATTATTCCGGCTACAATAGTGTACAATGGGTTGACATTATTAGGCCAATTTGTTTGTTTCATACTTGAAAAATATGGGGGTAAGACCAGGTCGAATTTAGTAGAAAAGGATAACCAAATCATGTTATCTACCGTATACATACAGAGGCATAATTTTCCGAAAAAAAAAACAGTTGTGTCTTGCTGCCTATTTTTCCTATATGTATAATTATTTGTTCTCAGATATTAGATATATAATGTGTATATGCAAATTTGTATATTGAATTCCCAAGGAACCCGATGACAGTGTGTACCTGATTGGATTGGCTTTGTCATGACACAATTGTTTGCCATACATTCTTTGCATCTTGTTTCATTGTTTCCTGTTGCTTTGTCTATGCTTCATCCTATGCCACTCTTTTCAGTTGTGTTGGTTATTGCTGGCCTAGCTAGACACTTTGAGCAAATGTCGCCACCATGAAGAGGTGACTAGAAAAATCAAACTCACACTTTGCAAAGGAAAGGTAGGAGTTCAATGTCAAGCCGTGATTGAGGATAAACTTAGAGATTTGTTTTTCTTCAGTCACAATATTACTTACTCATTATAATTTTGATAAATCTTCAAGCAAAATATCCAACTCATGGGCTGCACATGGCATCCAAAAGATATGAGAAGATCTATCCAAGAGTACATCACCCACTCCTTTGAAATTTTTTGCATAATATGTAATAACTTGAACAACATTCTCTTCTCCTATATCCAAATGGTTGATTCAAAGCATTTGGAAATAAATAGGGAAATTTTCTACTAATTACTTGTATGAATTGATTTTATAAACATTGCACCTTGTGAGGATATCGCCAAAAGATTTAGGAGAGGCCTTCGCCTTGAACTAGACCATTCATCACTTATTATTATGCAACATGTTCTTCTCCAACTTTTCTTCATTTCATCTAGCTCACAAGATATGGATGTCACTTCCTCTTCAAAAAGACTAGTTCTTAGTCTTTCATAAGAACCTAAGTTGCCGCATTCGGCGAACTTTAAGGAAAAAATTCGAAATTCGCCGAATTTTAACAATGGGTTGAAATTCGCGATTTAATTCGCGTTTTTTTTCCTTTTTTGGCAATTTTTTCCATTTTTGGATTTTTGGTGAAAAAATCGCGAGGATAGAAAAAAAATTGCCATTTTTGGAAAGGGTCCGAGAAGATGTAGCAGCAAAAACTTGCATGTGCCATAAATTTCATTCTGTAGCTCCGTTTCAGGTGTCGTTTTCTCTACAAGTGCATATTTTCTCGAGCTCTACGCATTGATGGCAATATTTTTCTTATTTTCATAAAATCCATTTTTGCATCTTTTTGGACCAAGCAGCTTCTTGCAATCTTCTGAAAGAATCATGAGCTTTGATTGCCTGTAGACAGATTAGTAATTAAAAATACTGGATAGCTTTCCAAAACTCAGCGAGTATTCTCCCGTGCTCGGACTAATCGTCCCACCTGCCAGCTTGGTCACAACCTGCGAGCACATGTTTTTTGAAGTTTTTGCTTTCAATCACATTATTGTAATAGCTACTTATGAAATCAATGAAATGTGATATTATCTCTCTTTTGAAATGTGAATTTATCTTTTGCTTTTATATATGTAATAAAAAATGTATATTTCTCATAGTCGAATTTAATCACGAATTTAATCGTTGATTTTTTTACCAGCGAATTTTTCACGAATTTAATCATCGGCGAATTCGAACACGAATTCGAATGCGGCAACTTAGATAAGAACTACCAACTTGTAACCCTTCCCAAATTTAATCATTGCATCTATGAAGGATTTGAAATGTGTAGAATGGATAACATTTGTAAGGGGTGGCCTTTGCATAAAACAATCTAGCTACCAGTTTGTCTACCTCATGTTTTTGTTGTGGCCTTCACATGGACTTCAATGAACCTTATGACTTTTCAACTCCACTGGTGCTTCCACTTCCATGGGCAAAAGGTGATGGAGAGCAACTTAAACTATTGGAGGAGCCCATTTGTGAGATTGAGAGTTGGATTTCAGCCTTCGTGTTATGAGACGAGATATTTGACCTAGTATAAGTCCGCAAAACACTGTGGTAATGTACCATAGAGTTGAAAAACCTGCGGGACACTGTTGTAGTGCACCGCAAAACTGCAAAACCCGTGGAACAAGTGTTTTTTTGCATGCTAACCTAAATCACTTGTCGATTTATGGATTGTAATTCTTTATACCAAAAGGTGACTTGACATGAGGAACAATCTATGACAAGTGAAAGCAATTTCGCATGTTTCCCTACTTAACATTAAGCGGGAGTGTTGGGTTTAAAATATTAAGCAAGAAACTGCTTATTTAGAAACCCGCCAAAAACTATATGTTTTTGGGTTCTGTTGGCAATGTTTAAAATATAAAGAGTGACCAAAAAACAAGTCACCCGCCTTGTATAAAACAAGGTGATCTCATTAGAGATCGGTTACAATACAAATATGAGAAATATCAAGTGTAACATATCAATGTGAGCTATATGTGCGAGTTGATCGTAGATATATGAAGAAAATGATGTAAAACACATGAGCGAATGTATGAGGCAATTTGTAATCCATTTTTTAAGGTGTAACTGCAAGTGGATCAGTGTAAATAGTGGGAGTGTTGGGTGAAAGTTTATTCTCAATAAAGATAAGTGATTCTCAATGGATTTTTCACCTTCCAAGGTTTTCCCACTTATTTTTGTGTCACTATGTTCATTTACTTTCTGTTCATGGTGTTTACATTTTGTAATCTGCATTATAAACATCTTAATCTATGTTTTTAATTACTGCACTTAATAAACTATAATCTTCAGCAATTTATATTGTGGATTTATAATTTGTAACATTATTTATCCCTTAAATTTCCTAACATGATCATCTTAGTCCAAGACCAACATCCCAAAAACCATTGCATATAGAATAAAACTAATTAGGTGCTTTGTTTTCATAACATAGCATCAAGTGAGCATTACATAAATTTTTGAAGTTAAAACCATGAATTACGATTTTCTATAGTTTCTCATATATCACAAAGATGCAATTTTAAACGAACTTGAACTTGCCAAATCTGAACTCATGCAATGAGCACCAATTGCTAGCTTGCTCTAAAAGGTTTCAGGGATAAAAGTACCTCAAAATTTTCTGCCAAAACAAATGCTGTGTATGCCAAATTGCACTGCATGGCAGCAAGTAACATTTTAGTCTTGACTTTATGTAAATGCAAAAAAAGAGCAAAGGCTCAATAGCAAATCAATAGATCTAAACCTAAAAACTCATCAGAATGATGATGGTTTCCCATTAAATATGCAATCTATCACAATTTTATGTCATTAGATGAGATAGATTACCATGCGACGAGAAATTTTCTCCACAAATTGATCCAAGAGGATTGTCAATACCCTGTTTATTTGAGATGTCTAATCAGAGATTCAGCAAATCCTTGGGGTTGAAGAAAGAATATAAATAGTTTTAAAGCATAGGTGTTTGTTCTCTGATAAGTATTATACTATCTATTTATGCTAAATATCTCCATGTCTTTGCATCTGCACAACATACCAAAATAAACCACAAAGGAGCCAAACTTCGATCAAGATTATTGACTGGCCTTCGACTGGACTGATTCTAGCACTAATGGGGTTCTTTAGGAAGAAGAGATGGTAGCCTAAGTTGACACTGACAAGGTATAGGCCCCAATATCCTGGAATGTAACAAGAGAGCCAATCAAACAACATGGAGAGAAAGGAACCAGAATAGTGCCAATAAATCCACTTAATATAAGATTGACAGAAGAAGAAACACCAAATTGTAATGCTTTAGAGTCCCCTAAAGTGACTGAGAAGTTTTACACATGTTGTTACAACTCTTTAACATTTCACAAGCTGATTCAAAGAGCATATCCTGAATATATGTACACCACAACAATATTTCTACGTTGCCAGGATACGGGTACGAATATCGTACAGGTACGGGTACAATACACAGATACATCAATTTTAAAAAACCCTTGGGTACGATACGTCTTGGATACGTCCGTACATATATATTAAAAAACTCTAAATAGTATATTATATATATACTATCTACTCACTTTACTCATTTTTTAGTCCATAAATAACTGAAATAGTAATATGAAACTTGAATCAATGTTCAGAAAACATTCAATATACTTAAGACTTAGCATTTTTATTGATCATGTGGCTGCCATATGTATCCTTGGCGTATCAATATCCATATCCATATCGGATACGTATCAGACAGGAAACGTGGCGGGTCAGGGCGTATCTTGGCAACATAGCAATATTTCAAATTATAGAGCTTAGAAGGATCAAAATTGTTAAGTTGAGATCACTTGGTTGACCACTATTTTGACACCTTGCCCAAATGCACTGAAAACCAAATTGGATGCACCGAAGGATAATCGCTTGAAAAGATATTTCCAATGTTTCTTTTCATCATATGATTGTTCATATATTGAATATGAAAACAATGATGGTGGAGCATAAATTAAGATTCTACTATCCAGAAATACAAGCTAAAGGTAACGACTAACTTTCAGTCATATACTAAAAGTGACTAATTTTACATTTAAGTTTTAAGGCATCTTTCAAGTAAGTATAGTCCTTCACAATCACATGGTTTTCAATGTTTAAAACATCCAAAATTCTTGTGAATGACCAATGGACCATGCAATGAATAGAATCATTTATATGTTAAAAGTTAAATAGAACTCTTACTGATGTATTTCTAGGATATACAAGAATCTTGGCATACAATTGGCTAGAACTACAAGATCAGTTGCAATGAATGATAAACATGCAGTCCAATCTTGGCTACCCTGCATCTTGAATCACTCTCATAAATTTCCAATAATGGTAAAGCTTTCAAACATCGCAAAAAATAATGAATATATATAGAAAGAGGATTGAGAAAAGGCAATGTTATATAAAAATTGTAACAGTCAGAAATTTCACATTAAAAGTAAATGTTCAGTCAAAGTAAGCTCAATGGGGTCCTGCAGAAAGTTAAATAACTTAGTCAGAACCAAGATCTGAACCAGCCTCTTGGTCAACTCGCTTCTGGAGAAATTTAATGTTGATGCAGACACATCAATGCTGCAAGAATGTGGTCAAACTAATGCAGCAAGTCAAATCATAAACAGTTATACACTCCGACATGGTCAACACAGTCAAAAACAGAAGTTTTGAAGCTGAAATGCCAAAAACTCAATACTGCAGTCAAATTCAAGGATAGGCAAAGTACAATCAACATTGCAGCTGACATCAACTCGCTGGCACAGTCTGCTGCTCTCCCTTTTGCCCGCAATATCTTCTCTGCAAACTTGGGAATTTATTGCAACTCTAATACGACGATGTCATGCTGGTCAGCTGACAGCAGCAAGGTTAACCTGTGTTGCAGGGGAACGCCCCTAACCCCCACGTTTCTGCATACATGTGTTTCCAAAATAGAAACAGGTGCAGAAACGCCCTTGGTACAGCTCTGAAATGGTGTCCCATACTGGGTTTGTACCAGAAATTGTACGGAAACAGCTCTGCCATTTCCATACAAACGCAGGATGTTTCCACACCATTCCGGCAGCACAAGTCGCCTGAAATAGACAAAAAAAGTACAATAAAAAAAAAAAAAGTATAACAGTCAACCCCCAAGTTGCAGTCAAACAAACTTCGTGATATTCATCCAGAGACTACTGACTTGGATGCTTATGCAGCTCCTCTTGCCCAACTTTCACTACTTGGTATCGATGATGACAATCAAGGGAGTTTTACACGAGGTGGAGAGTAGAGCTAGTGGGAGTGGCATTCATGGAGCTGCTGATTATGAGGAAAATCTAGATGATTTATTTTAGAATCAAGATTATAATTCTGCACATCTGAAATTTTGAGCATGTTGAATGTTTTGAACTTTCATGAATACAAAATATTTTAAGGGCTTTATGTTTTATGGACTAAAAATGTGGGTTATGCATTTTTTTATACATATTTGATATTTATTTTATTTATGATATAGTGTACAAATGTTTCCGTGCTGTTTCGTACCCAAGGTTTTTTTTTAAAATCAGCGTTTCCACATTTTGGACTCGTGCTGTTTCCATTTCCTGGCTACATAGAGGTTAACTATTAAAAATTTAAGTTGGACAGGAGAGAGAGAGAGAGAGAACTAGAGATTTGACCAAATTTGTCTTTTGACTCTTCCTAAATAAATATGTTAAAACAGGTACAATGATTATATCATAAATAATTACACAATGTTATGAATGCCGCAAATGATGATGTCTTTTCTTTGTCTCCTGATTTGAATATCATTTCTGGTCTATGCTCTGACACTATCTTCTATCGCCCTCAAGATAAAGTTTATGGTCTTATTGTGATGTAAGAGCCTACTTTGGGTTGTAACATGGGCTAGATTCCACTTAGTTCTCAACTTCCCTTCAAGTGTCGGCTTAACGTAAATAGACATCAGACTTCATATAAATTAAAGGATCTTGTTCACATTACTAAGTCCCTAATAGGACCGAAAAAACAAATAGTTCATGCAATTCACTCAACAGGACCAAGTACTTAAAGGAACATTGTGACTCATTATGATCATAACTAGGCCTCAGCTTCATATTTAGCACTTCTATTTGGAAGCTTTTAATTTTAACTTCTGCATCTATAATTTTAATTTTGAACGATAAGTATTTTATCGTGATATATCATCTCAAGGGAGACTACAGATGTATTTATCTGCCATTCTCCATATGCAGCTTGTGGCTATGCTTGTAATTTAACTCTTTAGTGAAAGATGAATCCTTGTTGCAAGTTTTCAAAGTTACTTGATTTCTACTTATACAGGCCACTTTCCCTACTTCTGATCCTTGCATAAGTGTATGAAAATTACCAGCAATTGTTACAGATAAACTAACCAACCAAAGAGAGACAGAAACCTCATGATATTATTCTGTTTGTTCATTGTTTTATATAAGCATAAAATAGAAGATCAAGATTTAAGCAAATTGGCTTCTCGGTGATGCATTGATAGAAAATATTCATAACAAATGATTGTAACTTGTAAGAATACCAAATAGACTGAAGATGCCTTCTTTGTTCAGACTGAAAATATCTGTACCCCTCTCATTTGAAAGCAGGTAGTCATTTAGCCCACATAGAAGAAATGCTTGATAAACTGCAACATGCACAACCAAGAGATTACTTCGATACATGTAGATGTGGCTAGTCAAAGGATAACGGTGAATGCTAAAATATTCACATTCTGGCAATCCATTTAACAGCAATTTTTTACATTCACTTACTATTGTAAATTAATGACATGCAAAACACGACATTCTCAACATAACAACTTACACAATTTGACAGGAAAAACTACTAACATTGAATCTTCAAATTATACCTATGAGTATCAAACATCCAAAGAAGCCACAGTATTGGGGATGAATATTGATCATAGATGTCAAAATGGCCACTGCAGCAAGAGTGAAAAAGAAATTCCAGTGTACACCATACTCGCCGACATGGACCTAAGAGGAAAATAATTAACCACCACACATCCGAATCTATTATATCAGTGAGGTCCATTCGTTCATAATATTTGGCAGCTATGCAATGTCAGCAGATAATTCAAGACCAAAACAAATGAATTGCAAACTCAACAAGATGTATCCACAATTCAGCATATGTTTATTAGATTGTAACATAGAAAATGTCAATGCTCCCAGATTTTAAATTGTTTTCATCCATATTAATAATAGAAGAAATTGAACCCCATTCATGGACCTTAACACAAGCATACAAAAATCTCGTAATATCATTGAGATCCATTTGTTCATAATATTCAGAGACTGTGCAATGTAAGCAGCTAATTCAAGACCAAAACAAATAAACTGCGAACTCAAAAAGATGTTGTAGGTACTAATATAGATGTCATTTATGTTTATAATACAAGGAGCAAGTTTTTATATTAAGTCAGCTATGGTAGCAAAGTTATGCTTGAATAAATCTATGTTGTGTTAGGCAAAGATTTAAGTGTACATGGTTATGTCTGTGTACGGCCATTATTAATTCTTTGTGAGTATCCGTTGGTTGGGTGGTTGGCAATTGTTGTCTGAACCACCAACTTGTCGGTCATCATTGTATTTATGGTCAAGACTTGGACAATGTTGGAAGCTCTAATGTGTGCATTCTCCCTAGACTTCTCTCTCTTGATGCACTTTGCCTATTGACAATAGAATCATTGTTGCAGATATCTTGTGCTGTACTATATTTTCTGTTTATACTACAACCATTGGTGGTTATTACTTTTACATTGGGGACCTACAGATGTATCCAAAGTTCAAATAAAAATTAAACAACCATCATTCAGCATACATTTATTATATTATAACACGGAAAACGTCAATGCTAACAGAGGTATCAACTATGTTTCTGTCCTGATTAAATGAGCTCTAATTTCTAAAGACCAAAGGTAATCTGAAACCTCCAAGTATACATGCTAGTCCCGGCCCGGGTTTGTCCTTTGATGAAATTATCATCAACAGGCACTTGTTTATGACCCAACAGACTTGTTTGCAACTACTAATACTAATTAATGGTGGCTCTCTTAAACCCTGATTTTGTAGCTCGGACTGCATTCTACAGCGTTTTCTTAGCTCCTTATTTTTAGGGTTTCTGGGTGCATCTTTTTCCAGTAAACACTCTTATTATTTCTATTACTACTGTATGTATTTGTTTTCAAGGGGTGTTTTTCTCTAGACAACACCTTGTTGGTGTCCATTGACCAAATCTTTTCATTTGTAAACATTAATGTAAGTTCTTTCTTTCTTGATCTGCTTCTTTTAGATGTGAACTTATATAAAAAAATGTCTCTCATCTAGAAAGAAACTAAAAAATTATATGAATATCCATACATGATCAAAACTAGGTCAATGGGACTCAAAAATGTACATTCAATTACAGTAGAGAAGTACTAGCATAAAAAAATCCCAAGTTATGAAAAGTAAATGAACAATAAACAGTGTAACCCTAAAGGGGTTAAACTTCAATCCATAAGGTTTAAGTACCAGTGTTATGCAAAGATCCGCCCCCTTGTTTTTATGCCAACCGGGACACCCAAAATGCCTTTGGGACAGTGCAATAGGGGGAGAACATCCACCTCACATTTCCTTTGAAGCCAATGTAGTGCCCCTTTTCCGGGCTGAAACTGAAAATCAAAGAACTTGCACAAATACAAATAGTAAATTGAAGCAAACTGAAATTAAATTCCCAAACCACAGCAGCAAGCTGTAAATATAATTTTTTATAATAGAAATCAGCCACAAACTTGTTGGAAATAATTTAGAAACCCTTCAAAATAATATTCTTCAAATCTGGAAATGATTGCAAGAGAAAAGCACCGGAAAATATATCTTTTTTACCAATTCAATATCAGCTAGAAATTAATTAACAACAGCAGTGAATGCCCTTACAAATATGGCTGGAAATGAAGGATTCCAAGCCCCAAATTGAAGTATAAATGAATATTCCAGCTACTAAAAATAGGAGGAACACAATGATGGCTGAATTTGAAGTTGTCGTGCCCTAGAATACCCCAAACTCCACCTTAGGGAAAGTTGCAACCCTTGGGAAGGGCTAGAATTGCCTTCAAAAATTAATACGAACTACTTATGAGATCACCCTTTTGCAAGGTTGAGGGGTTTCATCATCAAACCATCCCACTATTGAGAGGTTTCATTCTCAATAGGTCTTCCAAGACAGTTTTCATCCCCAATGGATGGTAGAAAGCAAAAAGAACTCCAACTCCAAGAGAATAAATTCCAAAAGCAAGCATAACCTCTTCCAAGCCACATAACCCCTTTAAATAGCTAGAGGTGGCACCAAAAACCAAATAGAATCCTCTAAAGAGGACCAACCTCCTTGGGAACATAATAGTTCATTTTTCCTTTTATTTTTCAATTGGCTTTTCTCTTTTTCCCAACCGACCTGACTATACTTAGAAAATTACTTTAAAATAATGCAAAGCATACAAAACATCTGACAATCATGACATTAACTTCCCTTGCTCATTCCCTTTTTGCCCACGGGAAGTGGAATGGGCTCAAGGTCTTCAAAGAGAACTAGCGTTGAGAAGGGGACATTACAGTCAAATTGGACGAGGCCATCCGTGACCTCCCCATCATGAAACAAGCCCCAAAAAAATTATAAAAGAAACTAAAAAAAGGATTAAAAACACTAAAGATTGTGAATCTAAAATATGGAAAATGAAAAAACAATATGCAAGTGATACCAAATGTAGATGCTTTTCCCATGCAAAGTTACCTTTCCCAAGAAATGAAATTCTGCAAGATCGTTTTATTAGTGTTGCACGAGGATGCACATCCCCCATCCCCAAGCCGTTTGTGACATTTCGAGGGCTTGTGGACGGGTATGACACGTCCCCATGTCCCCCCCAAATGGTTATCATAGGAGAACGCCCCTGGAACATCGCGGATGCTTCATTAAAAAGTGGACGTCGTGATGCCCCCGGGATAGTCAAGGGACATCTAGGGGACATCTCAGCATTTCCTATGGCCCAACACATTTCCATTTCAAAAAAAAACTCATTTTGAAAACATAAAAATTTAACCTATTTTCAATTAAAGCCTTATTCTACATCCCTAACCCTAAAACAATCCAAAAAAAAATTATGAAAAGCTTAACCCACACTCGTTCTAATCACGCTAAGCTATAGAGGAAGATCAAGTGGAGGACAAAGAGGTAGGGGAAGAAGAGCAAGAGCATTAGCAAGCGGTATGTACAATGATCATTTGCTTGCTTTTTCTTTTAATTTTCCAAATGCACACTTCAAAGTGGGTTAAACAAATGCATTCACATTGTTGTTTTTATCTTTTTTTCTATTTCCAAATGCAAAATGGGTTAAACAAGGGCATTAATCATTGTTGTGTTTTTTTAATTTCCAAATGCAAACTTCAAAGTGGGTTAAACATGTGCATTCACATTGTTGTTTTTAACCTTTTTTTCTATTTCCAAATGCAAAATGGGTCAAACAAAGGCAGCAGGGATTGGTTTAGATCCCCTTCCAAGATGTAGATGATGTTGATGATTCTAGTGATGAGGAGCGATTTGCGAGTATTCACTCAAAGGAGGACTCTGATTATTGAGTTATGGTCTGCATACTATCTTTTAGTCTTTAGACTTCAATTTTTGTCATTTTGGTTATGAACTTATGACCTATGTACTCTTTTCATGCTGATTAATGAAGACTTTTGTTTCATCGTCATATATGATATTGTTGATGTATCATTGGATTGCTATTGCTATCTAGTATCAATGTATCTCAATTCTAGTTTTTGTGTTAATGTCAATGACTCAATATGAAATATGAATTTTAATTATAGCATTTTAGCTTATGTGATGAATAATTGGATAAATGGTTTCAACCTTCAGGCTTTAAGCTTTGAGTCTTAGTTTATCCATGTCATATTTGTAATGTATGTATATATATATATATATATATATATAATTTTACTAGTCGCCCCCTCGCCATCCCCAAAATTTGGAATTTTTTTGTCATCCCGAAAACGCCATCCTAGAGTCTTAGGTAACTATGTGTCTTATGCAGTTTCCAAAACATGATTTTCTACAGAGATATTGCAGTTATTTTACATTTTTCGAGCCTTTCTTGTACACAGCAATAGCATCTACAAATTCACATGCATATGTTTAAGCTTTTCTTCTCATTCAAATTTTGTTATGTAGGTTTTTCTACCCCTATTTGTATAATAATGGAAACTTTAAGTGTATTAGGGTAGGGTGACCTAGAGGCCTACTTTTTATTTAAGTTTTTAGTGTTTTTCCTTAGGCAATTTTGTCAATGGATGTCTATTGATGTAGTTTACATGGCCTATGCTGTTCCAAACAGCTTTTTTCTGAATTCAGGGATATAAGTGACATGATAAAGACGTGTTGCATGTCCTTTGATAATATTCCAAGCTCAAGTCCTGAAATTATAATCTTTCATGTTTTTGTTTAGAGATAGGGGACCTATTGTATATTTATAATAGTTATTTATTATTTTACTAGCCGTCCCCCCACCATCTCCAAAATCTGAAAAAGTGAAACCTCGTCCCCACATTACCTCATCTTGGAACCTTAGGTAACTATGCTAAGTAGTACCAATAGTTTTGTGAGAGGACTTCTTATTCTATCATCAAACAAGACCTCTCAATCAATCATCAAGCAATATAAGATAAAAGTGTGAGATCGTGGCAGGAGACCAATGACATCACACATTTGTAATAAGGCTTGGACTAAAGAACCAACAACGTCATCTATCATCACAAAAGGGTCAATGCAAGATCTGCAAATGATCATAGAGGTATGTCCATGGCTGATGGCATCAAGTTGGACAATCCTAGGTGGAATTCAGGTTACCCCCTTAGGACCTCTCCTAACATCCACGACTCATGAAGATCTAGTGGTAGAGAAAGAAACTAGCATTGTGTGCCTGCCTCCATGATTCTAGTTGTGGAAAAGGGAAAATATCAAGGATGTCTTTTATCTACAACATTTTTGTATCTTTATTCCCAAGGGTGTTTTTGCATAGGCATACAGCGATTTAAAGGGGGTATCAGTTGAGCTTCGTATGTATAGAATTCCATTGGTACTTTTTCCAAGAAGAGATAACCAAGCTGTTGGAAATTGGGATATTCTTCAAAGTCAACATGGGTCAAGAACAAAGAATGAGTTCTAACCTAAGTAGCCGATACGGCACCCCTAGACCCCCTGGAGCGGGTACGGCACGTTTCGGGAGCGGGAGCGGCTTGGGAGCGGCCAGGCAGGTCCAGATACGGCTGGATACTTCTGCAGACGTACCCAGCCGTATCCTGGTCGTTTCCTGGCCCAAAACTGTTTTTTTTTTTTTTTTTTTTTTTTTTTTTTTTTAAATTCTGGTTTAAATTTAATATATCATTACAGCCGAAATTACAGTTTTCACAGCACCATTATTCTACAGAAGGTATTTTTTAAATTTAATATATCATCACAGCAGAAATTACAGTTTTCACAGCACCATTATTCTACAGAAGGTATATTTTAAATTTAATATATCATTACAGCAGAAATTACAGTTTTCGAAGCACCATTATTCTACAGAAGGTACCAAGTACAAGCCATCATAAACATGGATAAAAATAGCATGTATGAGATAAATCATAAATGTAATAAACACCTCAACTAGATATGGTAGGGACAATTGAAATTATGAATGTATGAGTAGTTTGTTGTGGCTATTTAGCTTGTTTTGTTTTTCATATGCATAATATGTGGTTAATTCTTATTTAGAAGGCTGAATTTTATATATTTTTTAATTTTTATATATTTTTTGTACTGCCATATCCTACACCGTATCCGAGCCCAAAAAATTTTTTGCCATTTCCGCATATCGGATACTCCGTACACACTCCCGTATCCAAAACGTATCGGCTACTTAGGTTCTAACCATTTTCATCAACTTGAAGAAAGAGACAACACAAATTTATATCATTCTCAACTTCAAAAGTTTGAACACAAATACAGTCAAAGGTGTTGTTCCCCATCCTTTTTAATTAGTTTCATTTTGGAAGAGGTAGCGAGGCATGAAATTTGTTCATTAATGACCTCTTTAGGTATATACAGATTAGCATCACAAAGGACACTTAAGATAAAGATGGCCTTCGTGGTAGGGAAGAACATCTATATTTTCAATAGTATGCCTTTCAGATTCTGCAATGAATCAATTACCTTCTAGAGAACTATACTCGTATCTTCTACAAAAAGGCAATGTGCAATTTCAAGGTTTCCTAGATGAAAGGTCTATTTATCACCAGAGTGGTACATATCTAAGGTCCTTGAGGAATGTATAAACCACTTCCATCAGCCCAAATTTTCATTAAATCCAAAGAGAAGTTACTTTTTGGTTCCTTATGATAAGCTTCTATGACATAATGCATGTTGTGTTTGACTCAACTTCTCAGATAAACCCCAAAAATCTATGCAATGTCCATTAATTGAAGAAAAGGCATCCATTGAACTGTAAGGGACCAGTTTTAGTCACAAGTACAGCAGTCACAAGTCAGTAGTGCCATTTGTTACTTACCACGCAAGAGGGTAGTTGATTCCACAACATAAATATTACACCCCAAAAACACAAGGGGCCAACATATGGACAAGATTCTGATGATATCACTAAGATGTCACAATGTTTTTGCTGCCTAAATGACAGTCTCCCCAATTTCACCATCTCAGACGATAAAAACATCTTAATTACTAGCCAACAAAAAACAACTAAACTAAAGACTTACAAAATGAATCGAAAGCTAAAGCATCACACCATATGCCAGGAGTCTCTAGATGCAACAAGTTTCAGAAATTCAACCAATAGGTACCAAAGTTATCAGCTATTGTCTACATATGTAGGCATTTTCACTCAAAAGGGAACCTTTGGGCTACTTTATCAGCAATAGAGACGAAACTGAGCTGAGGTGAGCAGACCAGAGCAAAGGAAGGTGTTGTTGTCTGTAGCCATCCAAGGTGAGGTATTAACAGTGTTTCCATGCTCCAAAGAGAGTAAAATATACTCCAAAGACAGCAAAATCTATGTATACACCTATACAATAAAACATCTGTATTGAGAATAAGTTGCCATCTTTCATCATAGAGTTTTTGCACCCCAAGAGGGTTTTCTCCACACATTTTATCTCTCCTGTATGCATGATGCTGTTCAGTATTTCATTGAATAGGTTGCCGTTGTCCATTGTTTGTTCAAGAGGAAATATTGTCATTTGGGTACTTAATGTTAGTAATTTCATTATTATTTTCATGAATTTCAGTCATGTGCACATTGATATCAGCAATATAACATTGACGGTATCTGTGTGATTTGTTTTTCATGCATTGCACAATTACAATCATCCATTGACCAACATTCAAGCACAATGAGCCAAAAACATGAGTAAAGGGAACAAATCCTACCATGTGCGTCTCTAAAAACAGCTATCATCTTGCAATCAACTATTTTCAATTAAAAGAAACGTGTTTAAAAAATGGTCAATTAGATGGAGCATATTTCTCTTGGTTTACATTTTTCCTATTGTACATATATATGCCAATTAGTCTGCTGAAAGCAATCTCAATTTTATCTAGACCCCTTCAGTTTTAACAGCTATGCATTTAGAAGGACCTTTAATTTGAACCCTTCAAAAAAAATATAAAATATCTTACCTGCATGAGTAACTCATTTAGCACATCCACTAATTCTTCATAAATAAAATATCCTTTCATCGCGCTCAATTTAGCAATTGCGGCTCTTAGGATACTTTCAGAATGGAAAAATAATGACCACTGACTATCTACTTTTCATGATAAAAAGAATGAACTCATGACATACAATTTAATCAAAAGCACCAACATTAACATTAACCATCAAATTTATCCCAGATATATGCTTTCCATTCTTCAACTATGCAAACGATACATAGCCACATAATCCAATTAACAGCCAATAAGCTGCCAGACATAATTAATGTATGTAGAAATAAAATCATGTTTTGCTCAATTTGGCCATGTTCATAACTTCAAGTACGCCTATTGATAGCTTGCATCCCCATGCCATGTAAAATAGATACATATATGCCTACTAATAGCTTGCATCCCCATGTCATGTAAAATAGATACATATATACATAAACTTATGAAAATGCTCACACAACAAGAACTCCACATCACCGAGTTCTAGTTTAGGTTTTAGTTGCTCAGCAAAACATAAAAAACATATTAGAATTCCATATCATTATTGAATATATTTATACACACACGGTAACTGGTAGTTCTCTAACTGATCTTAACTGTTCAACTATAGTGCAGCTACTCCCAATATAATAAAATGACAGACACGCATTAATTGAAGTGTGCATTCATGTTTCTCTTCATTCTTTCTCTATTTACGTCTCTTCTAACATTGGTATCACAGCCACAACAAGAACTCCACATCACCTAGTTCTAGTTTAGGTTTTAGTTGGTCAGCAAACCATAAAAAACGTACTAGAATTCCATATCATTATTGAATATATTTATACACACACGGTAATTGGTAGTTCTCTAACTGATCTTAAGTGTTCAACTATATTGCAGCTACTCCCAATATAATAAAATGACAGACACGCATTAATTGAAGTGTGCATTCATGTTTCTCTTCATTCTTTCTCTATTTACATCTCTTCTAACATTGGTATCACAGCCATTGGCGCTCGAAGAGGCTTGAAATCTGAGGAAGCTTGTGCAAGGGGCACGCACAGATTGACGAAGATTGTGAGAGTTCGAGGAAGCCCAAAATTAAAGCACGAACTAAAGTTGAAGAGGACGCTTAGAGAATATCAAAAATACGAAAATCATGAATACAATTTGTGTAATCCAGCCAGTGCGAGTTCACCATTGTTGTACATGAAAATAAAGTCGAATTTTGAGGGCATGCTCGAGGGTCAGTAAGGAGCTAAAACACGTCAAAAATGCGAGATTCCAGTCAAGATTTTGTGCAAAACAGTCGGCTAGGGCATTTTTGCCTATATTTCTGCTTGTCGCAAATTTTCTAGTGCATTTTTTTGCCTATATTTGTTGGACCAGGATTGCTGTTAGACCAAAACCCATAGGTGTCAATCTCCGCTACAATCACCAGAGTTAGGATCTACGAGAGGCGCTTAGTCCATGTCACGAAACTCACGGGGAGCGATGGACACACATGCCAACAAACTCCCCCTCAACGTTACCCGAGTGAGTTTCGAACTCAAGACCTGTCGCTCTGATACCATTTGTTGGACCACGATTGCCGTTAGACCAAAACCCATAGGTGGCAGTCTCCACTACAATCGCCAGAGTTAGGATCTACGAGAGGCGGTTAGTCCATGTCACGAAACTCACGGGGAGCGATGGACACACATGCCAACAGTATTTTCTGCCTGTCGCGATTTTTCTAGCACATTTTTTGCATTTTTTTGCCTGTATTTTCTGCCTGCCACGATTTACGGAAAGGGTGAAATAACAGAACTTGTGAATAGAAGTGGTTCTGCTATTCAAGGGAAACTGAAAGAGACTGCAATCCAGTCGCTAGAGCACAGTCCAGCAAAGAAGAAACAAGCTTATGGTAATTTTCTAATATTTTTTTACATCCACAGAACAATCATTAACACTGATTTTCAGGTCAAAATCATAATCCAAAACTGTTCTGTTGTATTAAGTTCCATCCCAGAAGCCAGAAATCAGAAAATAGACTGTTATTTTCATTTTGCTGCATTAATTTGTGGGTCAAACATTACAATTGGTGTGAAAAATAGCAAACATCCAAAATCTTGTTCTGTCAAAGGCACAGAAACTGACGGGTCACAACTATAACATCTGGAGTCATAAGATTCTGACTATTGCTGAATATCACAACTGTGATAAAATAATACTTGGCATATAGATAGGGGTGAGAGAGATTGTAGGGATTACAACTTAGTTGTGACAATGCACGACTCCTTGTTAATAGGAGATCATCATCTATATGTATGCATCTGTTATTGAATGAAATTGAAATCAAGAATTGTTGTGTAAATCTGCTACCATATCTTCATGGAATACAGTAAGAGACCAGGAATAATTGTCTTGACTCATAATAAAGCATTACGATATTCCAAAATCACCCCTTTCAAAATGGCATTCAAGTTCATTAAAAAGTATTCATGTACAATAATAGTAAGAGGAGAAAATAAAAATCTTCCCTTGTTCAATTGTTGTAAGAAATTGCAACCTTTTCGCCAAAAATCAATGAACCTTGGGACTTAGTCAATACATTCTAGATACAAGGGACTAGATCAGTCACAGTGCTTGGGACCTCATGAGGATAGCATATGAAGGCCATGTTAAAAGCAAAAAAACATCAAATGTACCCAAAAAAATCAATGGAACCTTCTTTCCAAGGACACAATCCAAATGACACCTTTCCAAGAAGAAACCCAAATACACACTTTTTTTAAACATGACCTAGTCTTGTTTTTTATAACTTTTCCCTTTGATGATATTTCATTGCTTATAATTTTTTACAAAATACATGTTCTAACAGTGGCAACTGGCAAGTTATTTTTGATTTTCACACGTACTTTGAAATGGGAAATTAAATGCTTGATATATGTTTAAAAATTCTCAATGGAACCTTCTTTCCAAGGACACGATCCAAACGACACCTTTCCAAGGACAAACCCAAATACACGTCTTTTTTTTTAAACATAACCTAGTGTTGTTTTTTATAACTTTTCCCTTTTATAATATTTTAATGCTAATAAATTTTTACAAAACACATGTTCTAACAGTGGCAAATGGCAAGTTATTCTTGATTTTCACACACTTTGAAATGGCACATTAAATGCTTGATATATGTTTCAATATTCTCAATGGAACCTTGCTTCCAAGGACACAATCCAAACGACACCTTTCCAAGGACAAACCCAAAAACACATGCTTTTTTTTAAACATAACCTAGAGTTGTTTTTTATAACTTTTCCCTTTTATAATGTTTTATTGCTTATAAATTTTTACAAAATACATGTTCTAACAGTGGCAACTGGCAAATTATTCTTGATTTTCACACACACTTTGAAATGGCACATTAAATGCTTGATATATGTTAAAATATTCTCAAAGTAGCTTGGTTGCTTTTAGATACCTGATAGTCAACTCCTTTTGTAAGAACCAACCGAGCGAAACCAAGCAAAAGTAGTGGGCTTACACTCTTAATTGCGTCTACATGCTTCCTGAAATGATACATAGCATGATTAATATAATAGATTCAACAATTGTAAAAACAATAGTAAATCTGATTTTTTCTCATTCGAGTATTCTACAGAATAGTAAATCTGATTTTTTCTCATTCAAGTATTTTACAGAATGTAATTTTAAATTTACTATCAACTCTAATAATAAATTTGAAATTGAATTCTGCAAAACACTTAAAAGTAAAACTACTAGCGAACTAGGCAGTCAAATAAGGACCCTATGTTTTGACTATTTAATAGTGGAATTTTGCCACCAAAGAAAAAAAAAATTGAATAACTTCTTAACCACGAGGAAAGAGGAAAGAAAGTGTGCTCAATAAAGTAGAAAGTGGATTGTCACCATTTCAAGTACTTAAGATGAATGCATAAAAAGCATTCGGAATCATCCAGAGGCAACAAATTAAATGATTATTCTTTTCACATTAACAAATTGAATCGTAATTCATCAAGATGATTTTTATATAAGTAAAAAAAATAGTTTCCACTAATTGTTAGAAATTTTAAAGATTCCTGTTAACCTCATAAATTACTTTGACCTGCAATTAGCCAAAATAGAACATCATAGTGCATGTAACGCACTCAACTGTGAATGAAGAATATGAGAAGACTTGTTTATTTCCAAACCACATGCTATTATAATGTGAAGCCTTTTTCCCTAACATTGCTGTAATCTAGTAAAGATATTTACTGTAGAGGTTGTCCAATAGCAAGACTTGTAAAATAGCCATCCAATAACTAACCATGGATTACATACAACATCGAATGCAACAATATTATTGCAGCAGCATTCTCAGGTTAATAACAGTACTCAAAGTAAGTGTTAAGAAATGAAAGAAATATATTTTGTTAGTCGTTAATATTATTCCATACATAATTGTGGAAGGTAGTTTGCTTCATGTTAAAACCAAACAAGATCGTACACACACACACAGAGGATTAGCATAGCTGCCACCTACCACGCTCATTGCCTACCTCACCCCTCCACCATTATACACCCCACAACCAAATGTGCTAGTTCACCCATAAAACAGATACAAGCTGACTGATCTCTAGGAAACGGCTCTTCAGGGGACGCCATGGCTTCCACGTAGATAGCTTCTGCCGAACAGATTTTTTCTAGAATTGGGTGCAATAGAAAGGTAATGTACGTCAGATAAAACGGTCAATATGATTATCCTCTCTCTTTGATGATATAAATTAGGATGTAAGTGGAGGACCATTCTAGGGCCAATAGACAAGCCAAAGACAGCCTAGTGGCTTAATAGTCGTGGATCTAAAAGAAAGTAATTCACACTCGTATCGAAGGTACAAAATTTCAGAGCCTGTATCTAAGATATGGGGATGGGGTATTACTATAATCCTAAGGGTTGCAAGAGTAAAGATGATAAGCAAGAACTGATCCTAAACTAAGGGTTGCAATGCTATTTGGCGGTAAAAATGTGTTGTAAAGGAAAAATAATGTAATTGACAAAGATATGCTACACCATCCTAGTCTAATATGTGATACATCAACATAATCAATCAACCAACATTCAGGAAAGAGTTAGGGTTAGGGATACTTACCCTCATGTGGTCACTGTCGGCACATTAATCCACCTCCTAGATTAGTAGCACCTTGTCAAAGATTGGTGTGGGTGGATCACAAGAGGGACACGTACAAGACCTAAGCAAGTCAAAGTTGAGGAGTCCAAAGACTTAAGTAGACCTCGTTGGTGCAACTCCTATTCTTGATGCTCTTAGTCACTCAATGGTTCAAAGATGACCTCCAAGTATAAGCTCCACTAAAACCTAAACCTCTTAAACTTTTAAGGGCAAATCTGTGTGCAAGAGCATAGTGAATTATGTGATGATATCTTCGAGAAATGACAACAATGGCTCCTATTTATAGAACATAACCTGAAGTCACCACTCAACATAGCTATCAACATCAACCGTGGTTAATCCAGTTGGTCAAATAGGGATGTATATCTAACGGAAAACATTTCACATAAGGTAAAGGGGGAGGAGAGAGAATGGAGGTAGAGAAAACACTTGGAAAGGGTGTCAGGGGATCTGAAAGTGATATAGGCAGACGATGTGAAGGTGGTAATACTAAGGGTATCAAGTGGTCATAAAGTGGTAGTAGGAAGGTAATAGGAAGGCAAGCTATGGCTAGAGCCATGACAACTCTCTCACCAAGTATTGCCAACCAAACTAACCCCTCTTCAAATACGTCCCTTAAGGCACCCACTCAAAAAGGTTAATACGCCAACAGCTGCAAAGAGAAAACATTAATAAGTGTGAAAAATAAGGTGTATCCAAGAAACATCCCATAAACTATGAGAATATCCCATTCTACTGCAGAGTCATGAACATGAATATTTTGTCAGAGTTTTCCCCTCATAGATATCTGCTAGGACCAACACAAAGTCAATGAGAATGATCTAGATCTTCAAAGCACACAACAAGAGACTAAAGAATGTATCCATCAAGGAGAACCCCCTTCACAGTCTACACAGACAGCGAGCACCAGGTGCATAAATCATAAGGGCCAGCACAGAGAAGACAAGTTTCAAATAGCCTACACAAGAAAAGGACAAGGGTCAGCTCAAATTAGAAGACACATCAAACTATCAAATACTGTTGAAGCCATGGAAGATTCGGGTTTGAAGAGATGAAATGTGTCCAAGATACCCAAGAAGCTGGAAAATCCTCCTCACAATCAGCTCCTAACAACACTGTAATGTCCCTTTTTGGGACTGAAACTGAAAAAGTAGGAAACCGCACAAACCCCAAGTGAAGTGAAATCTGATTTTTTATAACAGCTAAATATTCTTTAAAACCCTGGGGCAAACTGTATATGAGCTTAATTTCACAAAATAACCATGCACTACAGCTGAAAAATGCTTCTAAATAATTATTTCAACCACGACAATCAATTTCCATCCAATTGGCAACAAATAAATGGAGAAAATCAGAGAAGATATACTGTTGTAATTAAATTTAGGACAATAGCAAAACAGCCACAAACCACAAAAATATAGATTTCGGCCTTATAAATTATGGAGATTCAGATTATAAAATCAGATATGAAATTTGTGGCCCAGAAGGCACCAAACCAGCTTCAAACCCTAGTTGCTCCTTTAGGGAAGAGCTCCAAAAATGATGTAAAACCTTCGCAATCCTTCTTCTTGATGTCTCCAACTCAAAATGGAGGGTTTCCGTCCTCCACCAAGCCACAAGGAAGGTTTTCGTCTTCCTTGGAATGCCACACAAGAGAGTTTTCGTCCTCAAGTGGATAGTTAATGAGCACTTTGCCCAAAAAACCTAGTGTAGATAAAATGCGCCAAAGATAGGATGCAAATGAAGTCACACATCTCCCTTTATAGCTCTTGCTTGGCGCCAAAGGCCAAATAGAAGTGGACCAACCTCTTTAGGCTTCTTTTTGTCCTTATACAACTCTTCGAACATAAACAACCTGCCTCATAAAGGAAACACTGAAAGAATACATTAAATCTAATAAAAGAAAACTGAAATTAAATGCAATTCCTTTCCTTGTTCAATAATTCTTCTTTGCCATGAAAAGGGAATGGCAAGAAGTCCATATTTAGGCCTCAATTTGAAAAAGGGGACATTACAACCAAAGCCCAAAAGACCCAAAAATGGGAGGCTGTAGATCTGATTCAATGGATATGTTTCAAATGCCTGAAAGCCGTTCAGCTTTTAGGGCAGCATTGATGAAGCCAAATCGTATGCTTCCATGGTTTCATGTTTCAACTCATTCTTGTAAAGCGGCAAATCTGGGAAAGAGAAGGCCAGGTTTTGAGCTCAAACAGTGCAGCAAATCTTCCTTTGATAAAGCACATGTTTCCCATTTGATTGATAGGGAATGCAAAAAACCTTTAATGGAGTTTTTCCAAATAGGGTTTAGATTTAGCCCTAGGAGTCCAAATTTGGTGTCTTGTGGACCAAGTCCAAATCTCGGAGTTCTGTATTTTCTATTTTATCCCTTGAATGCTCTATATCTTTGTTGGAAGAATTGTCAATTGGAATGTTTGAGGTCCCCAATAAACCTTATTAGAAAGTCAAAGAATGCGAGTCTGCAGGACATGGTTTTCCAGGATAGTCTACACAATCCAGCAAGCAACGGAGGCTCAAGTATGCCGGAACTCAGCAAGTTACTAACTTGTGTGACATGTACGTGCCCAAAGGTTTTAGATGTTATGTTGCACTGGGATTCACATTTTACATTGTCAGGTACTCCATACCCATGCTTTAGAAGTAGCTTCATTGTGGCATTGTCCATAACAAGTACTAAGAAAGAAAATGCATTGTAAATAAAATATGTGTGTGTGTCCACACCTCCATATGGCAATAATAGACTTCTGGATATATATTAGTGTTAATAGTAAATGACATCAAGGTACCATCATCAAGGGTATCGTGATCATTTCCAGCGTTTAGTTTTGGGGAATTTTATTTACTGTTTTTATCCTGTGGAAGATTAAGGTGGCCAGGAAGTTAATCAATGAAGGCTTATTTTATTGGATGATAGAATCTGTTATTTTCTATTCATCTATCCCCGATTTGATGGGTGAATAGATGGCGAAAGTGGTGACCTAGCCATAAACTATCTTACAAAGATTGCTTTTCACTGCATAGGCTCATTCATAAAAATCAGATTTTCCCAATCTGAAGTTTCTTAGCCCCAGTTGAGTAAACCCGACATAATCAAATGAGATAAAATATCAGATTGACTTAATCTGGTTATCTTAGAAAATTATGAAGCTGCAATCGAGATAAAAAAATGATAACAATTCATCTTTCATTCGAATGGCACTTATATTACATTTATTTAGCATAATGAATATCATATGGTAAAGACTATGCGAAACCTACCTGATTTTCCTTAAGGGGCAAAAGTCATTGTAAAGGGATTTATTGTGTTTTAGTTCCTCAAGCTAACGACACAGGACTTATGATGGTCAGACACATGGACTCAAAAGAGATGCTAACGAATTATTAGGGAAGATAAAAGGATTTGTTCAAGGAAATTTGAAGCATTTCGCCATTGTTAGCCTTTAATGCAGCCTGCTCCAACATCATATTCATTTGCTTGGCTGCAGAATGATTTCCAATATGCTACAAATATTGCAATACTCTTCACATAGAAGCCTAATAATAATAGCATGTGAGTTCATTATTTAACTTTGCAGGCTTGGTTGATATAAAAGACCCTTTTCACTTTAAATATTGAAGTGGACTTGCCTCTTCGGAGGGAGGTGGCGGACCTGGTTATATCAGTCATGTCTCTTGCAATTGTGCTTTGAGCTGTTTCCAGAGTATATTCTAAAGTATGCACAACCTGTCGGTTATATCTACTTGTGCATTATTTTATATCCACAAAATCCTTACCTAATTTTGTGAAAGATAATGCCAAGAGTTCTCTTGTGGACGAAAACCCTAAGGGATTGATGATTGGATATTCACTCAGCCAAATTCCCATTGATCAAAATCGGATTTTCAATATTTATTTTCAGTCATTTCCAGCAGTGTAATTTGAAGGCATTTGAGGAACAATTTCAACTCTACTTGGTACTTCATCTTCTATTGGTTCAGAGGGTCCATATTTTATCAATATGCTTGAATACATACTTGTATTCATGGAAGTATTATAAGGTCTGATTTTAACTGTTTATACCATGTACATATTTGCTGGGACATATTCCAATCCTAGTTCTCATAATTTTTCAAACTGTTTTCTAACCGGTTTTATAGAGCCCATTTCTGATCTGATTAACTGAGTTGATTTGGTATCCGCAAATATCTGGCCTTTTTATATGTATAACTTCCTAAAATTCTCAACAATCATCCGGGATTGAGAAAATAATTTTTGGCAAGCTCATAATGATACCATTACAACAAGCTGGGCCGAAATGGGTCATGAATGTCAGATCTGCCTGATGTTTGGTAACTCTGTTATAATTTGGTTTACATCATCTTGTTCCTTGTAGTTTTTCCAAGTTCGGAAAAGCCTCAAAGTCATTTGGCAAAAATCGGAGTATAGTTTCCAGAAACATAAGCTTATCAGTGTACATATTTTCACAAGTTAGGGTTTCAAATATCAGAATTACTTTCGAGCTGTTGAAGTATTTGTCATCTTCCCCTTTGATTCGTTCAGAGATGTTGACTAAGGGTTTAGTGATGATAAATTTCATACTAAAAGCCACCCTCCTGGTTTTAGGTGTGTTTGCATATAGAAGATATGAGAAGCCTCCTTGATGTTACTGGAAAGCTACACTACAGAGTTGGTATTTAAATAAATATTATGTATGAGATTTTTTATGTTTGGGCAAAAGATTTTTTTGGTGGGTAACATGTTCACGAGCCATAATAACTTGGGTCTCAATCACAGAAATTGCCCCATGATTTACCAACCACAATCAAAAATATGGAAATTTAAGTGATGCAACACTATCAGATTATTGGTCTATTCAGCACGAAATAACTCCCGACTTGGTGAGTTTTAAGGCATCAACCACAAGATAAAATTTGTAGTATATCTCTTAACAATGCAAGGTAGCTGCACCATGTAACGAAACATGGATTGCTTCAACAAACTTTTCCATACGTAACAGCATGGAAATGTCCATACAATCTTTAATTTAATTATGGTTCTCTATCATGGTAAAACTGTCACCATGCAATTTCATAATGCATTATCCACGTGATTAGCTCCCTATTATGGTCATGAGGAATATCACACTCTTTCTTTGCAAAATCCACCACAGTCATTGATTAGCTCAAACACTATTCATGATGCTTGAGGATTATCATGTCTCCATGAATCTTGTGCAAATGCACCATTTATTGTGATTAGCTCCCTATTATGGGTATGAGGTTATATCCACAAGTCTTTCTTACTATAAATGCAATAAACATCATGATGTAGCTGTCCTATTGTGGGTCTGAAGACAATATCACACTCTTTCTTTGCAGATGCCCCCTAATTTTTAAAATGTTCTTAGTATACTAGCCATATATTGTAGATGACAACGTGTTGAACTTCAGATGCAATAACAAAGTTACAATACAATCATTGCCAAATGGCTGATTCAAACAGGGCTTAGGCCGCAAAAAATGAGACTGGAAACACCAAGCCATGTGTCAGAATCTTCACGCCACGTCACACACAATGTTCCTTTGGTGGTAAAAGCACAAAGAATGTTTTAGATTGTGTGGACCAGAAATGGCTCGGAGGCCATGTTCTTAATATAAATCAAAATTGGAATATACAATGCTGTGAAGTGGGTGATATTCTGTAGACAAATTGCTGCTTACATTACTTGCAAAGCCTGCAATCATTAAAATGGGTTGTGATATACAAAATGGATACCTGGAAGATGCCAACCCTAGGCAAGCGTTACCCATGTCACTGACTGTAATCATTGTTTCTTGGTACTTGCCTGAAACATTTCTGCACAGCTCTAAAATAGTCGGGAAAGGCCTTATACATGTGTCAGAAACACCGGAAATGTCACATCATTTATGTACTGTTTCTGGAAGGAGCCCCGGTGTTTCCAGCATGTTTCGTACCAGGTACGTTCTTAGGCAAAAATGGCAGGGGCAAGGCGTTTCACTGCAACGTAGAGTATATGCTTGACAAACACTGATTTGTTCCCAATCTAGAAATATGGCAGGTTGAGACGTGTATGGCACTGAAATGTAGAAGTTCAAGGCCAGGCTGAAAAATCTATAATACAGAATGAAAGAGTGGAATTCACAAGTCTTCGATAACATATTCAACTAATCCAAAGAAACAATTACTCAGCTAGCAAGGATGCAGAAACAAATCTAAGAGCAAGGTTTCACGATTAATATGGCTGCTTATGTTGCCAAAATGAGCCTCCTACTCTATTTTGTTAAAGTAAATCATATTTCCCTTGTTTTCTCACACTTTCAAGAGGTTCCATGGTTGTTATCAACTTGCAGATCTTCAAACAGTCAAGAGAAACTTGGAAAATCCAAAATTTGGTTAAGTATGGGAGCAGCTCGACCTTGGCGGGCTTCCAAAGTTACCAAACACATTTGCAAATTGCATTCCAAACTCCGGATACCGTTTTGGTCTAAGTCCTTTGTAAATCATACTTTCAGAGTTTCCAAGCACTTTTGCATGCAAAACGCACCCCAAACTCCAATTCCTGCCATTGTCCTTTCCCCCTTTGTTCGTCAAACTTTTGGAGCATGCAAGCAATTTGTATGGAAATTGCACAACTGCTTCCGGATCCCAAAACCCCGCAAAACACTATGCCAGAGAAATCAAGTGTGTCGACAAGTCAGAAACCCACCGAAGACTTTGGCAGGGAAATCAATTGCACAAGGAAGCAAAAAGTTCATGACAGTGTTTGGCAAAGAATCAGTGTACAAAAGCAACACAAAGATCCCACGTGTCTAAACTAGAGAAATTTCATGTGGGAACAACTCAAAAGCCCACCGAAGACTTCATTAGACTTTCAACGTGTGTGGACAAGTCAAAAGCCTGCCGTAGTCAATGCCGTAGAAATCAAGTGCATGGACAACACAAAGGTCTGCAAGGATCTACGGCAGGGAAATCTCATGCACATGCAACCAAAAACTCTGCAATGTTTGGCAGACATTTCAAGTGCGTGTTCAAATCAAAGTTCTATGTTAGGTTTAGGGCAAGAAAAAGGCCAATCAAAGCCTGCCGCATGGCCCAATGAGGAAAAGGAAGAGAAGAGAGTAGTTGAAAGATCAAATTTTTCCTCTTAGTTTTAATGGCACAGGTGGGTGGCTCAGCTTTGGCTTTTGGGCCGTATCTTCTAATGCAGGGCACCAAATCACGCAAGGGTGGATTCATTGGAGAGCTTTCAGAGAATGTCGTTAAATGGAGCATATCTCGGGCCCTGAACCTCTTTGTTTTACAAGTAGATTGCAATCAAAGCATCATGAAGTTGTTTTCCAGTCAATGCAAGATTATACACTTGATTGAGTGTCCCATCCAACAAGGCACCACCCTTTTGCATCGGGTTAGAGGTGTGACATTCGTGTCACAAAGATTTTATAGGTGGGGTTTGGATTTTTAGCATTCACTTTTTGTAACCACATTTTGGGCGGGATTTTGGCTTCCAAGTTTCAACTTTCCCTCTCTTTTATCCTTCTCTTCTCTATGTAATATCCCTTTCCCATTCGAAGACCTTTGGCCTATTTTGTCAACCCGACAGCCAAAGGAAAAATATAAGGGTGACTTAAGTTATATTTAATTATTATAAAGTGCCATTAATAAAAGAAAAATATATATAGAGCACTTATAATAATTTATATGACTTAATAATTATTAAATCTAGGATGGAAAAGTCCTAAATATAAATTGTTATCCATCCTAGGTGAAAAGGCGACTTGCCTTAGAAAGGGGAATGGGAACATAGAAAGGATAAATTTCCCATTTTACTATGTATTTCCTCTAGAAAAATGCGACTTGCATTAGGAGGGAAAAATTTGTTGGGAAAAGCATTTAATGTGGGAAAATATTAAATGCTTGCATAGGGAAAATCCTTGTGAACTAATTGGACATTATAGAGGTTGTTTTGAGTCTTTTCTTCCTTTATAAGGAAAAGTCGACTTGAGGGGAAGAGATTGCATAACCATTTGATATTTTCTGATTTGTGTCTTAAGCTTATAGCTTTTGCATATACGCTTGGATTTTTCTTTAGCTTATGGAGTAAGATCCCACAAAGACCAAAGCTTCAGTGGTGAGAGATCCATTCCTAGCTAGTAGGGCACTCTTCGGTGGTGAAAGATCCACCCTAGTTTGTCATTATTGGAGTTGATTCAGGGCTGATTTGTTTGGGAATCAAAGTAGCTTGTTTTCTTAATTTTTGGAGCTGATTTGATGCCCTAAATGTGTTGGGCGACCTACTTTTTAAGGCAAAATTAGGGTTTTGTGTTTGCTGTGCGAAAATTAATTTTAGAATATTATTCTTCATATTTTTGTGGCCCAAGATCCAAAGTTTCGGCTCATTTGGACTTCTCTAGCAAAAGATATGAATTTTTGAAGTTATGTTGCAGACAGGGTTTTTAAATAATTTATTGCAGTCTTGTTTACATCTGAAATCTGCAATTTTATACATATTTGGGCTTTATAAATTAGCGGTACTAGATTTGAGTGGAATGATATAAATTTAGAGGTTGATTGGTGTGGGTTTCCCAAGTCGCATTTCCTTTATAAATTCAGATCTGCGTGATACTTGTTTGGTATTTTGTTTACAAGTTGCATTTAAAGTTGGGATTGCCTAAAATCCGTTTAGAGGTAAAATGATGTCCATTGGGGACATTACAAATGGTATCAAAGTTGTTGTTCCTCCAGCCTGTGTGGGTTAAATATGGTAGTTTGAAAAGATCTCAATATGGGTTTTATGAAGGAAATGTTCACCAACATGGTGAAACAACAGGAAACCACTAACCTTTATTTGAGCCAACTCACTCAGAATTTGAATCAAAGCAGATCTGGGGACAATAACGAAAATGGTGTCAACATTGATAAAGGGCGGCCAATAGAGGTGATTGATGAGAATTCTTGTTGGAGGAAATATTAATCTTTAAGTAAGGGTTTCAGAGATAATATGCCATTTCTAGATTATTGCATGATGAAGATTGGTAGCAAGCCCAAGCGAGGTCATCATATGTCAGTACCTGATTTACAAAAGAACTTATTTGAAGAAGAAGAAGCTTCTAGAGAAAAAGGTATGATTTCCATTGAACAAAATAATTGCATTAGTGAAACGTTGTTTGTTAGAGAAATTATTCCATCTCAGGAGAAGAAATTTGTATATGCAGGCAAGGAGGATGTAATAGAAACTCTTAAAAAGTGTGAGGAATGGAATAAAGAGCTAGAGCTGCTAGGTTGATAGCGACTCAAGCAAGACAACACTTACAAGAGTTCAAGGAAAAGATGAGGGCAAATGATGCAAGGAAGTCTACACCCACGAAAAAAGTCTTTATAGAGCAACTTGCACATGAGGAGGAGCCTCACATGGACACTTGTGTGAAATTGAAACTTGCTGTAATTTCCAAACCAGCAACTTTTGATCAACTTTTAGATACTTTCAACGGGCACTCAAGCAACAATGTTGGGGGCAGCTCAACATATGTCTATCTTGAACACACGGAGGACATTGATGGCATTGAAAGGTATGAAGAGCATAATAATGTGTCTTATTTATTGTTGCCTATTCCAATTTATTTCCATCATGAGATACATGGTATGGTTGATGATGAAGTCTTCATTATGGAGTTTGTTGAACCATTGCTCCAACTATGTGTATATGAACATCTTGTGGATGATATATGGTGGCAAGTTTTAGCTCACTTAACAGGTACAGGGGCTCGGATGGTAGAACACTTCAGCATGTTTTGTCTCTTGTGCATGGCTCTTGGATAAAAAAAAGATGCAATTGCTTGAGAGCAAGCAATTTTGGGAAGGGAGGATTGTAATATCCCTTTCCCATTCGAAGACCTTTGGCCTATTTTGTCAACCCCACGGCCAAAGGAAAAATATAAGGGTGACTTAAGTTATATTTAATTATTATAAAATGCCATTAATAAAAGAAAAAAATATATAGAAAACTTATAATAATTTATGACTTAATAATTATTAAATCTAGGATGGAAAAGGCCCAAATATAAATTGTTATCCATCCTAGGTGAAAAGGCGACTTGCCTTAGAAAGGGGAATGGGAACATAGAAAGGATAAAGTTCCCATTTTACTATGTATTTCCTCTAGAAAAATGCAACTTGCATTAGAAGGGAAAAATTTGTTGGGAAAAGCATTTAATGTGGGAAAATATTAAATGCTTGCATAAGGAAAATCCTTGTGAACTAATTGGACAGTGTAGAAGTTGTTTTGGGTCTCTTCTTCCTTTATAAGGAGAAGTCGACTTGAGGGGAAGGGATTGCATAACCATTTGATATTTTCTGATTTGTGTCTTAAGCTTGTGGCTTTTGCATATACGCTTGGATTTTTCTTTAGCTTGTGGAGTATGATCCCACAGGGACCCTAGCTTCGGTGGTGAGAGATCCATTCCTAGCTAGAAGGCACTCTTCGGTGGTGAAAGATCCACCCTAGTTTGTCATTATTGGAGTTGATTCAAGGCTGATTTGTTTGGGAATCAAAATAGCTTGTTTTCTTAATTTTTGGAGTTGATTTGATGCCCTAAATGTGCTGGGCGACCTACTTTTTAGGGAAAATTTAGGGTTTTGTGTTTGCTGTGCGAAAACTAATTTTGGAATATTATTCTTCATATTTTTGTGGCCCAAGATCCAAAGTTTCGGCTCATTTGGACTTCTCTAGCAAAAGATATGAATTTTTGAAGTTATGTTGCAGACAGGGTTTTTAAATAATTTATTGCAGCCTTGTTTACATCTGAAATCTACAATTTTATACATATTTGGGCTTTATAAATTAGTGGTACTAGATTTGAGTGGAAAGATATAAATTTAGAGATTGATTGGTGTGGGTTTTCCACTTAACCCAAGTCGCATTTCCTTTATAAATTCAGATCTGCGTGATACTTGTTTGGTATTTTGTCTACAAGTTGCATTTAAAGTTGGGATTGCCTAAAATCCGTTTAGGGGTAAAATAATATCCATTGGGGACATTACACTCTGTTCTATAAAATGCAAAGTATTTTCTTTGTAAAGGGTTTCTCCCCTTGGAATGTGAGGTGGCCCTACTTTTTTATGTGCCAAATGTTTCTAAGTGTCTAAAAGCTTCACATCTTGAGCTCTATAATGCGTTCAGTGTCTATCCCCATTCTGTATAAATTGTGCATATCATGAACATTAATATGAAGTTAATTGTGGCGTTTTCCCTTTCAATGTTATGTTGTGTTGCTCCTTGTCTGTTGGCTCAATGACATGTGTGTGGATTATAGTTGTAGGTCTTAAATTCACTATGTTATTGTTAGACAAGGAGGACCCGCTACTTGCTAGTGTAATCACTGCTTTTATTTTCATTTATTCCATTTTTCAGTTGTTTTTCTCCTTTCCTTTTCTCCATGCAATTGTTAGATTAGTTTAGTAGTGTGTAGGCATAAGAATAATTTATGACCAGTGCCAATTGTCTTTAAAGTTTACATCAAAGGAGTCGAGGCCCCACACCTCGGGGGCTCTCCTAATTGCTTATTGCCTTGGGCATGCACAAATTCGGCGGCCAAAACCTAGGAAAAGCATTTAATCAATGAATTGGTCATCATACACCAAAGAGAGGAGCACTCCCAAGAAATCTACATCAAACAAGGGGATGCAAACATAAGATACTTTCAAAAAATAGGTCGTTAGCAAACAAAAAATCACTACAATCCAACAAATCAAAACAGATTTGAATACTTATTTAAAAACAACTCCTAAGATTAGAGCCAGCGACACTGATTTTTTCCATAATATTCTCACGGAGGAACCAAGATAAAACAGAGCAAGTATAGCATAAAAAATGCTTATAAAAAACATCCCAAAGATACCAAGATTACTGAAAGCACTGAGATAATGAGCCCAAATACTAAAGTTAAAAAAAAGGAAAATGTTTCAACAAGGAAAAAACACTAGGGCCAGGCGGTTTCTCCACCTCTTTTACTAGACTATCCGAAGGGATTTTCTAGAAGTAATTGTAGTAACCTAACTAAATAAACTGTCACACCCCTCCTTGGCAGTTCTCAAATTTGACAGCTGGAGAACCATCAATTGGCATGTGTCAACCGTCAAATGCAATCAAAGGTCTCATGAATGTGGGGATCACATATGTGACACATGTCAAGTAAGTGGTTGGTGACCACTTGGATGACCGAAGGGAAATAATGAGGTATTGCCATCCTTCCAAGGCTTGAGCACCCCACAGAAGTCTAACATGTTTTGATGAGGCAATATGAGCAAGTAAGAGGTTGGTCAATAACATGAATGTTGCTTTACCAAATCGGAATGGCATAGTGTTATGGTACTGTTATCCAAATAACTCTCCTAGTTATTTAGATAACTTATATTTTATTCTGACTCTGATGTTTCACTTTTCAGGCTACGCGCACTCAAGCTTGACCCCTTGGCACAATTTGCTTGGCTGAAGTTCCTCTGCACGCCCTTACACGCCTTCCTGCTTCTCCCTCTGCATTCTGCTATCTCCTTCCATTTCCCCTTTGCGCCTTCCCTTTGCACCCCTATTCTCTTTCCTACCTTGTCGTGCATTCCTTGCGCGCACCTCTGCGGACTTTCCTTCTAAAATGGCTAAGTCCCTGGCTTCCTCCCGTGCACTTACATACACTCAGCTCCTTCGTGCGCCCTCTTTTCTTTCTGCCGCCGTGTGCCCTTCCTCAGTTGAATGCTCGTGCCCTTCCCCAAACTTGTCTACTGCAAGTATTCCTCTCGTGCGCGATACCTGTACATGTGCCTTCCCTCAGTTTCCCTTTCACTCCTACTTCCACGCGCATGCCTTTGCACCTTCCTCTGCGCCATTATGTGCCACGTCATTGACTGTCAGACTTGAGTGTGCTACACGCAACCTATCAAAGTGCGCCAACAGGGCGCCGAATCCTAACAACCATCCAATGAATGACACGTAGCAGAAACGAAAAATCAGAGGAACAATTGGCCGATTTCCTCAGTCAATCAGTGCGTGCCACATGTCATTGCGTGTCAGAGCGACCTGTAGACTTCTGACAACCATAACTTCTACTGCAGAGCTCTGATCAGCGCACGCCTAGACTTGTCAGAGAACTGCTGACACAAGCTGCACGTTAGACTATTCAAATTCAAATCTAGGCGGGATTTGTTAGGCGGAAAATAGGGAAAAATCTTTCTGATCATCAATGCACACATCTAATCGACCTCAACCACCAGAATTCAATCAAATCTTGCTTTGTTCCTTCTTCCACACGCCAAACAGACATGGGGAAGTGCATCCAACAGCCTTGCAAGCAGATTTGCAGGCATTTATCACTTGCTATTGGTGGTTGCAGATTTAAAGAATTAAAGACATTAAACTTATAGAGATGATAAAAAAAATTAACAAGACTTCCTGAGAGGTTAATATTCGAAGGGAAGGGATGTGGACCCACCATCGAGTGGATGATAAATTAATTATGTAAAAGATTTTAATTGTTTTAGTTTGTACACCTATTTAATCACATGGGTAGTTGAAATTGTGAACCGATGTGATGGTTGAATTAACCACCTGGTGAAAACTATTTAACCTGGGATTGGTGGGGACAAGAGGATGTCTTAGCTCTCAAGACATTAGTATCTGACTTATTTGATTTATGAAAAAAATCATTAAAGTTGGAAGTGCCGAGGAAATTAAGTGCTATAGGGAAAAGCAGGTGGCAGGCACGTGGAGAGGGGCATCTAGAGGGTGTTCTAACCAGGGGCACAGAGTGCAACCTCGGAAAGTCCTGGCCAGGGCAAGTGGATGAATAAATTGAATAATTTAAACATCTTTGATATATGTGTGGTCCATAACTGGTGGCTTGACTTTGGACTCACTTGATTGAGAAAGCACAGGGAAAAACCCCCACTTACAGGCTTAAAAGATAAGTATTCAAACTATTGAACTATTGTAATTATTATCAAATTCAATAACGTATTTATTTGATTATTGTGATTGATTAATCTATTTTGCAAAGTTGGAATATTTAATAGAATAAAGTTAGTTTAAATTATTTTGATTATCAATTGGATACAAATAACTTACAGTGTAAAGATATAGTCATATTATTATTTTATTCATTTGGGGGAAGACTTACATATAGCAAAATTGTATTGGTCGAATTAATCTCCAAGTTAAATAAGTCAATCTTGTTTTAAATAGTTAATCATTGTTTTTTGTAGATAAAATTTAATTCATTAAGATATAAATCTATTTATTATAACTAAAACTCTAAAAACTGGGAGTTTAAAGACTAAATTTAGTAAACATGCTAAATAATAAAACTCCCTTCGCATTACCTACATACTACAAGTTGAAAACTTGACTAAGCTAAAATATAGTCCATAAATCCTATACCTACTTATATGCCACGTCCCCTCCATTATGCCAGGAGTATATGATTGTATAAGTTTATATTTAAAACTCCCCATAGATTTATATTTAAAACTTGAAACTTTACCTTTAATTTAAACACAAACACATTCATATTTAATCCCCCTCCACAATATGCCCCGACAATGTATTGAAAATTTTTATTTAAACTTTAATAAATATTTATTTAATTAATAATTATATATATAAAAAATTATTTTTATACAATAATTTTATCTTTATAAATTCGTATATTAATTTGATCTTTATAAATTTATATTATAAATTAAATTTATCTTTGTTATAAATTAATTAGCTTGAAGTGAGTCAAATCATTAGAATATTTTCCAGTTATTTATCAATAAGTTTGTGAATAATATAGTTAGAAGGTATTTATTTTAAAGATTCATTTTAATCGGAAAATAGGTGTGTTAAGGTACCATTATTATTGCCTTAGATACATTTCACAGATGTATAATTAAAATACGTGATAGTAAAAACCAAGAAGAGTCGTAGATGTTTGACTAATTACAATACTAGAGTTATTAATGAATTAATCAAGTTTTCTTTTGGATACTATCCAACCACGAGACTAAGTGAGACCCTATAACATGGGGGGAATTTTATACGTTACAAAAGCATTTGATTATAAAATCCCTGTGGAATTCTGGCTTCATTTGCATTCAATAAACTTAGCTAATGCTATATTTCAGATTTTGAGTTATGGTGGTCTGATGGTTTATTAGATCTCAGTGTATGTGATTTAATGATTTCCTGGATTGTTGGGGGCTGCATTAATTGTGTAGATTAATGTTGTTCTTATGTTATTTTGACTCCTCCATCTCAGCTTTACAGATCTGGCCCAATGGACCAGGCTCATATGAAGTTGAAATGATCAACCCCACTGTTTTAATTAAAGCTTGTTGTCCTACCCTTTTGAGACCTTTGTTTCAGCTTGTACATCTCTAAAGGCCTCTCCATTATAACTTTGGTTTCATGTTTACTTGGCTGCACTATAAATCTGTGTTATTAAACCAGCAAGTTATGGATGTCTTGATATCTCTGCAATAGAGCAATTCAGGTCTGTATATTAACCTACAAATGTGTGGCTATGTCACAAGTGACACTTTATTGGGTGCTTAGTCATGGAGGTTGTGTTTGTGGGCAGATCTAGTGTGTGCTTAGCCCCATCTTGTGTCAAGAATTGTTAGGGTCTCTCCCCTTGGCCTTGCAGAACCAAAAGAAGTAGAGAAGTGACCTCCTCACATTTGTTGATCTTGAATCCATTCCCAGCTTGTTGAAGAGAACCCCCTGTGCTACAACTAACTCATCCTTTAGCCTATCTTCATCAGCTTCAAGCGCGGAACAGATTTGGGAGCCAACATGTTGTATATACCTTTCATAATTGTTTGGGTACCTCATAGAATGTAGACTTGTGTTGATTGTATTGAGACCTTACCAGACGTTATTATGACTTGTGATACTCTCTATTTATATATTGTTATTGTGTGATTAATATTGACCATATTGTGCGTTTAATGAGGGTTGATGACTGGTATGGGAACTGTTAATCTATAAATCTTGTTGCAATAAATTGAACCTTACGATGGTCAACACTATGTGACCTCCTATAATTTGGCACACTTACCACTAGATGGGGACTGTATAGTTGCATGACCATTAAACAAGAAGACTTTTAGGTGCTCTTCGATAGACAGGAATTATATTTTAAACACTCTTGATTGGGGTTATTTACGACATGATTGGTTAATTATCATTCCTTTGACTTAATGGCATCGCAATTTCCATCATTAGCATAAATAGCATTATGGAGGACCTTGACTTCAATTCATAGGTCAGATTGAGAGCACATAGGTATAAGGAACATGGGTATCAAGAGGAAAATAACGACTGCTATGAAAGCATGGGTTACAGAACTGACCACATCATAGAATGAAGTGAAGAAAAGGTGTGACCATCGGTTAAAACATAGAGTTGACTCTCTGTTGATATCATTCGATCAAACTCGAGTAGGAGCCCTACTCTCTCTGGCGTGTGCAAGTGCATGCTGAGAATCTTTTATTTTCAGTTGCAAGATTTGGGCCCTGTTTTTGGGAAAACTTACAGCTGTGGTTTATGATTTTAGGGATAAACCCTAGCCTTGGAGTTACATGGTGTTTTGAACTCCACTCGGTCACAGTCATTAGTCAAAATATACAAACTGTACAAAACTACAAGTTTGAGTTTATAAAAGGAGGCACAGATCATTATCAAGGGAACTTATTGAGGCAAATTGCCATGATTGGAGGTAGAGGAATAAGCAGAAGCTGGGAGCATTTCAGGCTCAAGTTAGAGCACAGTCATATGTACGCTTTCATAGGCGTGCTATCCCATTCTCCCTGTCATTACATTTATGATGTTGTTACGAGATTTTCAATCTGAAACCCTCATCTGTAGATTAATGAAGATCTCTTGGAATGTGATTTGAAAATGACTGGAATTCGAATTTATGGGTTTGGATAACATATGTATAAATACATTTATGCACGAGTTTGACAGTGCATAGGTATATAGATCTATATGCTGCTATTTGGAGTGATGAGTTTGAACTTGGTGGGGTGCTTCTGCTTGTTGATTACCTGGTTCTGTTGGTTATAACCTCTTGGATGAGGACTACTTGTCTATTATTTGATGTAATAGTGATTTCTATGCTTGATTGTACAACTTGTCCTGAAGGGACATATTAGCTCTCGTGCATATACAGTGCATATGCATAAGAGCTTATATGTCACTCAGACTGTGTGAGTGCCTTCTTGAGCAAGGATTTCAATATGGTGATGCAATGATATTTTAAAATATGAATAAGATGATTTATGTCAAAATGTTGACTGTTATGATCCATTGGAATATTTGAGTGGCTAAATTACTTGCTCTTGAACCTGCTATGAAAATGATAACATGTTAATGTTTCTTCTGACTCTAGTTTCATATTTTTTCAGATGACTTTTATGAGCAAGTTGTAATCCTCTAACAAATGGTGAAGGCAGACTTTAGGTGAGCGTGCCAACGTTCTTTGCTGCATGTATCTGACACATTTTGCAGGTTTTGCAGTTGAAGTAAGACCGGGGAGTTAGATGGAATCTTGATGTAAATATTGTGTTGAGGCTTATGATAAAAGGATTGACGAAATTAAGTCTTGTTGATTTTAGGTATGCTTGTTTTTGCACTCGTCAAACATTGCAGTTAGAAAAGAGGTGCTTGAAGTTGTGTGTGAAGAAATACATTGACTGTAGCAAATGTTTCAGAAGGGAAAGAACACAGTCCTCTGGATTACTTTGAACTTCTAGATTGTGTGAGGGATTATTAAATATCTGTGGCAATGTTGAAAGGAATCTTGTAATCCCACCTTGTGGCTCTCTCTCTATGTATCTGTTTGGGTAAAATGAAATAAAGAATAACAAATTTAAGAAACTTATCTTGCTTTCAATTTCTGACTAATTATGAGAATTTATTGGGGTTACTCTAATTTCCCTCCTGATGTGAAAGAAGATGACAGGAGGTTACAGCCATAGTTTTACTAACATGCATGATAGTAGTACTGGATTATAGTATACTGATCAGGCTTAGGCATGAAAATTTGGATTCTAATAGGCAAACCAGTCTATGGCTCTTTTGCCAGACACTTGGTCTATACTTTTTACTCTCCACTTAGAAATTGAAGAAGAATATGGTTCGCATGATTGTAAATACATTTCCAGGAGTCCCTGGAGAACATCGCTTGTAAATACTTTGAATCTCTGCTTAGATACCCTACTACCATGTTGAGTATGAAATCATCTAATTGAAGGATGAAGGTTGACCAAGCAATGTGGTTATAGAATCTGTAAACATTACTTTCTCAGTTATAAAATAGGGTATTGGTATCATTCACAACCAGGAAATCGATGAAACTCCTGAAGATCTCTATCTCTATCGCACAACAGTGTGTAGAGAGGGTCAACCAAAGGGGGTTACTGCACTCCTCTCTTATTACTTTAAGTCCTTAAGGAACTCACCTCTGTATCTTTGACTATTGCAGACCTGATGTCCCAAGGTATCCATTGAAGGCATGGAGATTCCTTTCCACATCAACAACATGGAATTTAAGGTTTCCACATGCAAAAGTTTTATAACGCACCCTCATAAGTATGTATCACTAAGACAGAATTCCATTGGATGTTCACAAAGCGTCTCATCAATCGACAAATAAGACAAGACAACCTTATTGCTTAATTTATGAACTCGTTGAAGGGAGGGTCTGAAATTGAACTTACAATTGGTTCTTAATAAGGCCTCAATGTAGCTTCTCACCTAACTATTGATAAGCGTTCACCTTTAGGTGATTCAAGTAAACTTGACATTAGAATGTATCCCTACTACAAGGTGCTACTCGTGAAGTTTGACACCCTCAAAAGAAGACTTTGTTTTAACCCCAATGTTGATATATATATAGGACATGTTGAATGCATATGCAGTTAGTTGATCATTGTTTGGGATAAACTATAATGTCCCCTCTTTAACACGAGCTTACCATGAGACCTTTCTACCCTAGATGATTTCCCGGGGGCTTAAAAGGAAATACAAGGGAAGTAGTTTATCGTTATATTTTTAAGTTGCTTTATTGAGCCTTGTAATATTTATAGAAAAAACAACTTTAAGTTATAACGATTAATTAGAAGGGGGACTTTCTATTATTAAAGTGACTTTATCATAAAGTCTATTCATAAAGATAAATAAGAAATAAGAAAGTCACTTTATGAATTAAAAATCACTTTGTCCCACATGGAGCACCCAACTTGGAAAAAGGCAAGGAAAGGTTATAAAAGGAGGTTTGAATGTTCATTTGAGATCATCTTTTGCCAATCTATTTTCTATCATTACATGTTATGCTATTTGCTTGCATCAAATATTCTAAGGACGAAAACCCTTAAGGAGAAGGAGCTTTGGGGACGAAAACCTCCAAGGTTTGAAGGTTGGGGAATGAAAACTTCTCAACTTTGTGAGGTGGATCCACCCGGGATTCACTATTGTGCTTCAGTTATTGGAAAATTGTTTTTCAGATCTAGGCACGTTTTGGGGCTGTTTTCAAATTTATTACAGTTAGGGCATCATCTGCAGGTTTGATTTTCGGGGGTTTTTTGTGTTGGGTCAGCCAACAATCAGTTGAGATTCACTTGTGACAGTTTTGGTTGTATTTGGCAGCCATTTTCATGGCTTTCACATCCATTTCCAGTTTGATCTACACATTTGGGGATTTCGGTATTAGTTTTGGGGGTTTTTCTGTGGGTGGAAAAATATAAGGTTTGCTTTAATTGATAGCTGTTATTTTTGTGATCATTTTCAGTTATCATTTGCATTGTCACTCCAAGTATTCCAAGAGATGAAATTTTGAAGTTTTAGCTATTTCCAGGTCTAAAATAAATTCATGTCCTTGTTAGAGAAATAATTTTCTTCTTGTTGATGTTATCAGAGGTTTCCTAGATGTTTTAAGCCTTCTGGGTATTGTGGATTGTGGGTATTTTGATAAATAAAGTGAAATTTCAGATTGCAGTATTTTTGTTTCGTTAGGGTTTTAAATAAAAATCAAACTGCTGTCAGTTCTTTATAAGGGTTCTCTAGGAAATCCATATTTCTTTATTTTATGCCCTAAGGGGACACTACATAAACACAGCATTTTGTGTTGTATTCTGGAAGATATGGATGAACCCTTCTTATTTGAATGAGATGAAGGGAGAGCTATTATTTCTAAGGGCATTATTCTGATGGACGCGAATTATTTCCATTTCCTTAATAATAACCGGTAATTTTGTATATTTGTATATGGCTGGTATTTTAATAACGATGGACCCATTCTTATCATTACTTAATACTGTAAAACTAGTAATTGAAACATAGGAAACGAGCATTGAAATCCGACTTGGAGGGTTGTAGACTGTACCTAGCTGGTTAGCTCAAGATTGACATGGCAATCAATACGTCATTGCTATCCCATGATCAACATGTGTATTCAAAGAACCGTATTGACCCTGAGGCCGACATAATGGTAGAAGGCTTATGCAGGCCTAATAAGAAGTTAGGATAGCCTGAATTACTCCAATTTGTACAAAGGAATGTATCTTAGATTGTATTTTAGAAGCCCTCACGGGATTTCTGGTGTCCTGTCAAATGCAGTGATCTCAGTATAGGCTTGAGGTGCCTTATAAAACTCTTATGATTAGAGAAGCTGGTGGGCGTATCAAGTGAATATAAACCATACAACCTCGAGGTGTGAAGCCAAGTTTTGTTAGACTGGAACTCGTCATACAAGAAGGAAGAAACCAAACTAAGAATGATCTTGGTCTAGAAGAGGCGGTGCACACCCTGAAGACATGAACCTTTTCAGCCAGCATGATGTGAGGGTCTTCATTGGTTTTACCTTGGATGGCTAGCTCATTAATTAAAGTAAAGAGCTGAGAATCAAATCTTCCAGACTCGCAGGCATGTATACCTACGTTGATTGCAGACCCCTGCATGTGTACTCGCATATGAGCCTAGACTCCACTTTAACATGAGGTCATATCCCCGATTTTGGCTATAGATTTTGGTTTTTAAGTGAATGCATACAACCTTGTTCTTAGGAACTTACTGTGTTAAAATTATAATTTAGTAGAGTGTTAACTAAAGTGGTAGCAAGGTTAAAGAAGCCTTGTGACCTTTGTTCTTTATTGAATCAGAAACATTGTATATGAAATGTTCCTTAATCTGAATATTAATAGAAAACCGGAACTGTTGAAAAACCCTTCTGCTGAAAATGAAAATAACTAGAAATACACTTCAAACCCTACTAGAAAAAATGCCAAGTCACCAGAAAACACTTGCAAATAATATAATAATTTAATTCAGCACTCATATGCAATTTTAAAGCTCGGATCTGAATTTATTCGAATTATCAAATGGCTAGAATTTAAATTAAACACAGCTGTACAGTGTTTTCAAAATTTCAACTTTGCCCCACAACCCAGCTGAAGAAAATGGCAGAAAAAACTGGAAAATGGCTTTGTACAGACCCCCAAACAGGCTGCATGCACAGATCTCAAGAGAAACCACCCCTAAGGGTGACGTCAACCTATAAAACTACCCAAAAAACAGATCACTACCTTACAAAAAACCCTCCAGCTGCTGTGCCAATCTTCTACAGTAATACCCTTGCTTAAAACTTTCTTATTTCGCTCCAATGTGACTTCTGGGTAGAGCCACCAGCTGACTATGAGGGTTTTCATCCTCTATTGTTGAAGATGCAAACACAAATGCTTCACATGCAGAATGGTATGAAAGGTGAGAGATGATCCAATGAACCCCCCCTTCTTATTTATACTTTCTCCATCGTTATTTCTCCCTAAGTTGGGCACCCAAGTTGGAAGGGCACTTTTTATTTATTTAAAATGATTTTGCTTTCTAATTATGCATTGACTTGACTAAATTTAGAAAGTCCTTTAATTGTAAAATTAGATTTAAGTGGCTGACATGAGATTACTTTTCTTTTGGCTCACTTAGACTCTTTTGCTCCCTGTTTCCCTTTTCTTCACTCCCCTTAGCCTCCGGGAAACCAGAAAGTAAGGCTAAGGGTCTTTTCTTCTGGTAGTTTCAAGAAGGGGGACATTAGAGTCCTCCCCTCTCGAAATTGCTTGTCCACAAGCAATTGCAAACTAGGATGCCGCAGAATAGCTGCTCCCTAACATGTAGCATCCTCAATGCGTAGATCCTCATCCTTCCAACAAACCAAGTACTCCATGATGCTTTTGTTCCTCAGCTTCCCTTCTCCGACATCTACGTTGGATTCTGGAATCAAAATCAGCTTACCCTCATCATCCAAGGGTGGCAAATCTGCAAAAGGATTAATAGGTTGTCCAAGTGCCTTTTTGAGGCATGAAACATGAAACACATTATGTATCCTACTACGCTCTGGCAACTCCAACTCATATACAACCTCCCCAACTCTCCTCTGAACTTTGTATGAACCATAGAAGCGAGGCTTGAACTTTTCCACCCCACTTTGTTTGAGTGAAGATTGTCGGTAGGGTTGTAATATTAAAAACACCGTGCCTCCTACTTCAAGTGTCCTCCCCGGACGATGTTGATCTGCATATAACTTTTGCTGATTTTGGGCATGCTTGAGGTTCTCTTTGAGTACTTCCAATATTTCTTGACTCTGCTACACCAAATCTTTGGCCCCAGGCACCCAGTTATCTGTCAAGACCAATTCCACAAAAGAGAGTGCATCATGCCGATATAAAGCTCTAAAAGGGGTCATAGAAATGGACATATGGTGGGAAGTACTGTAGCAATGCTCACACATGTACAACCATTTGATCCATGTTGTTTGTTGTCGTACAGCATAGTTCCTCAAAAACCCTTCAATCCATTTATTCACTATTTCAGTTTACCCATTGGATTGTGGATGGTAGCTAGTGCTAGGAGTCAACTCCGTGTTAATCAAACGAAAGAGTTCTTGCCAAAATTGGCTAAAAAATCTGTTGCCTCTATCACTCACAATGTTTCTAGGCAACCCATGAAGTCTAAATACTTCCTTGAAGAAAACATCAGCCACTATAGGAGCATTATACTTGGCTAGAAGAGCAAAAAAATGAGCATATTTTGTGAGGTTGTCAACCACCACAAACATGCAATTCTTACCTTGGACTAGGGGTAGCCCTGTGATGAAGTCCATAGACATACTTTCCCATTTTTGGGTGGGAATAGGCAATGGCTGTAGTAGACCAACCGGAAATACCTGTTGAACCTTGTTTTGTTGGCATGTGAAGCATTCCCAGATGTATTGAAGAACCTCACCTTTGAGACCCTTCCAAAAGAACCTTTCTCTTACTTGCTTGTATGTCTTAAAGTAAACCGGGTGACCAACCAATGATTTGTCATGAACAACTCTTAGAATCTTATGCTTCATCTTGGAATTTTGTGTCAAGAAGATCCTACTCTTGTAAAGAATCAGTCCATCCATTACTTTGTACCTTTCATCATCAATTTTCTCCTCAACTACAGCTGTAGTAAATGCGTCCTTTGCATATTCAACTGTAATGAAAACCCTCCAATCAGCTGTAATCTCTGTCATGGAACCAAGGAGAAGCTTCCTGGACAATGCATCAGCAACTACATTGTTTTTCTCTATGACATACTCAATATCAAAGTCATATGCTTGGAGCTTACTTACCCATTTCTGTTGTCTATCATTCAAGTCCCTTTGGCCAAGGAAAAGCTTTAAGCTATTGTGATCGATTTTGATGACAAATCTTCCACACACCAAGTATTGTCTGAATTTTGCCAAAGCATGCATGTTGACCAACATCTCTTTTTCATAAATGAAGAATCCATAATCAACCTCTTTGAGCTTCCAGCTCTCCAATGCAATTGGGTGCCCCTTTTGAATCAAAACAGCCCCTATTCCTTCTCCCGAAGCATCACATTCCAGCACAAAGGGAATAGAAAAATCTGGAACAGCAAGTACAAGGCATGAACTCATTATCTCTTTCAAATTTTCAAATGTTGATTGTGTTGTTCTAGACCAGCTAAAAGCTCCTTTCTTTATCAGATCAGTCAAGGGAGCGGCGAGATTAGAAAATCCCTTGACAAACCTCCTATAATAGCTGCACAAACCCAAAAAATCCCCTCAAATGCATCATAGTGGAGGGTGGACAGCAATCCAAGATGGCTTGGACTTCTGATCAACATGAACACCTTCGGCATTAATTACATGGCCCAAATACAGTATTTCAGGCATACCAAACTCACACTTGGACTCCATTGCAAAGAGTGTTTGTTGTTCCAAATTCCCAGCACTATGTCCAAGTGTTGTAGGTGTTCTTCCCATGTTTTACTATACACCAGGATGTCATAAAAAAAAAACAAGAACAAATTTTCTCAAATTTTGACTAAAAACACGATTCATACAAGATTGGAATGTGGCGGGTGCATTAGTCAATCCAAGGGGCATAACCAAAAACTCAAATTGTCCAAAATTAAACATCTTCTTCTCTTACCCGAATTTGGTAATACCCGGATCTAAAATCAATTTTGAAAAAGTAGAGGGCTCGTGTAATTCATCAAACAATTCATATTTTTTGGATATGGGGTACCTATTCTTGACGGTCTTCTAGTTTAAGAGTCGGTAGTCAATGCACATCCGCATGGTCCCGTCCTTCTTCTTCACTAGAACAACTGAAGAAGTGAAGGACTAGAGCTAGGCCTTATGTATCTCGTCTCCAAGAGTTCCTTGATAGCTTTCTTGATTTCCTTCTTGTATGCTCGAGGATGGTGGTATGGAGTGGTAATTACCACCTTAGTCCTGGGTTCTAACTCAATGACGTGCCAAATCCTCTATCCGGTGGAAGACCATGAGGAAGACTGCTGAAAACCTTCGCATGCTTGTCAATGATGGGCTGAATATCCTTGTGATAGTGCTGCTGCACCCAAAATCTGATTTGTGGAAGGCACAAAACACTTTGTTGCCCATGAAACCTGCCCTCTGTGGAAAGCTCTTTCCATCCTTTTCACTGTCACTACCATGGGAGCACCATTGGCCATACCACGCAGCACTATTTCTTTGCCTTCTGATCTGAATTTCAGCTCCGTAGTTTGGTAATTTTGCGTAAATTCACCTAGAGAATGAAAAAATTACACCCCTAGGACTATGTCTTGTCTCACCAATTCCCACCACATAAAAATCATCCTCAATATTATGCTTTCCTAGAGTGATTTTTCAGCTATTTCACCTTCTTTGTGCATGGGATGGTGAAGCCATCAACCATGTTCATATTGAATCCTTTGAAGTCTTCCTCTTGTACCCCCATCCTATCTACCAAATCGAACATTAATAAAATAATGTGGGTTTCCCAACTATTAATCAACACGATGACCTTATTTCCAAACAATACTCCCCTCACTCTAAAGGGGTGAAATCTAGGAGCCCAAGATAGTCGTAACAAGTGTACACTTCTGCATGCTCAACTTTTTATTGTTTATATTGTACCTGCCTCGTTATGGCTCTTCCCCTTATACTTCCTCCACTTCTTTTTCTCCATCCGACACTACCTCAATGTAGTGGACTTTCCCTTTTCCCAAGCAATGATGTTCCAGATGTCCATGGATCTTTGGAAGTAAAACAAATATTCTTCCTTCTTAACTCATTCCATGTTTCCCCTTACTTTTTTAATTTTTGGAATATATCTTTGATGTACATTATCCTATTGAAATGGTCTCCTTTTCTTGTCATAAGGGGTTGTCATTGGTTTCCCAATAGGTGAAGATCTTGGCTCTCCTAGATAAGTTCCTCTTTGTTGTCCCAAAGAGCAGAAATTTTCTCTTACAAGTCTACTAATTCAAGGTCCAAATCCTTTTCAATGGATTCTTGGAGAGAAAGAGGGTTGAAATCTCTCAATAATCCTTTTGAGTGAATCAACTAGTCCCTCAGCGAACAACAACACAAGTCTTCTCTCAGACACATCCAGACACCATAACTGAAAGCTTATGAAAATCAGCCTCATAGTTCTTCATGTTGATGTCCGTTGCTTCAATTGTTCCAATTATCCAAAAAAAAATTTCCGGATCAATCATATCAAACCTTTCTATAAGTATTTGGCTGAGATCCTAATCCAAGGTGGAAATGGACCCATGCCCTTGAGTGACCATACCATGGTACCTCCATTCATGCACCAGTCCCTCTATGTGGAGTGTGAAAAATTTGAGGGCTTGTTCCTCATACATAGGATTCAATGAAAAGTATATTGTAGCCAATGACCTCGCTGAACACTTATTAATTCCATCATATGTGGGAACAATTATCTTTCCCAACCTTTGTTGTATATCTTTATGGGGTTGTTCTCGCTGATTACTTCTTCTTATTTTGTGTCCACTCCTCATCTTCTAGTCACAAAATTTAAGGAAAAACATATCCCAATAGATTGCAAGACTTAAAGCATAATAATCTTCTATGAAATCATGTCCAACCATCGTTCGGCCTAGGGTATTTGTTGATCTCCCTCAAACGGATCTACTTCCTCTCTTTATAGAAACTTAACTCTAAAGGTCTTTAATGCAGTATTATTTGAGGCCCTTTTGTTGGAAAAGGTGATGCCTTCTACTTGATTTTTATTTACCTTCGTATTACCCTGTAAATGCTTGGATTAACTCTCCCATGCAATATATCATAGTCTCTCAGGAAACTCTGCTTCATATCCATTTGATTCCTAGCCATCAACTCATGTAGGTAACTCATCTCATTTAAGGGAGGTGGTCTTTGATCCCGACCTCCCACTCATGACTTTGGATTTTTTTTTCCTTTGGTATTGATACTTGAAACCCTTCTCATCTGAGTACATTCAAATTTGATTTCTCTTCATAGTCCGAGATAAATGAGGCTTCGATACAACTGAAATGTCCCTTAATCTGAATATTAATAGAAAACTGGAACTGTTGAGAAAACCCTTCTGCTGAAAATGAAAATAATTGAAAATACACTTCAAACCCTAGTAGAAAAATTGCCAAATCACCAGAAAACACTCGCAAACAATATAATAATTTAATTAGCACTCATATGCAATTGTAAAGCTCTGACCAGAATTTATTTGAATTATCAAATGGCTGGAAATTAAGTTAAACACAGCCGTACAATGTGTTCAAAATTTCAACTTTATCCCACAACCTAGCTGAAGAAAATGGCAGAAAACGCTGGAAAATGGCTTTGTAAAGACCCCCAAACAGGCTGCTCGCACAAATCTGAAGAGGAACCACCCCTAAGGGTGACATCAGCCCTCCAAGGGGTGATGTCAGCCTATAAAACTGCCCAAAAAACAGGTCACTGCCTTCCAAAAACCCCTCCAGCTGCTGCACCAATCTTCTACACTGATGCCCTAGCTTAAAACTCCCTTATTTCGCTCCAATGTGACTCCCGAGTAGGGCCAAATGCTGAATATGAGGATTTTCGTCCCCAAATTTGAAAAGCAATGAGGGTTTTCGTCCTCTATTGCTGAAGCTGCAAGCACAAATGCTTCACATGCAAAACGGTATGATAGGTGAAAGATGATCCAATGAACCCCCCCTTCCCTCTTATTTATACTTTTTCCTTCCTTATTTGTCCCTAAGTTGGGTGCCCAAGTTGGAAGGGCACTTTTTATTTATTTAAAATGATTTTACTTTCTAATTAAGCATTGACTTGGCTTAATTTAGAAATTCCTTCAATTATAAAATTAGATTTAAGTGGCCGACATGAGATAACTTTTCTTTTGGCTCGCTTATATTCTTTTTCTCCTTGTTTCCCTTTTCTTCACTGCCCTTAGCCTCCAGGGAAATCAGAAAGTAAGGCTAAGGGTCTTTTCTTCCACTAGTTTCGAGAAGGGGACATTACAGTATACAGGAGTCTGGAACAAATAACAAAATCTGATTGTGAACGAACGCCTGAGATCATGATCCCCTGACAAATAATCGGTAGGGTGCACCCTATCACTGGGGTTGCTTGATTTATTGTATGGGCATGTGACTGTAACAACATATAAGGATTCCTAACTATTGGGTTAGAAGCATAACCGTCATACTAAAGTATCAAATACAGAAGATCCAAACATTGAGATGATTAGTCTGCAGACCTCAACCCCTTTTTTCAGGGAACATTTTAAGTAGGTCTAGACTACAAGATCCTCACCAGTCTGTTTTGTCAGCGATATTAAGGCCATAAACTTTGTAGTGTGAGAAAAGTTAGCATGGTTGAGATGGGGAATCGAGTGTGTGGTCTTGCTATGTTGTAGTACTGCCCATAAATAGACCCCATACTGGTTTGCACCAGGAACTTGAGAGGTAATAATGATGATAGATAACCTTGTAGCTAACTTGTTTAGTGGCTCATAAGTTGAACATGTAGATCTTTCGATGTAGCATCTAGAGGAATCCCTACGCTAGTAATTAAGATCGGCAAAGGATCCTAAAGATTCTTTCAATAACCTCGGGACTGAGAACTGCTTAAGGAAGTGGGGCACTTACTGATTCTTTGTCAGAGTAAGTGCCATAACAAAGGAAAGATGTTATTTTCTCCAGAACAAATGAGTTAAAATTTGAAGAATTGACCTTAGAGTTAACCTCAGCTGCCTGGCAAGGAGTGAAATGTTGTGCAGCAGAAGTGAAGGGGGTACATAACCCACATGTCAACCATCTAGTCAACGAGCAGTTACAAGCAACTAACAATGAAAGCTAAATTGAAGTTGTTTGTGTCAATTGAGTTTGATAGTGAATAAGTGAGGAGGTTTTATAGAACTCTTCTCTCATGACATTTTTTGGTAAACCGGAAAAAAATTCCAGCCCATTTTTCAGGTGTCTGGCAGAGTGGGTTGCTACACAAATGCTTAGAAGAATGAAAGCCATCAAGCTAATTCTGATCCTGAAGGTTGCTCAAGCTGAAAGCATGGTCAGTACAGGTTTATTGCCCTATGCATTATGTCTTAAACTAATGGCCAGCGGGCTCAAACCTTTTATACCAGACATCATATCTGAAAATCAGTGAGCATTTGTCCACAGGAAAACAAATAATAGATAATATTATACCTGTTCAAGAAATCATACACTCCCTTCGCCTTGATAATAGACAAGGAATTCGCCTCAAAATGGACATGCACTAGGCCTTCAATAGGTGCAATTGGACCTGCTCATGAGATGGTTAATGGAGTTAGGGTGTTGTTTTAAAGAGAAAAGTATTGAAAACCCCAAGGGGGTAGAGTTTGCAAGCACAAGATTGTTTAGTAGTTCAGCTGTGTATTTGATAATTCTCCAAAAGCAGACAAAGGAAAAAGGAAAAGAAAAGGTGAGAAGATGGGAACATTTTATTTCCATGTTGATGAAGCATATAGTACATCCAAGAATGCAAGTAGAGAGGTTGAAGAAGCTTCAAGTCTTGAGGCTTGAGAATGAAAAGAAGAAGATTACCACGAGAGTCAATGAGAGATTGAAGTTGACACATGAGCAACTCAAGTCTATTTTGAAAAATAACAAGATGGGAGAAAGCTAGAGAGGCTCTCCAGGACGATATTGTGAGGAGTGGCAAGAAGAAGATTGCCTTGAGAGGCAATATGAGAGTGGATTTTCCATGAGAGTGGCCCTTCGCGAATGAAATAGGCTATGCACCACCTATGAAGGATGAATTCTTCATTAAGAAGAATGTAGAGAGAGAGATTGCAGCAGTAATGTTGCAAGGAGATGATGGTACGGCTGAGATAACAATGAAGGAAAGGCAAATGGAAGATGTCAAATCCCATGATTATTCTAATGTTGATTTGCTTGCAGATGGAGGGGACAAAGCAAAAATTGAGGATAAGAAAAAAAAAGTTGTCTTTCGAGCAACTAAAGACAGCCTTGAGAATTGAAGATGTGGAACGGCTTTGAGGAGCCCAAGCTTGTTAGAAATGAGGAAAAGCATGTGAAGAAGATAAAACCCGCATGAGAGAGGTTTATGATAGAGGAAGTGAAGAGTATAGTCATCCATTAAAGATGATTGAGGAGCTTGACAATAGAAATAAAAACGAAGGTATGTTGATTGAAGAATTTCCTTGAGTGAACAAGAATGTATTTGAAGATCATCCATATGAATTGCAAGTGAAAAAAGGCAATAGGGCAGTAATAGGGGTTGATGAGGTTGAGAATGGACCATTGATAGTCCATCATGTGTGTGCAAGCTATATTGAGAACACAAAGTTGCACAGCATGCTTACTTGGCATGGTGAAGAGGTGGAAAAACTGTTTGTGGGAACCTTTGATTCCCATAATGTTGTTTTTTGTGTAGGTACAGAAAAGGATAAGATGGTTAAGGAGAGGCGAAGATGCAGTTTAGGTCAGCACACTCATGTGCATGAACAACCAAGAGAAGATCCCTAAAAGGCAACAAGGAGAAGCTATTACAACAGTTGGAAAGTTGTTTGACATGGGTATGGCAGCGGTAAAAGAAGTCTTGAAGTTGGCATGAAGGTAACAGAAAGTGGACAGCAAATGGTCCCATTCAAAGGATGTCCCCAAGAGAACATACAAGTGGGAATGCATTCAAAACAGCAATTGGATGTGGGAGAGGAGATTGAAGGAGATTGGCAACAAGAAGAAAAGATTCTCCATAGGACAGCGGTTGATATAGGAAGGTATGCATTCATTCTCCATCTGGGGAAATGGGTAGAGAGTGAAGTTGAAGAAGAAAAAGTTTAGAATTTGGTGGTAAAGGTTGTTCCAAAGAGCATTTGAAGAGAGGAAGAATGTCACCCATGTGGCATAGAGGCAAAGAATGACATAAGGATGGTGGATATGTTTCTACCAAGGAAAATGGAGGATGAACATGTCTCATATGTGGTAGCAGCCCTTGTAGGAGTTGATGAAGAGACTCTCATGAGTCAACAGTTGTTTTGTCTTCACATAGGCAACAAGAATGCAAATTTCTTTGCATGTGGCATGCTTGTGTTGACTAAAGAGGATGAAGAAAGGATATTTTAATCAGCCTAAAGCTGAGATAACGAAAAATGAAGAGATAAGAGAGAAAAGAAGAAGAGAGTGAGATGTCATTGCAGCAGAAGTGTGTCTTTTGGAGGACATGAAGGTGGAAGTGAATGCACATGATGCTGATTCGTAGGGAGCATTAATGAAGAACAGAGTAGTGTACAACAGAGATGCCATTGGAGGAGATGCATATGGGAATGTCTAATTCCCATGCTACTACGTTAGTACGTACCATGAGTTTATTGCAGCAGTTGAGAAATGGAGAAAGGTTGAAACTTGATAGTATGCAAAGAGAAGTTGCAGCTGATTGAAAGTTGCAAAGGAGTGATGTTGCAGCAGTGGTGTTGTTGAATGAGCTAGCACCCATGGGAATTGTTGATTCTCAAAATGTGTGGTTTGTTGATTTTGTTTGCAAGTATGGATGGATGTGTCACCAAAGAGGAGAAGAGTGTTGTGAAAAAGAGTTCATATGAATGGACATTTGGAGTCCAAACATGGGATGTGGTTATAGAAATGGAGAGGAGATGGTATGAGTTGCATGCTTCTTTTGGAGGAATTACAGAGATGAGAGAGATGTTAAGCTTAGGCAGAGGTGGTTGGTTCAAGAAGATGATGTTGTTATCAGCCCAAGCATGTGTAGAAGAGGATGTTATTGCAGTAGAAGCGTGTCTTTTAGAGGACATGAAGGTGAAAGTGAATGCACATGATACTAATTTGGAGGGAACAATAAATGAAGAAAAAAGTAGTGTTGCAGCAGAGATGACATTTGAGGAGAATGTCTAATTCCCGTGATACTACATATGATGAATTTATTGCAGCAGTTGATGAATGGAGAGAGGTTGATAGTATGCAAAGAGAAGTTGCAGCAGAGAAAAAGTTGCAAAGGAGTGAAGTTGCTACAATGGTGTTGTAATGTCCCATTTTAGGGATTTAGACAAATATTAGAATTCTGATATTAAATTACAGCAGTCTGAAATTAAATTGCAGCGAAGGATATTTATGGAAATAAGTGCTCAAAGTCTTCAATAATTATCGGGGAATGATTAGCAAAAATTATCAAACACTTTTAGAAGCGATTCCAAGCCAAATCAAATAGATTGGAGGGAAAGTTGAACTGCTGTTACAGACTGTACAAGTTCTGGAAATCACAGCCCTAGATAGGTGATTCAATTTGCATGAAAATGACCTCGGTTTGTGTGCAAACTGTAAAAATGGCCTTCTCATGTCAAAGCAACCAGATTAGAAGAAAGTTTATGGGATGGTTTGCCCACATACAATTAATTATTTCAATTTATGCAAGTCGCACCACTGGTACATACACAGTATAAATCTGAATTGATAAAATACTTTGAATTCAATAATATGCAATGATTACAGAAACGTTTTAAGTCAGATTCAAGGGGTTTTTCATCCCTAGAATAGACCTCTAATGGGGATTTCGTCTCAATAGGAAATAATGAGAACAATTCTCGCAATTTTTGAATGATTACCAGCAAGTCCATATCTATAAATAAAGCTTATGACCCCTATTTATACTAATTCTAAAGGTTGTGCCAACTGAATAGACATGACTGTTCAAATATCTTGGCCGACCCCCTTTAATGTTAATTTGCCCTATTATGGCCGACGACCCATCCTTACATATTTATTTCCTTTATAAAAAATACATGAAAAGATGATCATTAATTGCTGCTTCTTTTCCTTGACTCGGCCATGGATAGGAATGACTGAAAACTCCATAATTATCTTTGAAGGGGGAAAAAGGGACATTACAGGTGTTGTTGAGGGAGCTAGCACCCATGGGACTTTTTGATTATCAAAACCTGTAGTTTTCTGATTTTGTTGCAGCTATGGTAGATGTGCAACAAAAGAAGAGAAGAGTGTTGTAAAGAGGAGTTCAAATGAATGGACTTTTTCAGTCCAAATATGGGAGGTGGTTGTAGAAGTGAAGAAAAGATGGAATGAGTTGCATGCTTCTATTATAGAAATTTAAGAGATGAGACAGATGTTGCGCTTAGGTAGAGATGGTTGGTTCAAAGTCTACAAGGGATGCAAAAAACAATGGCATTGAATACACTTGATGAAGTTAGACAAATAGAGGTGGGTCAAAGCCCACCCGAGGTTGGAAAATGAGAAATAGAGCATATTGGAGGAGGAGGACAGACTATGCCCAAACAATGAGGAAGGCAAAGAGAAAAGATAAGCAAATCTAGATGGAGGACAGTTTATGGACCCGCATGTCTCTAGAAAAGGAGAGAAATAAATTGAAAAACTTCAGAGGTGCTTAACAAGGTGTAAGGAGAGATTGTGGTCAAGAAAAATGGCCAAGAGGGTGTTCCTACAATTAACCCTATCTCTGTGAGCATCCAAGGGATACGGACAATCTTGCATCACCTAAAAACCAAGTAGGGGTGTATTCGTGTCGACTAGGTTGTGTGCTTTCTGTTTTAGCACAGTTGAAGTTGATCCTTGGGAAGCATCAACATTCCAACACTTCAAATGCAAGAAATACTTCATAGAATATCAATTTCAGGTATCAAAACGGTTTGAAATGAAGCGGTTGAGTTACTCCAAGGTCACTATCATTTGGGAAGCAATTCCATCTGTTTAAGGCCAAAAGATGTTAGGTTTTGGGCGAAAGGCAAAAACATCAGGAGGCATGCATCAAAACTAGAATGCAATTGCATACTTAGATTCTCCTCGAAAAGTAATGCACTTTCAAAAAAGGCACTTGATTTCGAGTTCATATGTGAGTGTTACGGTCCCTGAAAGTTCCAAGGTTTTGCACACTAGTGAAACCACTGCGGTGTTTTGCAATCCTGGGCAGTGGTTTCGAAATTGTTGGGCCGGTTTCACAACCGTTGGTCTACATAAAGGGGAGGTTTCACAACCACCGCACTACCTAAGGCAGCGGTATCACCTATATTGAAATTAAAAACAATACATTGGCCCGGAAAATTTGTATTTCTCTTCTTGAGTGTTTCTAAGATTCTTGGGAGCTTGAAGAAACTCCCAAAATGTCAGGAATCGTTAGAGGAAGTTAGATTCTTGGATTGGGAGTTAGTTTGGAAAGTAAACAGAGAGAGAAAGAGCATGAATGGACTTGCAAGAGATGAGTTGGGGCTTGCTAGGTATAAGTGTGCAATCTAGATTAGAGAGAAACATTTCCAAGTCCATTCGGGGACTTCGTTGTAAAGTAGTGTATAATCTTTATATATGTTATCAATTTTCAATAAAGAAATTAGTGTGAGTAGGTGTGTAATCTTTGCATTACTCTTATAAACTCAATGAAATGTGGTATTTAGTTTCCAAGCCTAAGTGTGTGTGCCTAAGAGTGTGACTTATAGCTCTAGAGTGTTAGGCTAGAGAGAAGAAAGCCATTAGTTTGGCCCCCTCATTCCCGTTTACATCAATATACAATGGTGTTGAATACGCTTAGCGGAAGTGGACAAATAAAGGTGGATCAAATCCCACAAGAGGGTGGAAAATGAGAAAGAGAGCATATTGGATGAGGGGGAAGGACTATGCCCAAGAAATGTGCAAAGGCAAAGAGAAAGGTAACCAGAGCTATGCGGAGGAGGATGGTTTATGGACCAGCATGTTGTTGCAAAAAGGGAAAGAAACTATTTGAAAAACTTCAAAGGTACCTAACAAGGTGGAAGGGGACACTGTGGTCAAGAAAATTGGCCAAGAGAATGGTTCTACTACTCACCCTACCTTAATGAGCATGAGCTTACAATTTTTCTACCTTCGATGTCTGATGCAAGAGCATCCAAGGAGTACGAGCAATCTTGCATCACCCAAAAATCAGTAGGGGTGCCTTTAAATAGAGTAGGTTGTGTGTTTTTCGTTTTGGCATGCTTGAAGTTGATCCTTAAAAAGAATCAAGATTCCAAAACTTCAACAGCTACAAATACATCAAAGGATATCATTTTCAGGCATCCATGGTTCCAAATGAGATGGTTGAGTTAGTCAACTGTCACCATCATTCGGGAAGTGGTTGCGTTTATTGAAGGCCCAAAAAATATAGGTTTTGGGGCAGAGGCAAAAACATCATGGGGCATAAATCAAAAGCAGAATGTGATTACATATTTGGATTCCCCTCAAAAAGCTATGCCCTTTCGAAAAATGGCATTTTATATTGAGTTCGTATGCAGAAGTTATGGCCCCCAAAAGTTCCAAGGTTTTCCAAACTGGGGAAACTATCAGAAAGGTTTTGCAGGTTTGAGCAGCAATTTCGAAACCAGACCACAACTGTCGGTCTGCACAGAGGGGTGATTTCGGGTATGCCCGTATTGAACATTAACTGAATATAATATAGCCCACAATGATTGCCTTTCTCGAGTGCTTTTGAGGTTCTTGGGAGCTCGATGAGACACTCAAAAATGTCAGGAATTGTTCGAAGTAGTCGGATTCTTGGATTTGGAGTTAGTTTGACAAGCAAAGAGAGAGCAAAGGGGCAAGCATGGTACAATTTGGGGCTTGCTCAGAAGAGATGTGCAGTCCAAAATGGAGAGAGACTTTTCCAAGTACATTTAGGGACTGTGGTGTACAGTAATGTATCATCTTCATGTATGTTTTCAATATTCAATAAAGCAATTAGTGTGAGTAGGTGTGTAATCTTTTCACTAGTGTTATGAATTCAATGAAATGTCTTATTTAGTTTCTAAGGGTGTGTGTCATAGAGTGTGTCATATAACTTTAAAGTATTAAGCTTGGGAGTAAGGTAGCCATTAATTTGGCCCCATCATTTCCATCCACATCAATATACCTCTTATCAAAGGAGATATATGGATTAATTTCTTTGTATTTCAATAGCCTCAACAAGTATTTTAACACTTATTAAATAATCATATTATTCTTCTTGACATTAACATGTACAATATCTATCGGTGAATTTTTTACACCATTAGTGCACCTGCTAGTATATTCACCCAAATAGAAGCGTTTGGAAAGCCACAAATACATGAGAATGCATTATAGCTACAGCTTATGGCATGCTTGGCCAATCTTCTATTCCCCAAAATACAGATGGCAACTTTGGGACTTGAGCACCAGACCCAAAATAAAAGCTTCCCCATGGCTGATTCTCCAAGGTAAAGTGCTAAACTGCTTTAGTATGCAAGTTCCAAGGACAGTCAAGTATTGGAATATCCCCTACCAATATAAACTCCTGATGTTCAATGGTGAAGATAAACAGGTCTGGTTTCATTCTCCCACAGAATAGTACAAAATAAATTTTAATGGGGCAGCACGCAACAACACTGGGAAAGCAGGGAGAGGTGGTATCATAAGAGACCATAGAGGAAATGCCATCATCTCATATCAAGAGGAAGAGCCTTTTTAAGTCCACGATGTTGGGAGCCCTACTTTGGGTCTACAAGGTAGCTTATTACATATGAGACCACCTCATATTCCCAGCATGTAGGAGGCACCAAAATGTGCTTCAAATACAAGGCATAAATACCCTACCCCTTGCAAGATTCAAACTCGAGACGTCCCTTTCAAGAGAACAAGTTCTTCACCATTAGGTTAACTCAGGTGTACTTGAAAACAAACAAACATTTTTGTTGAGGTACTTTCTTTACAAAAAAGCCTTGAGCTAACCTTGGACAATGGCTTTACTGCACAACAAGTGGAAGGGGACTCGTAACTGCTTATTATCTTAGTCGTAAAAACAACCCAACATGCTACTTACACTGAATCTAATGCATGTAACAGAAAAATGTCTGATTGGTGGATGGAGCACAGTCCAACACGTAATGGGAATGGGCACCTTAATTTGTCGGCCACAACATCATAATTTTGTTGTTGGCCTTCTAGCCGATATAATGATTCATTAATAAGACACAAATGACCTTATTGTCTAGAAGGCTCATCAGAATCTATCAAGTCAAATCCGAGATAGGTCACCAAAGAGCAATGGGCTTGTTGGCTAGATTTTCTGCATAGCACAAAACCTAAGCAGTCATGAGATAAATCTCCCTCATTTACCGGTGAGGCTCCCGTGTTAGATTTGCCAATTAAAGTATGTTAATATCTAAATGGGGTTTTACTTTAACTACCCAGTTCATGAACCATAACTGAACAATTCTGCAGCAAGTAAGCAGTTGTTTAAAAAAAAGGAAATATTTATAGAAGAGAGGAAAGGGAATTATATCAACACAGAGAAGAAATGGGGAAGATGTGCATCCCAATCAATAGATAGCAGAGTTGATTGTACGCACATAGAAGAAACCAATAGATATAAACATAGAATTCTAAGCAAAGGTAGCTCTAGATCTAGACCTGAAATAACACAAAGTTTATTAAAAGATCTAAGATAAAAAGCAAGAAACACAATACACCGTGACACAAAGTTCTCTGGAAATCTGCTCCTGTATATTCCTTTGCTTCAAGTGGCTCTCAAGGGTTTCAGCACAAAGTCTGGAACACAAGGTTGCTGCTTACAAATTCTGATCATTAACCCGAAGGTTCTTCCTCTACTTATAGAAAGTAGAGGGGCAATTACAAGTTGGAAGCTTTTAGTTGAACTGGCACATGTGGAAGTCGGAAAAGAAACAACTGGCAATCTCCGTCTTGGAATTCCTCTTTGCATGACATGTATGATTTGCAACTAAAAATAGAACCTTCTATTTTGCACATCTGCCACCTATCTCCAAGTAGTTGACTTCTTCAAGTAATAGCTTTTAAACCAATCACTTAAGTTGTATAATTTAATTGATCGCTCAATTACTTTGTCGAAGGAAAGAAGAAGGAAAAGGAAAGTTGCAATCTTGTCCTTTTTCATGTCTGTATGCAGCTGATTCTTTTGCCTTTGATTCTCACCAAACTGGATCTGGGAGTAGCTGGATCTGGAAGCAAGCTGGATCAGGAAACAACAAGCTAGATCTGGAAACAACAAGTTGGATCTGGAAGCAGCTAGAATTTTGCCTTCGCCGTGTCTTTTCTTTTATCCTTGAAGCTTTTGCAATTCTTCTCCAGTACATGCATCAATGCAATGTTTGTCGTAGATAACACATCATCCTTATTTTTAATTGCATATGAGCAATTAAAAATTCTGGAAAGCACTCCGGATGAATGAAAATTCAATGAAAGCTTCAATTGGAAGATGGGAGCATTTGCACAAGATCTTGGAAGGAATTTTCTACGCACTAACTTCTTCACCTACATTCGAAACAAGAGGATGAAGCCTTTGTGCCGGAAGCTTTTGCAACTATGAGATCTAGATCTGAATTTGCATATGGATTTGCATCCGCATCTGCATCTGGATATGGATCTGCACCTACATAACAAACTTTGGCAACTGGGTTGTGGATGGAAAAGTTGCAGCTCGAATAATTCCACTGCTTTTAATCTGCACGCATGAGTGAAGTTTTTCCTGCACGCATGAGTGAAGTCTTTCCTACTCTGGATTTGTCTATCAATTCAGCAAGAGGTTCCAAGCCTAGATCCGTGTCTCCAATATCTGCAAATTTAGAAGTGATGCATGACTCCATTGTGCTTTCTTTTTCATCTTTCTTCGTCATAGCTTTGTTTATCTTTGTCTGAACAATTCTTTTTCTTCTTATTTGACTGGAATTCTTCAAAACTGGTGCAGATCTAGAAAATCCTTCAGATTCAGAGGAAATATTCAATGTATTGGACATTGATATAAGTTTCTTTTCTTTATAAAAGCACCTGTATCTAACTCCTGCAATTAATTCAAACAAAGATGGCAACCAAAGCATGCACAGTGAAATTTAATCACAAAAATCTGCATAATTCAAGCCTGTTGCCCCAAAATTTGACGTTTCATTTGCATGCAAAGCAAGCATGAATTTTACCAACATCACCTGAGCCCCTGTATCACTTCTACAAACAATTATGCAGACACAAATCAGCCTTCTTCAAAGCATGCGCCAAAACTAGAAGCTTTTAGCATCAAATCCACCTTCCTCTGAGCAAAATCCTTCTCCAAATGGGGCGCACTTTTCCTCTGAGCTGCACTTCTTCACCTGTGAATTAATTAATTCATCCTTATGGCAGCCCATGCTTATATAGCCCTCATAATTATTTAATTAATAATTGCCCCTTCTATTCCTGGAAATTAATTAATTAAAAACCATGTTTTTCTCTTTAACTGATGTGTTAAAATAGCATGTTTAAGGACAGGCATCCAATTAATTAAATTAATCCAATTTAAACATCCACTCTTCGCTCAACTGAAGCTTCACAGTGTGCCTTAACCTTAGCCACTAAAAATAGGAATTTATTTAATCATTTAATACTTCAAAAAGCATTAAATCCTTCCTAAAAAGAGTGCACTTTTTCACAAGAGGGGGCTGCCTTTAAATAAATTAATTTATTTAATTTTAGACAATCTATTTCCAATTGATTTATTCCCCTTTATTTTTGTTGACTTTTCTCCATACCTAGGTGCCAAAATTAGAAGAGAAATTAATTAATTTAATCACATTAAAGGCTTCCTTTCACTCTCCAAAGGGGGCGCACTTTTTAGCATAATAGAATTCTATTTTTAAAAATACATGGCAATGGGAATTTTTACCCTGCAAGGCAGCCCCGGAAATCCCATGATCCACTTAAGTGATTTGACTTTGACAATGGGATTATTTACCTTGCATGGCAAGCAATAAAATCCCATGATTTCACTTAAGTCACTTTTCTTTTATTTCACCATGGGAATTTTCACCCTGCAAGGCAGGCAATAAATTCTTGTCTGCCTGCTGCCTCTAATTTTCCCACTACAACTTAAGTGACTTTTCCATCATGGGAAAAAGTACCCTGCAAGGCAGGAAATAAAATCCCACCTGCCTGTTGCTTCTACTTTTCCCATGATCCACTTAAATCCTTTGTTTTCCAAAAATGTGCCCAACCCCGCAGGGGCTTTTTAGTGCACGACTTCACCTTTTCCCAGTGAACCGGACCTCTGATGGTGACTTCCTTCTAGCACAATGTGCGTATGTGATCTCCGAATACTCCAGGCCAAGAATTGGGCTAACCCGGCAAAGGAAGTGATCTAGAGAAATTTCACATAAAACAAAACGGGAAAACACAAAAACACGAAAAATTGTCAAAAGTCACAAATAAAGCCCAAAACTTATTCCTAGTTAAAACCCTTCTGGTATATAGGAATAATGATATGTTCGATCACAACAGGATTAAATCGGAGCGCAAATTGCTTCAAATGGGGCTCAAAATAATTAAATACAAATTTCCCGCAGACAAATCCCAATGACAGAATATAACAATTTTGGGTATCTGGGTATTTGGCGAAAATGGCTAATATGGCTATTTGGGAATATCTTGACACAATACAAGAACTTTCAGGCAATAAAAACACAAAATGACCCATTATTTTAAAAGTACGAAATTTTTTCGGATAGGGTAGTCACAGATTTCAGGATGAACTCTGGGGACACCAGGGCTATCACTAGTAGCAATGAAAACATCTAAGTATTCACAAGCTAATGTCATCATTCAAAACACACCTTTTTGGTCATATGCATGTCTAATGAGAACTTGAAACTTGTGAGAGGTGACTTGTCTATCCACGATACCCTATCCTCTTACCCTCCCATCACCTTTAGTATCCTAACCCTTCGCATGCCCACTAACACACTTTAATTTACATCCCATTCTTTTTGTCTCTCGCTTATTAATTTTCTCCACATCCCCTAGTCCTCAATGCCTCTCTAAGCTCTACCACTATTATTCCTAGGGCATTCCCCCACACAATACATAGTTAATATTTTTTAAGTTATCAATGCCATAGTAAATTCATGGTGAGCACCCCCAATAATGTCTCCCAAGCTTCCTCTCCTAACACCCTCTTCACTTCTAGTCGTACAATTCATATCAATTCATATAAGTTTGTTAATAATTTCACTTACAAATATTATTAATATGCTTCTAATTTCTCGTTCGCCATTCATAATACATCCATTAATCACCACACTTGTCTATACAGCTCCGCATGCTTGTAGTTGACAATTCAGCTTCACAAAATCAACTTCAATATGGGATGCAGCAAGGGCTTAGCATCCTTAGTATGGCAAATCCCTTGCTAGTTTTCAGTGATCCGGTCATAAATTGGACTTCAATGGGGACTCCCCTCAAGAAGACAAACATCATTGACCTTAAATTTAAAAATTCCTGTGCAAAATTAACATCTATTGGGATTTCAATAATTATACACAGATTATTCCAGATATACTATTTACAATATTGAACTGTGGAAATCTCAGAAAATTAAAATTAACATCTACAAGCCATATGCTTTGCCTCTTACCATTACTTTTAACATCCTTCTGCTCATTAGTTGGGCTAAAAGCTTTTCCAAGTTCAAGCTTTCAATTTCCTTTAGCCTATAAATCTTTACGAAGCACACAAATGTTATAATAGTAGAAATATTGATAAACATACTTTTCCATATCTCTACTAGAATAGCAAGTGCCTGAGCTTATTTGTAGTCTCATTACTGATTTACTTTTCCCGCCAAACCTCTTACCTCTTCTCTTCTCAAGCAAGTTTAAGTAAGTGCAAATGATTGAATTTGTAGATTCAAGAATTATCCATGGGTAGGACCAAGTTGCCAATATCTTTGCCCAATACCTAAAGCAACAAATTCATAACTCAACCTGAGTTGAAAAGTATCACTTTTAAAGATATATTAGTTTAGGTTTTTTTCCCAAGAATATTGCTTATCTTGAACTTCAACGAAGAAAACGTGGACGATGATTAAATGGGTTGAAGAAATGACCAAGTGAATGAGCTGTGCACATGAACAAGTAAAAATGTTTAAGAGAATATACTGACCGTGTAAGCATTAACTGAACCATCATACCAGAAAACAAATTTAACTTTTAATGTAACTAATAATGAACAGTGTTATATGTGCAATAATGAACAGTGTTATACTGTGCCCATCATTGTGTGCTTATGTTTTGAGCAAACTCACTATGGTAAGTTTTAACATGATAATAATGAAGCATGCGAAAACCAGTGCAAAATTAACAATATTGATGACAACCTAACACATAATAAGTACTAAAGAATGAAAGGAACAACAGGCTTGGCACTTGAATTCTTGAATTTGAAACAACACACTATGATGAAAAATCTAAAACAAAACAATCTATCAAACTTATAATAAAGCTCTATGTTCCAAGGACTTACACAGGAATGTTTCGTGCTTGTCTTTGAACCATTGCATTTACAACTACAAATGAACCAACCCCAAGATCCATCTGTTCGACAAATCATAATTTTCAAATATCAGTAAAATTAAATAAATGCCAAACAAATATTACATCAGAATAACATTGAATATTTTAAAAACTATCCTGATTAATAGATATTAAAGAAAACTCAGTGCTTTCCACATACATGAGATAAGCTACCACTTCATAGTATACGTGTCAAGGTCATATGCTCGCTAGTCCAAATCATTTGAGACTCTATGTTGTGCTCGCAAAGGCCTGTTGGGTTTGTTATTTGTATGTTCTTGGTAAATTAGCCTTTGATATTTTATGTTTCAAGTAGATGATTCTTTTCTAGGATCATTAGATGCAATATTATTATAATATTTTATCTAACAGTTGCTTCTACTGGTTGGAACCTTATAGCTTGACATAGCAAATGAAAGTGTAGTTTGTTTCTCTCTTCCTAGTGGTGGTGACTAAAATTTAGTGGTTGGGTCAAGAGGACATGCACAAGTTGGCAAATCTACAAGAAAGACTACACAAAATCGTGTGAGACTTCCACAAAAAAAAATAATACTAGCAATTGCCCCTAAAGTACAAGGTACACTGGGAGGGAGGTGAAGTTTTTTGTAAATGGGACATTTTTTAATAAAGTAAGGTTTTTATCCATTATTATTATGTATGTAATCATACAGTAACTATGGAAATCATGCTTATTTTATGAGATGGTTGTTCATAATGGTTATAAATGATGTATTTTTATGAATGTGTAAAATTTGGAAATGTCATCTGAGAAATTATTAGAAGGCAACATAGTTTGTGAGAAGGTTAAGTAGATACTGCTTTAAATTTAGATTTAGTGTAAATGTAGTGCAATATCTCTTGAACAGAGTGTTTCTTCGCTTTTTTCTGATATTTTTCGTATTCAATTTCCTTTATTATTGCATGGTGATCAAATGAAAATGCAAGGGTATATGGAGGTTACATGCTGATCGCAAATTTGCGATAACTGTTGTTTCTTTTTGTAATGTCATGTCAAAAAATAGTTATGAACTGTTCATAGACAAATCAAACAACTTGTTTGACCTCTCCATTAACTAGCCCTGCTTTCAACCCACAAATGCGATATCGACATATTTGTTCTCCTTTGCTCAACAACATTGTGATTTGATATCGAGTATCGTTGATGTCCGATGAGCATTGTTTCCTGCTTTGTTCTGCTATGCTTGGTGCAATTGGAAAGTTTGATGTAGTTACCCCTGTTGGTAAGGAACCTGTTCATTCTGTGTCAAAGTTTGCAAACAGCTGGCATTGCATTGTGTATTGTATGCTAAGAGAGATGCCGAAATAACTTGAATTAACACAACTCATGCACAGATTCCAGTTAGTTGTTAGCTTAGTTGGGTGGGATTTGCTCACCCATAAAGCACTGTCAATTATTTTCGGTGACTTGTTCTGTTTTTGTTTTGTACATTCCCTGCACACCATAATAAACATTACAACTATTCCAATTTTTCTTTCTTACTAACTGCATTCCTTTTCTTTGTAAAGTTCTGTTGGTGGCAAAGACTGTGGGTACCAGTTATGGAAGCAATTAATCTTGGCCCTTTATAGTATCTTCCGTTCATGCTTTTGAGGCTTGTGAATTGTCAAATATTTAACATATCTTCGCCTATGAAATCCTGACTTGCCTGATAACCCAGTAAGCGAAAAAGTATCAATTAATAAAATAGGTGGTGGTTAGTTCTAAAATAGCAACCTTGAGCTGAAATAGATGAGTCTGAGAAGAGTTACATCTTTCATTGCTTTCAAATATGCAAGTCCTGATATTTTTACTGGAAAGGATGTAATTCCTTCTATACAAATTACAGAATATAGGGGCCATTTCATTTATTTCATTTTCTGTTGATATATCCAGAAGTTGATTTACCATCAAGCTGGTTTCTTAGCTGCATAGTGTATAGATGTTTTATTGTCAACTACTACATAGAAAATTTTAAGTGTAGTCTAAAAACCAACATATGGAGGAGGTTGGTAAATGAACTGCCAAACATAACTATATGGTTTTGGGGGTGTTTGTTGCATAGGCCATTTTGAATCTTCTTTGGGTCCTTCACAGTATTTGGGTCTTTTTTGTCAGTTTTCCTGCCCATTGTGTGTCATCTCATGTGCTAATTGGGTCATAATTTGAATTCAATGAGTAAAATAATACACTAGTGTATTTGTGCATTTAGGACACAGGAAGGAAGCTTTTATTTCTTTTTATCAAGCATTCATTCTAGAACAAAAATTCATGTAGAGTAAACAATGCACTACCTTTGATTCTCTGGATGAACATTGCATTTATGCTTGGTGTGATGTTTTCAATATTGTACATTGTTGAGGGGCCTGATAAGTAGTCAGTACTCAAAAACACTGTTCATTCTGCAGCCCTAGTAGGGTTTTAATGAAGAATAATTTTCCAACGATTTGAGAGGAATTTGAGAAATGCACGCAAAGTTTTTAAAGCCCCAAACCTTAAGGACAAAGTAATTAAATCAGATTTTGTCAGCCCCACAATTGTCAAAATTGTATCTTGATGGTCCTGGAAGAGTGCACTGACGCTGCTGCACAAATATTTTGATGGCATCAATGAAGTCCTCTATTCTCTGCGAGCTTCTGGGTTCTCTATATTTGCTCGTAAAAAAACTGGTTTTATCCAAATAGGTTTGATTTTACCGTTTTAGGTTTGGTTAGATGTAATTGCAATCCTTAGGGGTAGATGTATTCAATCGTTAATGTACAACTATTCTCCTATTAAACAATTACAGAACCAAGTAAGGGAGAATTATAGTTGAAGTGAAAGATAAACATGACCGAATTTCAGTTTATGTAAATAAGCCATTACATAAGCTACATGGACACTTGTATATAATCCAACCCATAATTTCATATCCCCACACTGTCCTCACAATGCACCCTTCCTTATCTAACTCACCCTCTACAAAAATGATTCCTCCCTTCCCTCTGTTTTACATTTCCAGATACTTACACCTAAGGGGCTAAAAATTATCAAAGGAATATATGTGATCATTACAACCACAATGAACAATGATTCTAGTTGCACTTGTACTTGATGGGTTGGTGGAGGAATATGTGGCGGAATTGACTGCTATTATTACTAGAGTTCTATATAACACCCCTTTTAGGTGTAAGGAGACCCTGGTATTAGAAGGCTTTGTTTCTCTCATTACCACAAGCCTATATAGTGGGTGTTTTTAATAGACCTCAATTAATAATTTAATACATATAAATACATTGCATAGATGAAGCTATTGTATGTTTTTTCTGGTTTTGGGTTTAGAAAATGTCAATGTCCTCTGACTAACCCTCTTTACAAAATGTTGCAAGCATTTTATTTTAATCCAGTAATTTCAATGACTGCATTAAAATGGGGGCAATTGTAGTATTGTAATGTCCCCTTTCCTATGCCATAGACCTAGGGGCCAACTCGAGTCCAGGCCTTGGTCATACCCAAGGGGCTATGGACGCTGTGAGCTATTGGGTATGAATATCTAGTCCAGTTATTATAATTTCCCATTGACATGAGTATAAAGTGCTTTCGAAGGGACTAGATGTTATGTTTTATCATTGGAAGGGGCCACTTAACTCCTAGTGTTCTAATTTTGCGTTGGGGGTCACCTTTTTGGACCATGGCGACTTGAAAGGGAAAAAGTAACTTTAAGTTACTTTATTGATTTGGTCTTCCCTAGGGGAAAATGCGACTTGGGCTTTTTAGGGTTTCCTTGGCATGGGAAAATTTATATAAGGAGTGGAGGGGTGAAAAGATGAACATTCATGCATACTTATATTTCCTTTCATGTGCAACTGCTATTTGCAAATATTTAGCTTGTGGAGTAAGATCCCACGAGAACCCTAGCTTCGGTGGTGAGAGATCCATCCCTAGCTAGTAGGGCACTCTTCGGTGGTGAGAGATCCACCCTAGTTTGTCACTTTGGAGCTGAAATCAGGGCTGTCCTTTAGAGATATTTTCAGAGGGTTTCAGTGAAGGGTTTTGGAGGATTTTGGGTATTTTTGGAGGAGAGATTTCAGGTTTTTTCAGGGCAGATCTACGGCAGCCCTCTTCAGCAAGGTCTAGCATCAATTTGAAGGCATTTGCAAGGGTTTCCAACCATCTTCTAGGTGGGGCGACTTGTTTTGGAAATTGTAGACCTGTTTTGGAGGGTTTCCACTTCCTCAAATTCTAATTTGAAGGTTGGGATATCATCTCCTATATTTATAGATAATATTTCCAAGGTTTCATAATTTTTGCATCTATATTACGGAAGATATTGATTTTAGAAGTTTTCAGCTGTTTAGGGCACGCTGTAATTTTCTGGCAGCATTCTGTTATTCAAAAAATTCCAAAAACAGTTCTATAATATTTGTTATTGTATTAGCAAGCTCCATTGAAAATTTCAAGAGATTTGAGCAAGTATTTTTGGAGTTATCCATTATTTTTTGTTCGCTGCCCTAGATTTAATTTTCTGCAAAAATCAGACTTCTGTGTGGTTGCAATTTCTCTGTATTTTGCATATTTTAAAGTGATATCCTACAAGGGATATTTCAAGTACCCATAATTTGGACCTAAGGCACTTGGTAATAATCATTTAGCATTTATCCTGCAATCCCATTTAAACACTCAATTTACTTAATCCTAAAGCATCTTGCTCAATTCCCACACTCTGAGTCCACCTTCGACTTAGTACTTCTAGAACCAATGCACCATATACAAAACAAGTCTATAGACTCCTAGCTATTCACCTCATGTCTCTGATCAGGTCCCAAGCTAAGCCTGGGCAAAAACGCCCAGCAGAGGACATTATTAGTCGTCGTTATTGTTTGTTGTGCTTGCACAGTCAAATTTTCAAAAGCACAAGTTACCCCAGTCGAGTAAGGGTCAATTGAGCAGGAAATCATTCACACAAGTCTCCTCTATAAACACATACACCCTTACTCATTATGGACATTTTTTATCATCTACAGGAATACGCTCTAAGAATAAATTTTAGCCCTTATCATTGAAGTATCAAATCCTTGGAGCATTACAACAAGCTACAAGTTTGAAAACATCTCTATTCACTGCCCTAGACCACTCTCATGTGCTACAATTGAAGTCAAGGATCATTGCGAAGTATTGGATGCCTTATTAGGGTCTTGCCAAAAACCATTGCTTATGCACATTCAGACACATACACCAGGAGGGAGAACTAAATAGGCTTGAGGCCCTTTCGAGGTAATGTTGTGTAGGTAGCACTGAACAATTGGGGGGTTGTTGAGGTCAGTCCAGCCATGTGGACTAACCCCTTTTTGTAGTTCACAAGGTGAGAAGCTAGGGTTTGGACAAAGGAGAAGCCCATTTGCAGGTACACAAGTGTGATCATCAAATTCTGATTACAATTTCTAGATCTAGGGACACAGATGCACAATATGCCAGAATTGAGTTGTGGATCAAAACATCAGAGGACATGATCAGTCACAAGAGGACAAAATTGTCAGGAAATTCTTTATGGCTTCAACAAATCTATCCAAACCACATTTCTAGATCATCACAATTTATAAGCGCACAGACGAAACTATGCACAACCTATTCTTACAATTCCATATCTCTATCACACTTCCAAACCTCACAAAACGCTGCAATCTTTCAAACTCTAACCCTAGTTCCTTTTATATAGCTTGCATAAACTGTAAATGATCATATATTATCAACACATGATTTATAATTATTGTATATACCAATTTTGTTGTATTTAACATTGAAGTAATTAATCATAATAAATTAATCCTGATTTTGACCTTATATTTTGGAGAACCCACTTTCTTTTATCAATCATGCCAACCTACAGCTTCATTCCTCACCCCTAGGGTTTCATATTTCTCAATTTGATATTGGGTCTGGTACTATTCTTTGGGGTTTCTTCAAAAAAACCTAAGTTTATATAACCAACGCATAATGACAAAAGTTGCACTACTAGCACAGAGGGCTGAACTAGAAACGAAATTAAAAAGACTTATCGTTCTTGACCATAATAATATATTGTGTGACTATACGTTGCATATATTGGACCAGATTGTTGTTATAGATCTCGCCCTAAATCCCCAACCTCACCTACACCTATGCCACAACCCACTCCTCAACCTTTTAAACTCAAAACACCTCCAAAGAAGCAATATACTTATCTACCATAGCCTCCTCGCATGATTCTACAAAGACTCCTTGAATGTAATTTGATTTAGTTACCTCCACCCACTATCATTGATATGACAAAACCGCAGTGTGCGATATTTGACGGTAAAATGTCTTTCGACCACAACTGATGCCTTGGAAAATCCACAAACAGGTGCTTTGCATTACGTTGAGTACTCCATAAATTCATTGATAATAACACAATCGCCTTCACTAATGAACCATGCGCCCAAAATACGCAGTTACAAACACCGTAGTCTAGTCCCACTAGCACATTCCCCATGAATAACATTCCTACTATAGAGCCAACAACCATATTTGATGAGACTCCTTTACCACATGCCGCAAGTGACATCTCACTTCATACATCACCAAATTGTAATTTGTGTTGGAACAAAGTCATCAACAAGATTTCATCTTTTAGCTTTGGTTATATTCCTTAAAGATATACATGCCTTCAATTGTTACTAAATTCTTGACCTCACAGAGATCCCTTAGACACAAGATCATCTCGATATGGCACCTACAAATCTCCTTCCCGCTATAGAATAGCATATACCATTTACCACAGGGGCTCCACATATGCCCGGAGAAGATACCATATTCATAGGATATTGTTCCATATACGTGATTGGACGAACATAATATCTACAAACCACTCACTACTATGCACGTTGACATACCAATTCCCATAAGCATCATGCATTCATTTCCTAATACTATCACTAGCATTGACATTGACATTTCATTTCATGTTGTGCCTCTAGTAGGGAACATCCCCTAGTTGTATGATCCATGGTCCGATTGATCCTTGTATTCACAATTATGCAAGCATACACTATTTTAGATATTTCTAACCATAGTACCAACCAAATTTACCAGACATATACACTAATATGGTCCACATACCTTTCCCTAGGCTTTATCTCAAGACCTAAAACACTAACAATTGTAAGATACCATGTGGTTCCTATAAAATCATATAGATACCCTACTTGACCACGCATTTGTTTACCAATCTCAATTCACCACTCATACCCGAAGACTCTTGCGAGCACCTTACTGATTCTATTTGTTACCACATTGATCGTTCAGGAGGCCTTGATCCTAGTTTGATGATTTTGTGTAACATGGTATCACCCATGTCTACCCCACTTCTCCTTTTATGCCATGCTTTCTAACAGACTATGTTACCTAGTTGGGTGCGATATGCAACAAACTTGCAACGCCTTGTTGAGCATAACCACATGGGACACCACTACCATGTAGATTACCCATTGCTTGTGTTGCTCGTAACCTGCAACTTCATGACACTAGTATTTTGAGTATGAACGTGTCTAGCTATTACAACTCACAAGCTTACTTCTTTGATTCAAATGATGATTCTATGTGTGTTTCTACAACACGACGTATACCGTACACCTCTAGATACAAGGCCTCCGACTAAGAGGCGTATGTACTAGCATTCACATCTTAGACATCATCACTTGTACATAGTTGCTTGCATGCACATACCCTTTTCTTATCCAACCACCAATGGCCTATGCTCATAGGACAATTACCAATCATTCAACATCTTCTACCCTACTCCATGACAAGGAAATTACCTGACAATGCAGCACATATCACGAGTCCGATGTGATTATTGAGGGAACAACTACTACCCAGGACCCCACCCCATCTCTTCTACCATTTATAGCCTGCGCCCCAGCGCCACTAGTACCAATTCCAGTTGGCAGTTTTCTCTTTCTCAATCTCCTATAGTAAAAAGACAAATACAATATAATACAACAAAAATACAAAACCAACACCGGTTGACTGCTATTTCCCCTAGGTTCTTATTTTGGCTATTTGACATTGCTTCTTACACTACTCATTTCTTAGATACATTCATGTTCTCTTCTCTATGATTTTTGTATGCTAGATGCTTTGTTTATGCACTTGTATGTTTCACACTCTATTTGATTTGCGGTCTTGCATGCTCTATGATCTGTCTACTCTTCCATTTGCATGTTGTCTGCTTTACGATCTTGTATGTTGTATGATTTGCCTGGTAATTTCATCCTCCTGTGGCTGATTTTGTCATATGATGTTCTGATCTGCAACTAGATTCTAGTAGTCCTTGGATCTAGAATTCATCCATAGCACATTTCCAAATCACCAGAATTTACAAGCAAACTGATGACACTCTACACAGCCTATTCTCGCAGTTTCGAATCTCTATCACACTTCCAAATCTCACAGAACAGTGCAATCTTTCTAACTATAACCCTGTTTCCTTTCATATAGCTCGCACAAGCCATGAATGATCATATTGTCTCAGCACATGATTCAGAATTATTGTATTTACTATAGTTGTATTTACATTTTTATATCATAGTTAAACATTGAAGTGATTATTCTAATCAGATTAACCCTAATTTTGACATTATTGAGCCTCACGTATAAGTGTAGCTTGATTTACACCATTTGCCACAATTCAATGGAAAATTTGAGAATAAGGTACGGAAGTTATTAATAATTGTGGTATGCTAAAAATTCAAGATACGGGCCTTGAGATTGATATCTCTCAAAGCTTTTTCAAATAGATGTATTTACAATATATGTGCTAGTTTATATAAAATCTATTATATTATATAGACCTATGCATCAATGTGTGTCATGACCCAAAATGTTAAAAAATTGTTTAATACTACATATAGATCAAAATTCTTGGTAAATAGTTCGTTGTTATTACATGCAAATCTAAGTGATGTTAGAATATGTGGAGAGATAAAGAATAAAGAAAGATTGGAATGTACCTAGAACGAATGAAGAGAAATTTGAATGCACACATTATCCTTATAAGTCCATCATTTCATTATGTGAGAGATGGTTACAAAAAGGTTTAAGCGATTACAACCATTTATTAGTTAGCACTTAACTATTTAACTAAATGCTAATTATAAGCCTTATATTCTAATACCCCCTCTTAAGGCTTTACACTATAGAACATACTAACAAAACATTGAAGTAACAAAACAAAACAAGACCACACATTCTTCAGAAGCTTTTCCCTTTGAAAACAATGTTTTGACTAGGTAGAACTCCATCAAGCTGCCTACCCGATCCTCGTAAAGGTGTAGTTTCCAAGCTGAATTATCGAGTACCCGGATTCCACCTCCCAAACTCCCAAATTATAGAATCTCCTGAATTGTTAAACAACCATGCATATCGAGCTACTCCCACAATGTTGCATCAAGTTGTCTCATGACCCTCGTAAGAGTAAATCTCGAGATCCACAGGCTCCGAACTATCTGGACAGCCATCTTGCCAAGTTTTACTTGCACCGGATCCCCTATTGTCTTCAAAGTGTGGGGCTTCTTTTAAAATATGTATTCTCTATGAATGACTTCATCGTTTTTCAGCATCCAGTGGATTTCCAACAATGGCTATATTAACTTCATTTGATTTGTCTTTCATCTAGATTTTTACTTTCCATGCATAAAAGTTGAGACCAGAATATTTGTCTAATGGGATTTCCATTCTCAGACAAAATACCTCCGAAAATAACCCTTTCCAAAAATATAAAATGACCCGCAAATTAATGTAACAAGATTTTAAAAACTAATTTTTATTTTTTTAAATCAAAGAAAGGAAACTATACCAAGCAAGTTTGTACCCTAGACGACTAGTTGTGACTGAAAATACACAAATTGTGTGCCCTGGCAAAGAATGCCTTTGAAAAATTGCAAGTCTGGAAATTCATGCCTGTATTTTCATTGTTTTGCACTACCTACGAAAATCACATTTTTTCCTCTTTCCTTCTGATTCTAGATTGTGTTTTCTACAAAAAAATCGTCCCCTAAATCGCCTTTTTTTGTGTTGCATTCTACTTGTCATGTGTTGTCCTAAAAATGTCTTATTTTCATGCCCTAATTGAACAAACAGCCCCAAAACAATCTTCAAAAATGGAAAATTCCTATTTTAGCACTTTGAAATACCCTAAAATTTGTCTAAGAACACAGCCAAAATTGTGCCCTCAAATGGTGTTTTTCTTGTTTTGCACCTTTGCAAGGGTGTTAACTGTATTTTGTGGTTATGTTCGTTGTAAGTGCCCTTGAATTGAAACTGGGTTGTTTTTTGCCCTTTTTGATGACAATTTTTGCCCTACATTGAACTGAAATTGGGTCGTTTTCTGCCCTTTTTGATGACATTTTTTTCCCTACATTATTGCTCGTCCTACAATATTGCTATTGCGACTAGCATTCTGTGCCCTGACAGGACTAGTTTGAACTTCCTTTGTTCTCTTTCTCCTTGTTTGCCCCACTTTGATAACAATGTTAGAATATGCGGAGAGAGAAAGAATAAAGAAAGATTAGAATGTACAAAGAACGAATGTAGAGACCCTGGAATGCACACATTATCATTGTGTGTTCGTCATTTTATTATGTGAGAGATGGTTACAAAATGATTGAAGTGGTTATTGTCATTTATTAGTTAACACTTAACTAATATTAACTAAACGCTAATTATAAGCCTTATATTCTAATAAGTGATACTATTGAAAATGAGCCATAAATGTAATAGTTGACTACAATGCAATGCGAATGGTAATATGCATTAAGGTTTTTAACAAAATCTATGTTTTGAATCTTTCATTTGACCATTTCAGTTTTTGCTTAATTCATTTAATGGTGCATATGAAATTAAGGAAATGCACCTGGTGAGGCTATGGGTACGTTAGGCTACCTTGGGTGCGTATTTGGGTGGTGTGGGGCACATACCTAGTTATATGTATATATATGAATCTATGTGCCCTTATACCATGTTTTTTAAATGACATTCAAGTCTCCAGTACCTAGAACATCTCCCATCTTGCATCTGCAGGTGACTGATTTAATTAATTGTAAAAAAGGAAAATACTGATATATGGTGCTTAAATGTAGAAACAAAGGGCACTTAGAAGAATAATGTCTTGTGAAGTTATGCACTATTTGTGATGTTAAAGGCCATTACATTAGGGGATGTCCTTTTAATTTGAAAAAATTATCAAAAGAAGAAAAGGAATCAATGCTAGCACAACACAAGGGAGACATGGGAACCCATAAGATAATGCTCAAACACTAGCAATAATAGAAAAATTGAAAACAAAGATCATCAATCATGCATGGTAAGAAGGGGTGGCCAATGGTCCACTTTGGGAATGTAATATAAGTTGTCACTTTGGTAGAAATTGCCCATTGAAAAATTGGAAAAGATATGTACAAAATTGCCCTAAGCTGCAATCACCAAATATGGTCAAGATAGAAGTTGAGGAATTATAAGCAGTCATTGCACAAGCTCAAACTCAGAGTTGAGAAGAGTACATGATAATTGATACAGTTCAACATGCTAATGCCCAAAACACAAATCATAGTCTGTAAGCTCATGGAGGACATCAGATTCATCATAAATTGTAGAGGTTTTTATAAGTTTTCACAATCAAATGCTTTTAGGGTTAGGATTTTAGTTTTTGTTTGACATGCCATTTTAAGTTTTTTTCATTCTTAGAAAACTATTTTTTTTTTTGTGTTAAACCTCCAAGGTATAGTTTCCTCCAAACGATGTTGGGATGTCTTAGGGATGTTGGAGATAACACTGGTGATGTATGCCGTCTCATAATAGGTATGTTGAAAAAAGTGAAAGTCCCGAAAACATGAACTCACTTCTGCTTGAAATTAACTTACTGAAGTGTGCAATGGCTTAAAAAGGGGTCACCCAAGGTAAAATGAGACATGGTGTAGCTATCAGCAATGGTACATGTTGATCATTCTAAAACTCAAGCACATACATATGCCTAGGAATCTTGATGAAGATACCACCTTCAGTTGTGTCTAGGGATGGACAATATTCACAAAATGGATGTTTTTGTGGTCTCTCTTTTGTGCTATAATGTCCATATCTAATGGTGTCTTGCGTATTGTTGATTATCATATGCAAATTATCCGTTTGGTCACTGGTGTCTCCACCACAACACCATATTAAGTACAACCATGGTGTTTCATACCATTTGACACCGTCAGCAAGGACAACATGATGTCTCCTCCACAACAACATAACATTGCGAATGATAGGATCTACTCATAACACTAATCACTTGCCCGTTAATAGCACCAAAATGGCCAAAGAACATGATGATGCCCTTCCACCTAGATCCTTCAAGATGTATCTTGTACATATATGGTGTCAAGTTATGGTTTCTAGGTCCATGGATGCCCCATGGAATTACAAGTCCCATAAAGAGGCAGATTAGAAGTGTTTAGTGTCATGATTTCTCACTAATTTTATTATTTACTAGTTTCTATTAGAGTAATTTCTTAGCTGCACCAATATCTAGAATCTTCAGACTGCTGATGCTTTTTACTTTCTTAATTTCATGTGCTTTCTACTCACATTTCCATTTAATGCCTTGCAATTATATCTTCTCTTGTTGCTAGATGCACCTCTTGCATGTAGTTCTATTGGCAGTTTTCTCTTTCTACACTGGAATTCTCAAGGCAACTAGCATTGTTATGTTATGGCTATTCCATGGGGACGCGTCCCCTGCCACTTTTTAGGGACCGTCCCCATACCGGGGACGTTTCGGAAACTCGGGGACGGGGACTTACAGCCCTTGGGAATTTCAGTGTAATTATTATTGTAATTAATACTTCAACCTTATGTGAAATCTCAATTCCAGCTCCAATTTTATGTATTAAGGTTCTATATTTGAAATTTTGTTGTGTGTGATGAATGATTTATCAATGTTATCATATAAATATTTGAAATTTCCTATATTTTTTATATTTTCCTTTATTTTTAATAAATTAATAGCCATCCCCTGCCGTCCCCATCCCGGAAACTTGGTGGAACATAGCTTAAATGGGGACATCTTTATGGTGGAGTGGTACATGGTGTTGTACCAGCTCCTCGCCAAATATAACCATTCCCCTCACTTGCTCTATTTATCCCCTGCATACATGCTTAGACACCCTACCAAGCATTTATTCACTACCTCCATTTTTCCATTTGTTTGGGGATGATAGGCACTACTCATGTGAATGTCACCCATGCTAGCCGAAACAATTCCTGACAAAAAATTGTTGTGGAAGATAGGATCTCAATCAAAATGATCTTTTCCAGGATCCTATGTAGCTTAAAAATATGTTGGAAATAAAGTTTAGCAACCTTGGGACAATCGAACCCTTCCTTTGTCATAGGAATGAAATGACCATACTTAGTAAATCAATCTACAACAACAAATAGATTTCATCCTTATCTTCGTATTTTGGCAAGCCCAAGCTAAGGTCCATGGAAAAAAATTGCAATTCTAGGTAGAAGCAGCAGTTGGCCTCATCAAAGATGGGGATGGAACATTGTCAACTTCCACTAACAAGTGTCACAATCCACCAAAAATCATAGAATGTCCTTCAATAGAAGAAAATGGAGGTGATGTTTTTGTAATTTTTCTAGAAACCTATGTGACCTCTAGATGAGGACTCCTATCCATGTTCAAGTGCCTTCTGCATTAATAGGAATCCATCCTGATATCGATGCGGTCTCTGAATAAGATGATGTCATTACAAACTGACCTAGCCTTTCCCTTCATTTCAGCTAAAATTTATTTCTTCATTTGGTCGTAGTAGGGTCATATATAAAATCTTAAAGAAGATCCAACAACCAAGAAGATCCAACAACCAAGATGTTTGGCTAAAGGAGATGGCAAGAAAGACAAGTGACTCCTCTTGGCACAACAATGCATCTTCCACCACATCTTTCCCCTTCTTATGAGGACTACAAATTCATATTCTTACAGATGATCAAACCACTCTTGTTTCTCCTCTATGAGTGTTCTCAAAGTCAACATATACTTGAGGCTAAGATGGTCCATTTTAAAAAAAAAATTGCTCCCCAATAAAAATGGATGCCACGTGGAAATGACATGCAGGATCACCATCATTTCCTTGCTACATGTAGACATTCACTTTTCTTTTTCATTCACTCCCCTTCTTTCAACAGAAATGGGGTGATTATTTTAAGACAAAGTTGCGCCAAGCTTGAATTCAAAAGCATCTCATTCGACGATAAAAGGCTTTGGAAAAATCATCCGTTGTTAAAACTAGAGCAATCACGAGCTTGTTCGAGCTCCTCAAAATCGTTTAGTGCCTCAACATACCAATTGAAAGCATCCTTTTTGGTGAGATCAATCAGAGGATGGGAAATTACAGAAAATCCTCTTACAAACCTTTGGTAGAATCCTGCCAAGCATGAGAAACCACGTAACTTCTTAAGTAACTATGGCACGGGGCAATCACATAAAACTTTTATTTTGGTTGGGTCTATACACACCTCTTGAGTAGAAATATTATGACCAAGGTATTTTATGGATAGCTTAACAAACTCACACTTAGAGGCCTTGGCATGCAACTTCTATTTCGCCAAAATATAGAGCATAGTGCTTAGATGCTCTAGATAAGGTGCTTATGATTTACTATAAACAAGGATATCATAACAAATACAATAAATTTGTAAATTTGTTGAATGCCTTGTTCGTCAAAGCTTGAAATGTGGCGAGAGCATTGCAATGCCCAATCAGTATTTGATAGTATCCAAATATACAGTCGATGTTTGAAAAATATTGTCCCTCATAACTCATCAAGCAGATCACTAACCCTGGGAATAGGGAATTTGTTTTTAATGAAGCTCTTGTTGAGTGCTTTGTAATCAATGCAAAGACGATACAACCCATCCTTCTTCCTAGCTAGGACCACTAGTGCAAAATAAGGGCTTTCACTAAGGACGATGATCCCAACCTCTAATAGCTATTGTTTAAGCCTTCTAATCTTTGACTTTTGAAAGTGCGTGAATTTGTAAGGGTGTACCATTGTTGGGCCTTTGGTAGGGTCAAGCTCAATAATATGATCCATCCCCATTGTTCAGTGGCAAATACTTTGATAAGTTGTGGAAGACTACCTTGCTCTGCAAAGTAACTCTAAAATTCTTGGAGCTTGCTCGTATGGAAAAGAAAAATCCACAACCATTCAATACAAGTGCGCCATAAATCTGAAATACCCCTTCTTCATAATTTCATTCATTTGGCTTGAGTCAACAATTTGGATTTCCCTAAGAGGTAAGGGTTTGATGGTACAATCACAATCCCCTTGCTTGAATGTTAGGAATCATTATTGGCAATTGGTGGAGCATGTTTCTAGTGAGTAAAAGTTAAAACCATTTAGAACACCCAATATAACATCCACTCTCCCAATATTAACAACATTAAATTTATTATTTAAGGTATAATCAGCCACTATAAACTCCACAATATGTACTACACGTAGACATTCAATGCTTTGATGGCTTGGTCCTTGATAGGAAAAACTCTCAGCGTCTACATGGAGACAAGACTATTAGGTGTTACCGACCATGACCAAAACTTGATTCTTTTTAATATAGGGAAAAAACTTGAAGCTATCATGATGTTTCAACCCTATCATTGCAAAAAGGGACACAGACAATCCCCATGTTTCTACAAGGGATTGACTTTCTAGTTCACGCTCAACATTGCATTACCTTAGGGATAGCTTCATTATTGAGTGCGGGTTCAAGTTCAAACTCAAATGGACACGCATCTTCGTCATGTAGAATTCTTTGGGTTTACATACATAGCCCTTACTCCAAGGTTCGGTACAATTACAACAAGAATTTGCAATTCAATGGTTAGGGTTTGTAATAGTTGGACAACTAGAGTTCTAGATATTAAAAGGTGTGAACAAAGAAATGATGAAGAAGGATCAGAATGCACACCTTGTAAATTGTGTCTCTATCATTTTTATTATGTAAGAGATAGTTACAAAATGGTTGAAGTCGATACTACCTTGCATTAGTTAATACAGAACTAATAATGACTTAATAATAAACTATAGGCCTTATGTTCTAATACCCCTTCATAAGGCTTATCCTACAAACAGCAAAAACAATCACATTGCCAGAAAATTGTAACAATAGAGGCAAATAAAACCACGCATTCTTCAAAAGCTTTCTCTTTGAAAATAGTTCTTTGACCGGGTAGAACTCCAAGCTACCTCGTAACCTTTGTAAAGGTGTAGCTTATGAGATGAATTCTGGAGTTCCTGGATTCCACCTCCCTAAACTCCTGAATTACGAACCTCTTGAATTATTAGACAACCATCCATATTGAGATACATCCACAGTGCTCGATCAAATTGTCACGTGAACCTTGGAAAGATTTAATTCCCAAGATCCACAAACTCCCAAACAGGGCAGCCATCCATCCTGAGCTTTATCTAAACTAGATCCCTTTTTGTCTTCAAAGTGTGGGGCTTCTTTAAAATATGCATTCTCCATCAACGAATTCTTTTCCACTTCAAGCATCCGATGGATTTTCAACAATGGTTACATTAACTTCATTTGGTATGCCTTTAAATTTTCCCTTGAGAACATCATTGGCTCAAATGCTACAGTTCCACGTTGTCTAACCTCTTGCAATAATAACATTCAATCTCCCCTTTGTCTTTATCTGATCTTCTACGACAGTCTATTGAGTATAATGCACTCTCATGTTGAGGATCGCCTTTTGTATCTTCTACAACTGCTCTCTTTTCTTCAGCTAAAAGAGCTGAAATCATATCCTCTAGAGATTGATAATGTATTTGACTAAGAGTAAAAATGACATTGTTATATTTAGAAGGCAGACTATTTAATAGCATAGCTTTGAAATCCTCGTCATCTACAATAGCCTTAACTTTTGCTAGTTGTCTAATAAGAGACCTCAAATTGCTTATGTGGCTTGCTATAGTAACTCCATCATCCATTTTGAATTGAAATAGCTGAAGTTTTAGAGAAAATTTTGCATGGATTGCTTTTTCTCCGAACAATTTATTTAGAGTATCCCAGATTTCCTTGGATGATTTTTCTAGGTCTACATGATATAATTCAAAATCAGAGAGAGCAAGACCAATAATGGATTTGGCTTTATCATCTCCGCTCTACCAATCCAATAATTTAGTTGCATTTGAAGGTGATTTCTCTTTCCCATTTACTATTCCCCAACTTATTACACATCAATTACATTGTATTTTAATTTTCCAGTGTGAAAGTTGACGCCAAAATATTTGTCCAATGGAATTTCTATTCTAAAAAACAATTATTTAACAAGAAACACTTTTATAAAATTTTCAACCTAAAAAAATGTGAATGCAGATAAATACACAGAGTGTTTTATCACACCATTTCATTTCTCCTTCAAACGATTTATTGGTTGTCTGAAGTTTATCATGCAATATTTGAAAAATGTGACTTAAAACGCGTCCTCTGAAATTCGCAATTGTATTTAAATTTGTGACTATATTGATTCATGATTCGTGATTCATAGATTTGCAACTATATCTTTGTAAGCAATCATATTCTCATGCCCTACGCCTTGCACAACTTTTTTTTTGCTTTCGAGTTCAACAATGGTGTCATAGAGATTGTCTATATTTTTCCCTCTTTCTCGTGCTCTCGAAACGCTTTTGAATGGCCTCAACTATTCGTGATTCACAATATAACCTTGATGTTTTTTACTTCGAAGATGCCCTCATGCAAAATCACAGTTTACATGCCCTAAATAGGTGCTTCAAATAAATTTGAGATTTATAGTCCTCATTATGTCTTCCTCCTTGCTTGTTTGGCTCTAATACCAATGTTAGAAGACGTGAATAGATAAATTATGAAGTGTAGGAATGCACACATTGTAAATTGTGTGTGCATCATTTTATTATGCATGAGATAGTTACAAAATGGTTGAAATGGTTACAAACAAACATTAGTTAATACATAACTAATAGTGAATTATAAATTATAAGCCTTATCTTCTAATACTTGACAAAGAAATAGGGTTCCCCCCTTTCCTTAAACTTCGAATCAATGTATTTTTCTTCTTCCCAAATTTTAATATCTTCATGAACTGATAGAATCTACATGGTTCTTTAATTTCCTAAACATAGAGATCCATCTTCGAGAGTTGTAGTATTAATCATCTTTACCTCCGTTTGAATTTCTAACTGCAAGTTGGAGATGTAAATATTGAGTACCATATCTTTCGGAAGTACGGACCTTAACTCTAAAAAACTTGGAATTTCTCCATATACTCATCTACAGTCATCTCTCTAAAAAAATGTGGGAGTTGGGTAATGGTACGACCCATCCCAATTTCAATCCACACTTAATCAAAGTCTCAACAAACTGGATAAAGCTCCCTCTAGGGTTTCAAAATAGCCATCCATAAGCTACAAAGCCATCTTCAGTTTCTTGTCAATGTCATAAATTCACTACACCTTGAATGCTAGATGGACCTTACTCAACCATGTGTGTACCTCTACTTCTTCCCAAACTCATATTGTGGGATCTTTACCTACAATATAAAAAAGGATTTTCCTTGGGTTCCTTCCACCTCCCCCTTCAGCTCCCCATTTGAGGGATCACGGCCACCCGAGGGGTTGACATCTTCAAATTTTGGATCCACTAACCCTTTTCCAAAAGAGATCAGCTCCTTCTTGACCTTTGCTATAAATTCTCCAAGCGATCTCATCAACTCTTCCTTTGTCACAAACTTTGAAATGTTTCTTGGATAAACACATGTTGACATTTTTGTGGCAGCAATGAGAAACAACTTAAGCTTCAATGCCAATTGTTGTGTTCTTACACTATTTGCAGAAAAACAAATGCAACAAATATTGAATAGCAGATAAGATAATATAAGATAAGATAAGACAATTATATTAAATGTCCAACAAGTGACCACAAAAATAGGTCAATGGACTGCACTATACAAAGCAAAGTAGAAGCAGCTGGGAAAACCCAAAAGGGTCTTTGAAAACAATAGAAGAAGAAGAATGAGAGTACAAAGAAGGAGAGGAGGTGGAGGGAAACGCCTCAACACCAACCCTCACGACTTTCACCCAAGGTCAACCGGAAAGAATCTGGTGATGTGCTGATGTCTGGTGTCAGTACTGGAAGCTGTCTGAGATTCCTATGATCTATGGAATGTCGAGCTCTCTGGGTGAACCTGGTGGTTTGTCACCTGTAAGAGGGCCAAATATACAAAAAAAGGGCCACCTGCTGACGAAGGCAAGAGGCTCTACCAGGTACTCCCCAAGCCTGCCACTTCTTCAGAGTCAACACAGCATATGGAAAATTGTTTATGTTTTCTTTGTATTATCTTAAATGGCCATATGGCATCTACAATTTCTTCCCTCTAAGGGATGCCTCCTAGGGCTAACCAGACTTAACTCCTCTCACTTTGGCTCTACAGCCGATCCCGACCATCATCTCTCGGCCCCTTTTACAACTCAGCCATTTCCTACCATTTGGCCAACCTCCAATACCCACGGCCAACAACAACCAACAACAACCCCTCTCGTTGGCAATCTTCCTCTTATTTATATTTGTGTGTGCCTGATCTTCCCACTTCTCTCTCCTTTGCACTAGCTCTTTCGAAATTACCACTCAGACTTTGAATTTGAATCTGGCATCTTTATTGCCCTTATCCGCGCAATCTGCCTCTGGCCAATCCCCTTGCACCATGTCATCTGGTGGTTGGTTTCTCCTTACTGACCATTTCATCGTCCGGTTGTCATCAACCACGTGACCATGCAAATCCGTTTTGTCCGTCCTTTCCCCTACCAACTGTCATTACAATCTTATCCTCTTAGACCTCGATCTTTGCACCTTCGTTGCACCCTCGCCTCAGGCTACGGTTTCTTCCAAGATCCTTGTGCGCTTCCTTTCCCTTTTCTCAGTTGTCTTCTTCGTGCCTTGTTGCTTCCTTGCTTCCTTTCAAAACTTCAACACGCTCTCTTATTTTCTCAACATCCTTTCCTTTGTTAGTGCCTCCTTGCATGTTGTGGTCCCTACAGCCCCTAATACCTATTCTTCTACGTACTTATGTGCCTTTTTCATTTGGTTGCCACCACAGACAACTATTCTTTGCGCGTCCAGACTTCCTCATGCACCCTTCTCTCCTTCTCTTTGTGCATATTGTTTTATTCGCACCCTTAAGCCTACTTCTTCGGCCTCTTCTTTCTTTTCCCGACGTAACCCTCCTTGTGCGCCACCTTTTGTCTCATGCACATTTCTTCTGCGCATGCCTCCATGTTTTGCGGCTTCAGGCCACCTCTCTCTTTCTGTCCTTGTCACTTTCTCTGGCAACCCTCCTATCTTATGGCCAACTTCTCGCAGCCTCTTCTTTCTTCCACTAGCTGCCTCACAGTGGGCGGTCTACCGGTCTTCCATCTTCCTTCTCGTCACTGGTCTCCGCGACTTTCCATTTTTCTCTTGGCAGCTCTTCATCCTATCACGCATCTCCTTGCATGCTTCTTTCTCTGAACTAGTTGCCTCACGGTCGGCATTCTACCAATCTTCCTTCTTGGCAGCTCTTCCTCCTGTTGCACATTTCTTTAGTGCTTTTGCACTTCTTTCGTGGCTATAAGTCACCTTTTCTATCTCTATCGCCTCTCTGTGACCTTTTCCTTTCACCTCGGCAATCCAACCTAAACTTCTGCCGCGTGCATCTTTCCAGCGCTCTCCTCTTCTCCTCTTGCGTGTTCTCCAATTCTTGCGCACTTCTTCCATTGTACAAGGTTGCTTAAGCCCTAGATGCCCCTGCATCACCTACTCATCTGGGATGGATTGCACCTACAAATCCAACTATAAACACACTACACACAAGTAGTCACACAATGACGACTCTTTGTATTGCATTAACGAAATAAGATATAAAGAGATGCACATTTTAGGTTTTTCCCTCCCCGTATTCTCATTGGGAAAAGATACCCTATTTAACCCATGACATAACCCTCCATTAATCTTAGGTAGATAAAACATGACTTAAAGAAAAATGCCTGAGGACTAAGGACTAAAACATTGATCTACTAATCTGTTGTGCCTAGGTACACAATGTTTTTGATAAACTCTCTTTTTTGTATTTTGCTCTCTTTCCTTGAGGGAGAATGTTTTACACACACCTTGCAGGTGGTATCTCAACAGGATGCACTTTGCACTCCTATCAATCTAACTTGGTTAATTGTGGACATCAAAAAAAAGTACCATTTTTCCAACTAAGCTCTATTTGAACCTTTTTACCACAAGGCAGCCACATTTCTCTTGTAATGATAACAAACATTTAGCTATTTAAAATATTTTACATCCACATACTGCAGAAGGAAATTCTAGTTTCTTTATACTGCCCATGTATTAGATATAATAAATAGGAGTCAACCATGTATCTTCATTAAACATGTTTTCCATATGTATTGTGTATTAAAATATATTGGTAATCAACAATAAATACTCTACTTGTGTTCACTATATGATTGTTAAAATGAGTTTTTCATCTTAAAAACTAATTTAAGCCCCTTGGCTAAATAAATATATTATCTGTGCACAAATACTAGAAATCAAAAGGTGAGACAGAACTGTAAGAATGTTAAATGAAATTATCCCCATCAATATTTCTGATCACAAATGAATTATTAACAATATTTCTTTTGCATGAAAGGAAAATACTCACCAATCCTGTACCATAAGTTTCAGTTTTAGCATATCTTCTAGGGAATATTTTGAAGTCCACGGCCATGATTGACAAGCTTGTCAGCAGCATCTTGTTGTTTGCTCCAAAAGATGAATAATGTTTCGTTAGTTGCGATCTACAGTTGTTACCATGAAATGAAAAAAATGCCACTGCAATTTCCATAATACACAAATAAAATCCATAAGTACTATTACCATTATAAATCTAGATGATGATAGGCTTTTCCTCCAATACAACACATTAACACTTTCGGTCTGGAATAAAATCCCAGAATGAGGCCAAAACCTGAATAAAAGGCTAGATCTGTGTTACACTGCAAGCACTTGAGATAGAAGTCTATTTCCATGCTCAATCCCAAGGTTCAAACTATTTTATTAGCCTTTTATGAAACTTCAACAACTGCAATGACAACTTATATATATATATATATATATATATATATAAGGTCTACATAAAATAATCAGAATGATAAAAAATCTGCATCTATATACAGAATCTTACCGTGTAAAGAAAATTCTAAATAATGCAAGAAGCACCAGGCATACAGTGAAAACGTATGTCCAATCAGCTAGAATCTGCAAACAGTTACACATAGTGCAAATAGATCATTGAATCCTTTTGAATTCTTTAAATAGTAACTTGCAGTGCAGTATTCAACAAGAACACCTAGGTTTAACAAATAGATATTGAAAAAAACTTACTGTTAAGAAAGAAAGCACTGGTAGAACAACAAAAAGAAAATCGATAATCAAGTTAGAGGTGTAGTTCCTCCAATCCTTCCATCCTGTATTTGTGCCGCCATGCTTCTCCGTGTCAATCTTAGAAGATCCACCTTGGTGTGAAAGAGAAATAACTTTTTGTCAAGATGTCAGTAAACAATACAGAGAATAGCCAAAAGCAGATTGAAAATACAAGATTCAGCAAACATTTTCATCCAAAATAAGTTGTCACCGACTAAAAAAGAGTATGATTAAAAAACATTGCCCAAGCTAGAAGAATTGCACCCCAGTTACTACCTTCTTGCAATACTCTGCTTATCCACTAGTCAGTATTCAGCATATCCAGTATAGATGATTTAAGAATGCAATATCAGAAGCAACATCTGTTTTGTATGTACCAACTACAAGAATTAAAAGTGTACATAGTAATTCCTAATATCTAATGCTCCAAAATTGGTCTTACATTTCTAGCTTGTAACAGATTTTCTGATAAGATAAAGCCTAAAATATTATAAAATTATTAAGGTCTATAGAAAGTCTCTTTTATTTCAACCCGCAGACCACATTTATGGTTGTACACCCAGCATAAACCTCAAAACAATTAAATATTCCACTGCTGAGCAATAAAGTAAGGCTAATGTCCACTTTTATAACAAAATAAGCACTTCCATATTCCCTGGGCCAAAACTGTAAATATCAGCGATAGTTGATATTGTAGTTATCAGATTGTGTCGAAGCTTGAGGAGATGCTAATTCCGAATTTTTTTAATTTAATTAGTCTTAAAATTCTCGCACATAGATACAAGAATCAAGTTCTAACCACAAGTAGGAGATGGCAGTAGTTGGTAAAAAAATATTATTTTCACAGGTCATTCTTTGAACTATAAAAGTACTAAGAGCAAGAATTGCTTAAAAGCTCTGGTTCTCCATTAGAAAAATGTTTCAAAATAAATAAGACAATAGGTAAAATCATCCTCCCATTAGTGAGAAGTATAATCTCCTGAACGAGATCAGCAGAAGAAAAAATTAAAAACTAGCCTCTGAGACTCAAAAGCAACTGAAAAAATAAATTGAGATGATGGAAGAAACAATTAATGATGTGGGTGAAACTTTGAATTGATAACCATCCAAGGATCCAAGTTACAGTAAGAAGAAAGAAAAAGGAAATTATATTAATGTCCATCTATGATCAAAATAGGTAAATGGGACTAGAAAGTACAGCCAGCAGAAATAACTTGAAAGAGCAAAAAGAAGCTACAAGCAACAACGGCACTAAAAAGCACACTAATGAAAGAGCCTAGCTACAAGGGGAATGAACATAAAGTGGCTAAACCATAAAATATTAAGAAGACAAAGACTAAAGCCATGTACTACAAACATTACAAATAGCCATGAGAAAGGGAGACCTGTTGCTAAAGATTGCTGAGGATAAGCTGGAAACAGCTACCCCAAATCCAGACCACAGACTTCAGCTCCCTCATAATCAATCAGTGCGAAAGCGCCATTACAAGTCTAGATGATATCCATGGGAGTATGGCCAGGGCTAAGTGGACCTAGCTGGGCAATCCTCGATGGAGGTAAAGAAATTCCCCCAGAAAGTCTACTAACATCCAAGGACGATGACCCTCCGGTAGTACGATGGAAGCTGGTGATATGTGTTTAGTCACATCTCCTATAATGTCAGAGAGAGGTGACAGCTATCCCTCAAGACTGTAGAATATGAGATCTACCATGCCTGGACCAAGAAAAGGAGGATGAAGGTATCCCAATAGCTACACATGCAGGAGAATGTGGTCTCAACAATCTATCACCATCCAAGATGGCAACTGTAGCATCCAAGGGACACCTAACACTTCCAACCACTGAAATAGGCTGAGAGAAAGCAATAACCAATTTGGTATTCCTTAGATTCCCTTGAAAATCCTAGTGTGATCAGGAAAGCATAAAAAGGTAGCGAATGACCCACTTAAACCTTTGTACAAGCAATAGCATCTCTCGTGAACCTCTTAGTAGATGGGACAACTTCAAAATAAAGTGCTCCAATGTGCCCACCTCCTTGAAGAAACAAAGGCGACAAATCCCATCATCTCGGGCAATAAGGTGATCATTCTCCTCTCAAACCCTTAGCTGACGAAGAGGAATCTTGGAGCCATGCGCCCAAGGACTCTATATATGTAATGTCCCTTTTTCTTCAAATTTGAAGGCAAATTGGATTTCCGGGCAATTCTTATCCATGGTCGAATTGAAGAAGATAAAGGAGAGAAAAAATATGTCTATTAATATGTTTTAGCATAATGGACTCAATTATATGGGTCGTCCTTGTATTAAGGCAAAATAAATAAATATAAGGGGTCAGCTGAGGCATAATGAAGGGCCATAATGAATGGACATGTCTTTTCGTGTTTTGACGCCAAGACCTACAAGTATAAATAGGGGTGTTAGGCATCATTTGTGGATATGAACTATCATTTGTAAAACTGATTTTGATAGTGTTCTCTCATTATTCCACCACTTGGGACGAAAACCCCATGTGAGGTCCATATATAGGACGAAAACCCTTCATATTGACTTTAAACTATTTGTACTTAAACTATATTATCATATTTGAAGACATTATTGAGCATTTTCAGATTTATTCCATTAATTCCAAGAAGTGCGACTTGCTCTAGTATTATTTGTGAATTATTGGATGATATTATCGCCATATAAATTAATATTCCAAGTCAACTTGCATTAGAAAGGTCTAATAACTGATTTGCACGAATTTTCATGCACATTTGAGGATGAAATTGAATTATTTCAAGCTGCTGCGATTTCCAGATTAAAAAGTATTTCCCAGCAGTATATATTTGCATAAATCAATTCGATTTGGCCTATAAATTTGTCAAATCAATTAATAATCATTTGATAATTGTTTGTGGATGACTTTTAGAGATTTTTGGCTCTTATTTCGAGGAATACAACTCCCTGTAATTAAATTACAGTCTGCTGCAATAATTTCCAGAATTCTGGAAATTTCCTTAAAACCCTCAAAAAGGGTCATTACAGTATATAATTAGGACAGATGATGTTGCCATCCACAATCTACATGAAATGCTTGGCATAGAACACCCTCTTGGGGCTAAGAGGCTAAGGAGGAGAGATGAAAGTGGGTTTAGTATATTGTTCGTATATGTCCTCTCTAGCCACCTTATCGATAACCCCTTTATCTAGAAGGAGAAGCGGGACATCTAAAGAGTACCTGAAGTAAGGAACCCAGTCAATGGAATTGCCAATAGACTGGAGAAGCATCCCGGTCTTTAATTACCAACACTTCCGTCGTCAAGGTAGAGTCAAGGAAGAAACCTGCTCTAACAAACAAAGGGGTGACAATGGGCATCTCTACCAGCCTGACACCTGATCTTCCATGAACCTTAGTATATGGAGATGGAGATGTACAGGAAACAGAAGTAACTGTCGGGATATTTCAGACAACTATGAATGAAAAAGTAGAACTGACAAAATACATGAAAATTGAAGAACTTCTGAAAGCAAATGCCAACCAGGGTACTATTATCCCTATGAGTGCAGTTTTAGCTGATACTTTTCTGTTCATTCAACGATCAGAATTCTGAATTTTTGAAAGGATATTCAAACTTGGACACTCTACAGAAGTATTAAAAAATTAACAACTATCAGATGCATTCCAAGGGTAAAGAGTCAAAGTAAGCTTACACCAGTTGAGATTAAAAACATCCCATTGTCGCAGGAGGATGAAAACCTGACATCAGATAATAAAAAGGTACAATTTAGCATTCAGCCAAAAGATCATTTCATGTTAAAAAAATATTAGTCACACCTGCATGATTATGTAGATTAAGGATTTGACAATATTTCATTCATAATACTTGTAAATTGTGATTAAACTTGTGTTTCTGTGTTCTTCTATGTGGGATTTGCCAATTTGGCTAACTGCTTCACCTACTTACTCTCGTTTACCAGACAATACTCAAAAATATCCTGGGAAACCTTAAGTGAAAGAATAAACAGGTTTATAACTTTATTGGGAATGGACAAAAGGAGAGTCAAATGTCAGCCTCATAATTACACTGAATGTCCATCAATATAAAGTCAAAAGGTGCCAGAGAAAGAGTCAAACCTAACCAATGGCATAATGTGTTGGAAGTGCTTCCGAATCAATAGTCTACAAAAGGACACTCATCGTAATATTGTGGGATAGAAAATTGCTGAATGATATAGGAAATCAAGGGGGGAAAACGTCATTTTCAATAACCATAAGAAATACGAACAAAAAGGTGTGGTACATAATTAATAGCATAAATAACCAACTTGGCAATAAAATTTCACCCCATATCCCAAAAGTTAATAGAAATATTGGACTGGCTAATTCAAATTTCAAACCCAAGATCATCCCCCAGCAGGTGGGCTGCTGCACCAACGAGCTACTTGTGCTCACATGATGATTTTCTCTCTGGGAGTGTGGATTTTTATCTCCAGAATTCCTCCTCAAGCCACACTCTGATTGAGATCGTAGCTGTACTCCAACACGGGCTCTGATACCATGTTGGAAAATTGGTCAGGCTGGGATTTAAACCAAGGGTGACCCTCCAGTTGATCAGCTGCTCTACCACTAAGTTGCATGCCCTTTCATAATGGGTTTCTCTCTAAGGGTGTGAAATGTTGCCAACAAAAGGTGGGAGAGGTGAGAAGAATAAACATGACCCAGAAGAAATAGATTTACAATACCACTATGGGGTAGCAGATTATACACAATATAGGATGCCAAAGGATCAAGTGTCTATTTCTGATGCCAGACAAAAATGATATAGTGGGGCAGACTTTTATGGTTATCCTATGAGTGTAACTGGCCTTAGGTTCAGTTTGTAAAGGCTTTCCCAGGATAAAAAGGATCAATATCTGATGTGTCCTACTGTTAGCGTGTTGCTACAGAATTGTCATATTTACACATTTAGATGTTTTCTGCTTTTTACTTCACTTGCTTATTTTCATTTTTTTTGTTAACTATCCTGTCAGTTGATTGCTTGGTATTGAAGCAAGGTCAAGAGGTTCATCTGTTGTATGTTCTCTCATGACATTCACTGAAGGAAGTTTTTGTGTATGCTATCCAGAGGGAGTTGAAAAGTGCACTTTTAAACTTCAATTGAGCAAAAGGTTCTCATCTTAAGGAAGATACCTCCAAAAATGGAACAGGGTCTTAAAAACCTTAACAGAAATTGCATCCTACCGAACTTAAACGAGCACAATTATTGTTTTTGGTCCCTAGTTGCTTTGAGATTGCATGAAAGTATTAGAAGATTTCTGTTATTGATTTCCATCATTACTTTGAAAGCAATCATAGGGAATTCTCCAAAAATAAAAAGATGTTTCAGACACCAAGCAGGTAAATGCATTTTGCTGAGACGGGCACATTTGCATTGTATTGGATTAACTATTGTGAAAGAATATAATTAAAGAAATGAAAGCCTTTGTGTATACACTTCATTTTTTACACTTGTTAACCTTTTCTTTTGTGCAAGGATTGTTGATGCATTATCCTCCTGAGTGGGTGCCTCAAGGGGCCTGCCAAGATTTGGGTGTGGCTGAACTTGGTCACGTGGGCTAGACCACAGCATTTAGGAGATGTCATTATTATGCCATAGTTACCTTATTTTAGCTTTATTCCCTCTCTTGTTCACATATGATACCCATTATGACCACTTGTCTTATTATGTTCACTTGTCTCCACTCATTTTTGTTTTTATCACTGCTTTATGTCATCTGAGACCTTCGTCATTGCCTTCATTATTCTCTGGCTTCCACCTCCTATTATTTTCCACCATTTGACCTTAGGTTTCCCCCAAGGCCAATGCAATCACCCATGGAAAATTATGTCAGGTTTACTTTTTCCCATGGCCAACGCCATCGCCCACAGTGAATCACGTTGGGTATGTATGTTTTGATCATTTTTGTTGTTTTATGATCACTCATTCATCATTCAAAGCACTTCACTTTACTAGCACATTGGGCATTTGAGCATATTTTTGCACCAAGTTATTATATTTGAGGTCTTGGAGCTTATCCTTTGCATTTGGGTCACCATGGTGAGCTAGGACTGGATGTCTTCATCTTGAGCTTTCCCCTTCTCCGTCCATAGCAATTCTCTCTCAATATTGTTGTCTTTGGGGAGGAACATACATCAGCGCTCACACAAGTATATCTAACCCTTGTTTGTCCTTTACTCCTTGTTTATTGTTGTATGGATGGTTGATCATGCATTGTTATAGATTAGGGTAGATGTATGTTTGCTTTAGTCGATTGCTTTGTCTTATTATGGTATGCCTCGTGTCTTTATCCGACTCTTGACCTGTCTTAATATGAATCCTAGTAGGATACCTCTCTTTATCTTAGGTATAGGCCTTGGAAACCTATTAATACCTTAGGTTTAGGGCTATTATCCTCTAGAATTATGACACAAGCACCCTTGAGCACCTTTGGTATCTACATATTGTGTGCAAACCTAGATTTGATCCCCAACATTTGAGAACAAAGGTGGGAAACGGTCTTAGCCCGTCATACATTCTAGTGAACCTAACGCAATACTTACTCTACCCTAGATCAACCCAGATTCGCTCTGATTTTTACTTTTCTTTGCATTTCCTACACAATCAGCCACTGTATAAACTCTTTACATAGCCAATCCTATTTGTGCCTCAACCTTCCAAACCTTAGGCCATTGGCCATTATGCAACACCTGTACGGTCGATCCTGCTAGGCTATTTTCCATAACTCGCATTCTCTCCCTTCCTAACACCATCGGCCAATATGCATCTCTACATGGTTGATCTTCTTAGGATTTGGGGAAAAATCTATCTTTCTACGAGTTGTTTCCAACTTTTCCTCGTGTCTCCTCTTAGAATTTTTCTTGCCAGTCTCAATGCATTGAAGATTCCCATGGGTTGTTCTTTCACTCTTTGTTCTATGTCATACAATGTCACTTTGTAGCCAACATCGCCTAAGCCCATTCTTACTTCCATCAGGATTTATCCCATTAGTCACCATGACCCAACATCTCCTTCCCCTCCCAATACCATCGGCCTGCGTAACAGAGCATGGTCGATACCATTTAAGCCCATCCTTGCATCCATATAGATCGCCGGAATCAGCCAACCTACATCTACAAGGTTAATCTCCTCAAATTCTACCCCACTCTCACTTGACACAATCAGCCCTTGTGTACTACCACGACCGATCTCGTTGAGGCCCAACCTCACAGCTGGTTGTAATATGGTAGAAATTAGAAAAATTATACCTAGACAAACCATCAAAAATCTGAACAGCAATGAATACTTCACACCCAACAAGGAACGGCAATTAATTAGAGTTTCTCAAGATATAGCTCCTATGGAAGAGACAATCCTAAAACCTCACTCGAAACCCATTAATCATACCAAGCCTCCTACAAATGGAGCAACCCCCAACGAATCCCCATAAACCCCTTTACAAAACAGCCATACCAAGGCTTCTTCCTCTAGTGGCCCTAATCCACCACCTAATCCTAATCTCGTGATTATCAAGAAGTTGGATCAAATGGTTGTTATACAATCTTTTACCGCTCCTAGCATGTTTCAAATGCAAAATCAGATTTTAAAGATTCTCGAGTCCCCATAAGTCCTAATCAATCTTCAATACCTCCTTTGCCTTCGGATACAAATGGGCCTCCCATCCCTCCTCTAATCCGTAATAAGGCTCTTCAAACATTAAAAAACGAACCCCTGGCTGCTTACATAGCTTCTATGGGTTGTAGGGGGGATATCTCCTACCATTTCTTAGGATGGGTCAATCGAACCGGTCATCTATCTTAAAACCTTTGGGAACCTATATAAAGAATGGATTCAAACCAATACCTATGCTAAAACTAAGCTCCTAGCAAAAAACTTCCAAGAAGATGCTTTAGAATGGTACAATCAACTCCCTTCACACTCCATCGTCAATTTAGAAACTGTAGTCCAAGATTTAGTGAAGGAGTTTCAACAACATGATCTCCCTGAAAATACAATTCAAAAATTCATCAAATTAAGATGATATCCTAACGAATCAGTTCATGATTTCATCAAGCGATGGAAGATTTATCTAAACAAGCCAACCATCATTTTGATAATCAAAATATTTGTCAACTCTTCCTCAAGGCTCTTGTTCCTAATCTCCAATATAAGGTCTAGTCCTTTTCTCCCACCACATTGGTAGAGGCTCTTGAGCAGGCCAAGCGGCAAGACTACCTTATGTGAGAATTTGAACAACCATCTAAGCCTTCAAGCACCCTTAAATCAACATCTAATGCCATCAACCCTCAAGCCCTTTCTAAAGGCAAATCTATCACACATTCCTCTTCAAACAATGATAATACGAGTGTTATTTCTCATAACCCACACCACCCACCCTTGTCACATGCTGAGCTATTACAGGTTCTTCCCGCTCGTATTTTTTCTCCTACCAAACAACCGTCAGCTTCCTTCAATCCTGACCTCTTCTAATGGTGGCACACTACTATCGACCATTCCCACGAGGATTGTAGGGATCTTAAGAAGTTGCCCTCGATTTCTTCCTTGGACCCCAATTTGACATTGACGCTAGTATCCACGAACACTGACAAATATCAATCTCTTCTACAAGCCCATCAAAACCATCAATCTAGGACCAACAATCACAAAGAACCTCTGAACAACTTTATAGGTACTATTGAAGGGTCTTATGATCATAACTACCTCAATTCACAATCTATCGATGATTGCTAAGATTAATTATTGACATAAGCTTACGCATAAAAGGATCCATGTTCACAAACCCCAAAAGCCTTCTACCTACTAACCAAAAATTTACTGATACATCCCATGAACAATCCAAGGATGAGCCCGCTCTCTTAGTTGAGCATCATCCCAAAAGCATGCCTCTCTCAACTTCCCAAGCTTCTATGTTTATAGCCATCGAGTTTCCCAAGAATGATATGATTAATGACAAAGTCTTATTACCGTGTTGATGATCCTCCCTTGCTTAATAGTGTCATCATTCACGATGCCCAAGTAAGAAGAGTCCTTGGTGGATGAGGGCTCGGGTATTAATGTCACTTCTTTATCTCTCATTCAAAAGCTCGGATTTTCTGATGGTGACTTTAAACATACCCAACTGATTTGTGGATTTGATAAAACTGATCACAAGCCACTTGGTTGTATTTGGCTCCTTATTACTGGTGGCCCCAAAGCCATCCACACCAAACTTACGGTTCTTGATAGCCCTCTTTCTTACATTCTTTTGGACACACCGCATACCCACAATTGCATTGTCTAGGTACCAATGTCTTAATTCATTCATAACAACCGACATTATAAGTATGATGTTGCTCCTAATCCATGGGACATACCTGTACCCTTCCCCAATAAGCCCTTCCACATTCCCACTACTCCTACGATGCATAGTATTCCATATCCTGAGTGTTGTTTAAAAATAACCCCCCGGGCTATTTTGACAACTCACAAATCCAATTTTTGGACTTGGGCATTTTTTGATGTTCAAAAGCTGCAGAACACTGGAACTTAGTGTTCCGCGGAATCTCCTAACCCATGAAACAAAGGGAAATGGAGCAAAAGACTTGGGGGGTTTTGGATGGAGTTAGACCTTCGCGGAAATGGAAAGTGAGTGTTACGTGGACTTGGAGAAATTTGGTGTTCCGCGGAGTTGGTCACAATTCTGCAAAGCAAAGCACGAAGTTGGCCAAGTAAAAGCAGCGAACAAAGGGAGCAACGCAAAGGATTTAGGCAGGTTTTGGCTAAGGAAAGTCGCGGAACATTAGATATTAGTGTTCCGCGGAATGTGTTAACTCAGTGTTCTGCACATTCTCCTAACCTGCAGAACAAAGGAATTAGAGCTCAGGACTTTAGTGGATTTTTGATCAAGTTAGTACTTCGCGGAGGTTGATGTTAGAGGTTAGTGCTTCGCGGCCGGAAGTTATACTGCTAGGCAAACATGAAAAATAAAGTTTCGAGGAGTTGGTTTTTTCCGCGAAACAAAGGTTAGAGTTTGCTTAGCAAAACCCATGACACATGGCGGACATGCCATGAGAGCTGCACGGCAAAGGAAATGAAGTTATGAGGTGACTAAGTCTGGAAGCCGAGGAGCACTATCACAATGTTCTGAGGATTTCACTATAATAGTGTTTTGCGGACTTCAAAATCCGTGGAACAAGGGACATGGTCGTGGGTAGGAAATGCCACACAACACGAAGAATAAAACCACAAAGCAAGGAAAGTGAGTTAAACTTAGCCTAAGGTTGGAATCTGCACAACACTAAGTCAGTGTTCTGCGTGTTTCCCATAGTCCTCAGAAGTCTTGGAAGGACGCGCAACATTCATAAGCCGCATAATAAAGAGATTTTCCACAAAACAAAGAAAATCACAACTAGGTCGCGAGGGTCTTAACAAATCAAAACCAAAGCCGTGGAACAAACGATGAAGCAAAAAATCGCATACCAAAGACATTTTCCGCGAAACAAAGGATTTTTTCGTGGATGATCTAAAAAGGCAGAACCAGGTTTGAGGAACGAGCACTTGCACACCAAATAATAATGCGGTTATATGTCGTATTCAGACCAACTACTAAGGCTATTATATAGCCATAGAAATATAAAACCGACCTCCTACAAAATAGGAAGTCATACAACCAAATATCTTGTTAATAACTTTACAGGTACAACCAACCTATACAAATATATTGTTGTTGAAACAATATGCGATAAGAATATAACCTAAATATTTACCTATGGCAAATATTGAATATGTGAACACTAGACATATTCCTAACATGGTCGGGTCTAGTTTTTGATGATATCTTTTGTTGCGGAACCCCATTTTGCCTCAGATTTGATTCATCAGAAGCGTCTTGGAGAGACCTTTCAAAAGAAGGAAGCTTTATAAGGAATGATAAAGTATTTCAGGAGATTGAAGTTGAGGATTTTGGTTACATTTCACGTAGCTTTCAGAAGTTAGAAGATGCCATTTTTGGTTGAAAGATGCTTGTTTGATCCTCCCACGCCTTGAGATCCTTATGAATATTTCCAAAAGAGCATATTCTCCCCGTGGCCAACCAAAATGATGAGGAATGGTGATCTTTGTAACAAATTTGGACATTTGGCAATGTCATCTCCATCCATCCTCTTGATTTTGTGGGCATCCAATGATTTACAAGCTGATGCTCATCCACAGAAAATATCTTAAGGTTACTTGCAAGCAAAGGCAATACCAAAGGCATGAACCATCATGAGGCGTGGAGGTTACCTGCTGGAGGAAGTTTAAAAGGTTTTAGCAAGGTTTAGCAGGTCAAGCATCTCCTACAACATCTTTTGATCCCCTTTCCTCTCCTCCCTTCTATAAAATGTAACATGTTTCTTCATAGAAACCATCCTCTTTTGTTTTGGTAAAGTTATTATGTCAAAATCTCGACGAAACCAAAAGAGTTGCAGACCCTACATTATTTCCTTTGTAATGCGCCTTACCCTCTATTGATTGTAGCAGTTTGTGCATACTTACAACAATAGTATGATGTCAATTATGGCTTGAATTTGCCACTTGTGTCGCATTATTGTCTTTTTGCCTTCTGCTCTTTCATTTGTGATGTGTATCAACTATGTTTTACAAAGTTTCATGTCATTTGTCTCAACTATACAGGGTTGTGAGTTTATTTAGTTGCAGAGTTGGAAAGTGGCAAGCATATGCCCCTCTAACCTTGCATTGGATCTCCTTGCTTCTCTAAGAATTCAAGAGAGTGATTACCTTCTTCTAGCACATCGCCTTTCCCTTTTCTTTCAGCTTAGTTTCCTTGCATTTCATCCTCCCTTTTTATCTACTGTTTGGTTCTTAGCATTAGTTTACGAGTAGAATAGTGTTAGTCAGAGGAACAAGAGGAAGTCGGCCTTCTCTGGAGGTTGATCTCGCTCATGCAAGTCCCACATTGTAGAGATCATCCAATGTTGTTCTAGAATTTTGAATCTGCCATTATCCAAATGAGGGTGCAATTCTGAGCTACAACACTGAGTTCTATGACTACAAACCTAAGCTTAATGTCACTCTTGTTGATTCAGATGATGATGAGCCTAGTGAACTTCAAAACACAGCTAACAAGAACCAATTACCACAATCCATCACTGATTGGCTTCCTCTGGTTATTTTACCCTGGGAGCGGTTTCCTCCTGTATTAGAATCTGAGGAGCCTCCTAATGAGCCAATGCCCAGTCGGATAGGGCAAACCCTCTTGTCGGGTACGCGGAGGTGACAAAAACTATGGTGTTCGAGCATATGTGTCGGGCGCATTGGGGTGGATACCTCCTGCGTCGATTCATAAGTTAGAGCATTCACCGGAGAGCAGGATCCCAAGTAGCTGAAACACGACCGCGGCAATAACACACGTTTGGGGTAACTCTTGAACAGTTGGGTCTCGAATACGAAGGTGGATATAAGTCGGCACATGCGTTGTCCCTAAGCATCGTCGGATCAAAATCAATCCTTTTAATGATACTGACACCTCCTACAACCTTAAGGAGGATATCTTCGAATGTAATGAATTTGGAATTTGCCAAAATATTCCAAGATCATCTGCCTCTCTACCCCTGATCTTTTAGTAAGTTGGGCACCTCTACCAAAGAGCCTCCTTTTGACACTATTACTCCTAATGACACTAACATACGCACTAGGACCATTCTGCCTCCTATGATGAGGATTACATCATGTCACAAGCACAATCTAGACACCTCAATGTACTCCATTATCAAAAGAACTTGCTCGAATGCATATTTTTAACCACATGACCAACATGATGCCACTTCTTTTGGGGCATCTCACGATGCCACTTCTTTCCCCACACCAAATTTTGGGGCACTTCTTTCCCTTCAAATCACAAATTCAACTCCAAGAAATCTTCATAGAATAACCTCTTTAAGAGCATTCTCCAAATTAACTACTCCATTAACCTATTATTTTTCTCTATTTTCTTCCCATTTCGATTTATACGGCCATTGTCCCCTAGTTAGGATACTTTGGTAATCTATTTATCTATACCTACTGGCCTGCTAACTCCACGACATCATGTGTAGTTAGTGCCTTTTATCTCGCTATATCGTACTTATAGCATCTACCCATTGGTTTTTTGTGCTCTTCAACATTACTATCCACCTCCAAGCTATCATCCCTCCCATGGCCTCCTAGTTAGATGATTTATGTCCTATTTTACTAATTACCTTCTAGTGTTTCTTTTCAGTCTTGTCCCTTCGAGGTTCCAAGTAGCCATTGCACCCGCCACAAGCAAGTCAAGTGACACCGAAGGTAAGTATGACGTAGGTATATTTTATTTGGTGGGGTTCATTATTTTTTTCATGCACTTACATTATACCTTTATTTCAAGATTTACTTTTGATTTCAGGCATTGAATAGGTCTTTTTCCGAAAACCATCTCGTGTTTCACTATTGTGACACGCATTGATATTCAATTGGCGCATATGAATACATCTCATTTTTTACACTTGTTAAAATTTTATCTTGTGCAAGGGTTGTTGATACATTATCCTCTTGAGCGGGCGCCTCAAGGGGTTTGTCGGGATTGGGGTGTGATCAGACTCGGTCACATGGGCTAGACCATAACATTTGAGAGTTGTTGCTATTATGCCATAATTACCTTATCCTCACTTTATTCCCTCTCTTGTTCACATATTGTACCCATTATGACCACTTGTCTTATTAGGATCACTTGTATACACTCATCTTCGCTCTTATCACTACTTTCGGTCATCCTGGACCTTCATCATTGCCTTCATTATTCTCTGGCTTCCACCTCGTATTGTTTTCCACCATTTGACCTTAGGTTTCCCCAAAGGCCAACGCAATTGCCCATGGGCAATTGTGTCATGATTGGTTTTTCCCATGGTCGATGCCATTGCCCAGGAGCAATTGCGTCGAGTATATATGTTTGGTTCTTGTTGTTTTCTGATCACTCATTCATCATTCAAAGTACTTCTCTTTACTTGCACATTGGACATTAAAGCATATTTTCGCACCTAGTTATTAGACTTGAGGTTTTGGAGCTAGGACAGGAGGTCTTCTTCTTGAGCTTTCCCCTTCTCCACCCATTGCCATTCTCTATTGGTGTTGTTGCCTCTACGGAGGATCATGCATCAGTGGTCACACAGCAGGTAAGTATCTCTATCCTTTGTTACTTGTTTATTGTTGTGTGGATGGTTAATCATTCATTGTTATAGATTAGGGTAGATGTATGCTTGCTTTAGTCTATTGCTTTGTCTTATTATGTTATGCCCTTTGGTTTTATCCAACTCTTGACCTATCTTATTTTGAATCCTAGTAGGATACCTCTTTTTACCTTAGGTATAGGCCTTATAAACCTATAGCTACCTTAGGGTTAGGCTATTATCCACTAGAATTATGACACTAGCGCTCCTTGAGCACCTTTGGTATCTACAACTTGTGTGTGGGCCTAGATTTGATCCCCAACATTTGAGAACACAGGCAGAAATCCATCTTATCCCATCATACATTTTGTATCAAAAAATAAAAGATGATGATGTCATGAGACTCAATAAACAGAAATTTTGCTGATTTTGTCTCTCCCCCACAACAAAGGATGCTGAATTCAACTCCTGCCGCTTCTTGTCCTTCATAAAATTTCCAAACTTAAAAAAAAAAATCAATGCCTATGAATTTCGCAGCATTAGCCAAGTAATAAATCGCCAATATTAATTATTGCAGTAAGCAAAGGCAGTTTGCAGTCCAAACAAATGTCCTTAGGTTGAAACAATACTTGAGCTCTACACCCAGCCTAAACAAATTTGGTTCACTACTTGGACACTAAAAACAATGGCCTGTGGCCAATGAGATGTAGGTTGATTGGTTAAATGGGTGGGCTGTTTCCAGCCACACCCAAATTCAACTCTCGCAGGGATCATGTTAAATGGAAATTTGGATATGTAGCCACTTGGCTAATTGTATTGGTTTATATCTCCAATCCAGCCAAAAATTGATGGTCTGTGGATGCTAACAGAAAGAAGTAGACATTAATAACAGTAGGAGAAATTCACTTATATCAGAGCCAGAGCCAGACTTTTCCAAAGATACTCTAACAATGATGGCAAGACCATTTTTGTGAGCATTTAAAAGCCACAAGTTGGTATACAATGCAAGTTCCCTGCAACTCAACTTCATAGCGCAAAATTCATCAAGGATGAGATAGATCAGTAATGTGCCCATAGTAATGACAAGACCATTTTGTGACCATTGAAATGCCACGAGACGATAAACAATGTTAGTCCCTGCCACTCAACTTCTTAGTGCAAAATTTGTCAACGATGAGATAGATCACTAATGTGCCCATCGTTTTAAGACTTTACGAGTCTACGCAAAACTCAAAAAGTCACAAGCCAAGTAGGGGGCTGCGAGTTTTGCAGTCTCAACCCGGCATACTCGCAATGTTTATCCAATCTTTTAACTGTACCATCTTCACAAAGACTGCTGCATACTTCCACTAGTAAAAGCTATAAAGAGTGTTGACTGCTGCACAGATCCATCATGTATAGCTCTGAAGAGTGTCAAACTGGCTAATAATGATATTAAATTATTAAAGCATTTACATAACATTCAGCATGGCATAATGCATGTTACTGTGAATGTAAGAATAGTGGGAACGCAGTTTCTCTTGCTGCCTGGCAAAAGTCTACTACTTAGATTTGTTGGCCAATTTATTTCTATTAAGATTAATTATAGAAATAGAAACAACACATTGAATTTCAGGCTTACATGTTTATCAGTGTAGTCAACTGTGGAAGATTCAGCGGTAATGATCCTCTAATAATCCTCTTGGATGTAGAGTCTAGACAAATAAGAGCACTACGTAAGTGCTTTGAAAATCATCTAAAACTAAAAAGTAAGGAATACTGTGTGAGAATCAAACTTACATTTCTAGAATCCTTAAAATTTGAGAGCTGTTATCCTTGACTCAATTGAAAATACCAACGTTTAATTAGGCCTATGTAGTATGCAATGATGCATATGTCAAATTATGTTAAACTAATTTCAACAATGGTAGTTTTGTGTGAGTAATAGAAGGCTTTCATGATCAAGTTAATTAGATCCATATATTTTTGTGGGATTTTACTCGTGTGTGTTTTAAGCCATCTCAAGACAACCTCCATAAGTAGTCATTACCCTGATGAATTTTTTCCTCACATAATTTTGGTAATAATCACAAGGCAAGAGGACCCATTAAGCACACAAGCACCGTAAGCACCATTAAGCACACAAGTACACGTGAATCTAATCCACTACTTTGGGCTTTTCACCCTCAAGCCTCTTTCCCCACAACTGGAGGTCATCTTGAGATGACAACATGCACGAGCAAAAACCCACAAGCATTAATATTTAACAATATATTGGTATTTTGGTTACTTGTCTATATTATTAATGTTATTTTTCTTTAGAATGTATAATAACCAATTTTATCAATAAATTTACGTTTTTTTAAATTTTGCCAAGCCATGCCAAGTTTTTGACAACTTTTTTTTGTTGAGTCCGAGTTTGAGCCTAAAATGTGCTTGTCGAGTCTAATCCATTCTGAATCCCAATTCTATGATTGTGCCACTAAAAATAACCTGACGGTAAATGAAGGGACAAGGGCACAACAATTTGGAAAATACAGTAAGCGTGGCTCTTATCATTTGACCTATGAAAAATTGATCACAAAGGCGACAAAAGAAAAGGCGAGGGCCTCCTATCAAGAGTCAAGGCAACCAAGAAGGTATAGGTAGTAAGTTATAGGTCAACACCCAAAAAAAATCCTATGTAGTTTTCAGATTTGGAAATGCCACTGAAACATTTCTTCCAGCTCATCTCGTGTGCTTTTGGGGGACACCACATGCCGACCAGTCAAACTTTATTGTTTATATTTTAAAAACCATTTATAAATGGGGAAAACAAAAAATAGCACTAGGAGTGAGGAATAGGAAGGCCCCACAAAAAGATAGAGAAATGACATTGAAGTAAAGGCAGTCATAATGAAAATATTTACAGCTTCCTTGCAAGCTAAAGTGAGAAACCATTTGCACAATTTGCCTTAACACGAAGGGAATATGCACATATTTCAGTTTTGGATGATAGGAAAACATTGGATGCCATTCATTGATGGACTATACAAAGAGCAAGTATTTAGGAGTTTCAAACACCTTCCTTTCGTGTTTTTTCAAAAAAGCCTAGCTCCTCAGCAGCAGAGAGGAATCGGAACACATATGAGCTTATCCATTCATTGCAGTAAAATTTTGTGTTTCTAAGGTCTTGGTGCCAAGGTTGTCTATGTGCGCACACCCAACCCATTTTGGGCCCACACTCGCATTTGCAACACCCAAGGCAGCCTAACATATCTGCACCCACACTGAGTGTATTTCCTTAATCTCATATGCAGCCCATAGAAAATCAATTTAGAAAAACTGAAATGGTCAAACTAAAAATCCTTTCATAAAGAAATGTACTCTTCGCCCATTGGGCACAAGCTCGGGTGCTTTCTTTCCTTGTTTAGTTGGCAGTATGCCCAGCTGATGTAAATTTTTGTTGCTTAGTAATATAAAACGCATTTTCTCAACAACAAAAGAATGTTGAAAATCTTAACATGTATTACCATTCACATTGTATTGTGGTCAACTATACATTTAGAGTTCATTTTAAACAATATCATTGAGATTTGCATGTAATTACACAGAGCTATTTACCATGGATTTTGACCTATATGTAATAATAAACAATTTCGGAACATTGTCGATATTGTTTTGTGATTGGCTAGTGACACATATTAGAAATTATATAAATCAATGATAATGTGATATAAATTCTATAACTCAACAACAATATGGTGTTATTTTTATGTCATACAATACATCTGATTTGATAAGTTTCATGATAGTATTATGTGTGAACTTTCAAGTCACATTTTTTCAACTTTGATGTTTGAGTTTTGATGTCGTAGTGTACTCGCATTTTGTGTTCCCGCACACAATCACACACACATACTCATGTTTTGGGAGCTTACACCAGATGATGTGTACCCACACCTTGCGCACCCATATAACCTTGCTTGGTGCCAACTCAGGCCCAACCCAAGAGCGGTATACATGTTGTACATGGCCAAGAATAGTCCTTCCACATACTATCCACACACGACCATTCCAAAACCTCCAATATGTTCAACACATCTCTGAGGCCTTTCTATAACATGTTCATTTTTCATATGGGATAGTAGAATATTGTAGCTCACTCATTATGACAATACCATTTGTAACTCCCTGTGACATTTAAGATGCTTAGTAACTCCCTTGTAGAACTGCCTCCATTGCAGATCTTGGTAGTGTGGTATCCGCAAAATTTGAATACTCATGAAAATTTGGGATAACTATTCAAAATTTTGTCCAAATAAGGTTTTTGAGTTTGTTCAAAATTTAAAAAGTCATTAAAATAACTAAATGTTGAAAATTACCTTTGTTAAGCGAAGAATCGGACCTTTGGAGTAGATTTGCACAATACCTGCAAAGTGCATTCCAAGCTCCGAAGTCTGATCAACACTAGGCAGTGTATTTTGGACTTTGGGACGTTTTGTGCACAATTGCATTTTGCATGTAAAACATGTAAAATGCTTGGAGAGTTCTGAAACCTAACAAGGTCTCCCTCCAGTGTATTTCAAACTTTTGGGGTTTCGGAGCAGATTTTCATGCAACTTGCGAAATGCTCACCAAGTTCCAAAACCTGATTACACAACATAGTGTTAATCAGAATTTCGGTGCACAATTGCATTTTACATACAAAATGCAAACAAACCTCCAGAATCCGACTTGCTCTATTTTCTTTGTTGATCAGACAATCAAAGTTTCGGTGCACAATTACATCTTCCATGCAAAATGCATTTTGACCTCCATTTTCCTGTCAATGCATTTCATACCCTGCAAATGGACTGCTCACACGTGCCAAAACTCCACAATTAATATTAATATTATCAATTAGATTTTAACAAGTCATTTTCACATTGTGCATTTGCAAATCAATCTTGAATTTTCCCCTGACTCTCCGTTCTCATTTTTCAAAGATTTTCCTTGCAATTTTCATCGAACCTTCCAAACCCGTTGTTAAACTAAGTGAGCAAAATTGATTTGTGTATGTTGTAGTTTGTTTTTTACCCTTTTTGTTTACCAATGAGCCCGTGACTTTTCAAGGGTTAGGGTTTTACTGTTTTCTCCATTTTCAAAGGGGATTTGTTGAAAAAAATTACAAGATCCAAGTGAGAATGTCAAGCTAATTCTTGGGGTGACATTTTCTCCGATGTTAATTTGATTTCTATAGGTTTTTTCAATTTCATCAATCTTTCAAAGTTCGTGGTGGAGAAATCATTGTAGCTTGCAAGTTCAATAGCCCACAATGTATATCGGAGTTCTCAAGGTGATAAGCACATTAAAAACCCCGCAAGTGTATATTGTGGACTTTCCAACGTGAAAACTAGGTCCAAAAGTTCGCTTAAATCTTTTTCGGAGTTTTGACTTGTTTTTGCAAATCAAAAGTTTGTTGCAGTGTTTATCACACTTTTCAAGGTGCCAAACAAGTCTAAAATGTCGGGTAGTGTTAGTCAGACTTTTTGAAGAGCTTTTCAAGGCCAAAAGTCCACCAGTGTAGTTCAAAGTTCTCAGCTACTTGCGCAAGAAAAAAGACCGCCCTTCATTTTCACAAGTTTCAAGGAAGTTTTGTTCGGGCAAACTTTCTCAGTAGCTTCTTTCCCCCATGTCAAAAGGTTCTAAAGGCAGAAAAGACATGAAGTATCAATTCCACAAGGTCACTCCCACATCAAATTTAAAATCAAATGTGGACAAGATTACCAATACTAATCTAGAGTACATTGATCTTCTTGAGTTTAGGACTCAGATACAAGTTGTGTTAAAAATTATTGGATACAAGGTATTTTTGATAGTGGGATTGCTTTGGTTGTTGCCTTCCTTGTTTCCACTCAATGTCTTGAATTTGTGTTTGAATTAGCACAATACTATGACAAGAAATCCAAGTCACTCAAGAACGCTTAAGGCGGGTATCTTCTTCTACTGTATGTTAATTATATTGAGGACCTATTAAAGCTTCCAAATTTTGTGGAATATGTTGACATCACTCCTGAATCGGCCCAACGATACTGGAATGAGCATACCAGCTCATGCACAAACATGGTGAACAAGTATTGGTTAGAGAAGCCAAAAGTTTCTGCTTCTAGGCTTCCAAAGACATTGCCAACATCAAACTTCAGATAGGAAGTCAGTGATATAATCACTCTATTAAGCAAAATAATGGGAAACTCGACAACTCGAAAATTCCAAGAATGGATGTGTTTGTACATCCATACAATTCGACAGAACAAACATAGTATGTCAACTAGGTTGACTGCATTGGTCAGCAATTCAATCCATAAGCAGCTATGCGAGCTACGAAATACAAACATAGTTTTATATAACCTTGTATCTTGTATATGCTGCAGCCAAGACAAGATTGTTTCCTGAGTTGACTCATGTAGGCTAGCGCAACACATTCAAAGTTTATGACTTTTATACTCATCCCACCCTTGAGGCTAGCTCTCACCATTTCTGCTGTCACGTCAATGACACATTCTTTTATTACACTATTGGCATGCTAGACTCTGATATTGCTAACACCCAACTTTCTATTGAAGCTTCAACCATCATTGCAATGTGGACTGCTTGTTTCATCCATGTTTCCAACTTTTTCCTACATCTGGGTGTGTGGTTTCGAAGCAACACCATACATGTTACCAAGGTATGTCAGTGATAAATTGGCATTAATGGAGTTGGTGCAACAATTAGTGGAAGTACACAAGTATTTGCCAAGCAAGCATAAGGTGGGAATTCTTTTACTGATCACCATTGGCAAGTACAGTTGCCCCTCCTTTGTAAGGGAAAAGAATATGAACTGGGAAATTACAAGTGTCACTATGAGAGCTTTCCAATTTAGGCCGTCCTTCGATGTTTGCAGTGTGATGTGTCATGCCCTAGGATCATCTTACATCCACGTGTGGTACTTTGAAGATTATTGGCTAGATTGTGACGATGAAAAGGTTGTTAGGAAGCGAGATTGGTCTCGCATGTTTGTGAAGAAAATCAAAGATTTTTATTTGGCAAATATTCTTGAGGGGTTCATTGATGATGGAAATACCTCGTACCCAGGATACGCTCACCAACAAATTGAGCTTCGTCCCGTGCCTCACATAGATTGGTCCAAGCCCGAATCCACCTCCCTGGAGGATAGGACCAACCTAGTAATATCACGAGCCCGCAGTGGCTCTGCAGACAAGGAATTATTCCAAAGAAGGTAAAATTGCAGATGTTGGCAGATTTGGTAGAATCGAAGGTACTTCATAGGAGGGAGAAAAGCAAGAGGGCTTCGCCGAAGGTACCTTAGAAGGCAAAGGTAAAGAAATAGCTACAGGGGCACTTGAGAAGCTGAAACAAAGATTCAAGTTTGTACTCAAGGGATCAAGTGGCAGGCCCCAAGCTATGCCTGAACGACCAAATGACCCCACACAGACTATAAACCTTGATCTTCAATCCCCATCTCTGATTTCTAATACATCCCAATCATTTTTGGCAGTGGATCCACCCATTGTTAGCACCAATGCTCCTCCAGTTTCCATCACTCTCCCATTGACCACTCCACCATCTTGTCTCCCTAGGAAGCATCTTCACCTCAACCATTATCCCCTCCTAGGGTTTCAACCCCTCCATCTTCTCCCATACCATCCTCTCCTCCTAAAGCTTCCACACCACCTCCACCTACATCAAACCATATTCACATTTCTAATTCTCCACCCACTGCCTTGATTTCAACCCCCATCCCTCAGGTTATCATGACCTCTTCTCCTTTCCTTGTAACCCAAACTATGGTTGTGGTTTCTGTAGCACCATTGAGCCCTCAAGAACAAATGATGTTGGCATGGGCGAATTTGGAGGTACCTCAATGGTTGAGCATTGTGATGCGAAAGAAAGGAAGGCAATGGTGCAATCATAATTAATTGATTTCAATGCCATGGACTTGAAGCAATCTTCCTCCCAAACGAAAAATAAACCGAGAACAATATCAAGGATTATCATTGATGCAGTGTGGGAAAGACTTGTCAAGATTGTTGTGCCCCCTATGGATAAGGGCATTGAAGAAATTTCAGCCTAGGATTATCAAGTCTCTAAAGTTCATTTGGGAAAAGCTACAAGAGAGGGGGAAAAGCAATAAGTACAGGTGGCTCTCAGCACTTTGTTCAAGGAAATGGATGAAGAAACAGGTGCAGTGATTCTTTGGATAAAAGCGGAAAGCTACAGAAGATCAATTTGAGGCAGAAGCTAATTTATGGAGACAATATTTTCCCAAAATGGAAACCTTGCAGCATTTTGATTCAGATCTCCTTGTCAACAAAGGTGTTTTAGAGGAATCTGAAAGGGAAAAACAATATGAGCTTCATGATGCAGCCACCTTCAAGATACGCATTTTAGACAAATGTCATGCGAAGCTCAGAGAAGCAAGGGTAGAAGGACTCGAAGCCACCAATGATGTTCTTGAAGTAATTGAAAAACTTTCTTGTGATTTCTATGATGAAGAAATGGTTGTGCATCCTGCAGAAGCAATTTTTGATCACTTCAAATAATTGGTGCAAGGTGAATCCGCTTTAGGGGCCACTTTCGGGCATGAATCCGTTGATAAGTTTGTCAAATACCAAAATATTTTTTAAAAACTTCAGGAAAGAATGAAGGGCACTTTAACGGATACCCTCCAAGTTGTTAGATGTGGGCATGGAATGGGAAGTCTGCAATAAGTATTCTCAAGGACCGGATGAAGAATTACTTCAAAATATTTTCAAGAGGTTCGACAAATACTGCAAGAGAATACGACTATCCAAGGAAAAGGCTATTTTAATGTCGAGGATGATGTTGAGGGAGAAGCGCAAGAGAAAGATCCTCGATTTTCAAAAGTTGTGTTTAGATAAATTTGTATTTTCAGTGGCATGTAATTCCACCATAATAAAAATGCACTTTGTAAATTTCCAAGCTTAAATTGACTTTGTCAATTCATATGCTCTGTGCAAGTGCAAATTGACTTTGTCAATTTGCAAGACAAATATGAATCAATTTTGTCAATGTGCAAGTCAAGTACAAATCAGCTTGTAATTCCCTATTATTAGAAATTTTGACTTTGTCATGGCTACATGTAGCCTTAATTCTAGGGATGAGTATCTTATAACAATGTGGTAGCAACTCACTGTAAGGGACTTTTTGGCTGATGGAAATTCTGGAGAATTAAAATTGAAAGAAATTTGTATTCAACAACTTCAAGCAAGAGAATAAAGAGAGACATATTCAGACTCTGTGTTGTTGATTGATCTTTTGATTTAGTATTTTTCTTATGTCAAATGCTTAATTGGCTTTTGTATTTTCAATATTTAAATCAGTAAATTGTCATTATTACTAACTAATGCTTGTGTGATTAAAATAAGGATCTGCATTTACCTATTGGAAAGCACAAATTGCCCTTCTCTTTTCCTTTCTATATTCTTTTTCCAATCTTTTTCTTCCTTCCTTCTTATCTACATTTTCTTTCTTGAGAGTAATAATCCTTTTGGGAAGAGATCCCAAACCCCCAGAGATAAATTAGTGTAGATATTGTACATATCCCCTTTGTGCATATTAGGGTCCCCATTAACAATAGAGGAGAGACTTTGTCTCCTCACAATGTTGCCAAAATCCGCCATTTTGCCCATTACAAAATATTTTTCCAACATAGTGGTAGCAAATATTCAAATGATAATTTTAAAGATTGAGTGCGGAAAGGTTCCAAGTGAACAACACTTGGACAAAAGTTAATTGATCCAAAGAGATAGGGAATCCCTATTTAGAGAGCACTTCCTCTGCAAGCATTGAAAAGAATTGGATTAACATTCACAAACCGGGACAACATGCTCGAATTAGAAAGATCGTCTAGTTACAACACAATTAAATTTATACTGTTGTTTATAAACAATGAGGGTGCACAACAGAAAACAAGGACCACTTACACATAGAGAACAATGTTGGCAATAAGAACTGAAATTAAAGTTGTATTAATCTGAAGTTTTGCACATGCCAAATCTCTGAGAAGAGATGGTAAAGTCTACACAGCTATTTTTCAAGACAAGTCATACTCAATCTCCGGCATACAATGCATATTTAATAAATAAATGCAGGCACAAGATCAATAGGCACTGGTCGGAAGACAAAACAGTTTGTCTTCCAAAAGTTACTAAGAAGATGAGGCCAAATTGGCATCATGACAATTGAACTTGTAGCTGAGGCAACTTAGGTCGCGACTGAGTAGGAAGATGTTACAAGAATTTTGTCATTGGTGTAGCCCCTTGATCCTGTATGAAAAACAATGTAAGCAATGGATGCGCTGCTTGGGATCAGCACGTGTTGAGACACTGTGGTACTTAGAACCCTCTAAGGATCAGACTAGCCACGACTCAGCAAAATATTTCTTTGGCATCAAAACATAAAGTAAAAGCTAATAGCTCAGTCAAAAAAAATTGATTATAATCATTTCATTCCAGCAGCTCTGGTGTAAAGCAAACAAATTATATTTCTTAGCATTATTTGGACACCTTTAATGTTAAAGTCTTGTGGAAAAAGCAAATTGTAAAATATCTTATATTGTGTGGTTTTTCAGTTTGTCCAACTCTTGGTGCAAACCTGATCCAAGTTTGAATAGACTACTTGTATCGGTCTTGCCATGTCCGGGACAAGTCCAAATGTGGCCACTATTGTTTAGGGTTAGGATTAGGTTTGTGAGCCTCGTTATGGTTAACATTCCATGACCCAAAATAACATCAGTTTGTGGTGTATCAGTTATGTGTATGTGGGAGAGGGAGAGAGAGGGAGGAGGGAGGATTTGACCAGTAAGGCAAAGATTTAGATCTATTCGAAGGAAACAATAAAAGCAAGAGCTATATGGGTTACAGTTACCATAACAAGTTCCGCCACAACATTAGTTGCCAGCTAAACATTTCCGCTACATTTCAACAAAATCTTATGTCTATTGAATATTTGCTTCTATCAACAAAAGGGGGAATCCTAGCATACACATTTCTCAATTATTAAATACTCTATGAATATCTTGTGTCTTCCAGAAACTTACAAGTGTGTGGTCCAAATGTTTGAGGTGTGATGCTAATGAGAACACTCATAAGAGTGTGACCAAGTTCAAAATCCCCTCAACAGACATGTGGCAAGGTTAAGGTTTAACAAATATAAGACACTTGTAAGAGCATGATTCAGGTTCCAATCTCCCTCATACAATAAGACAACCTGGAAAACCCAACAGACACATGAGAAGGTTGTGGTGTAACAAATATTGGATACATGTAACAGCTTGACCCAGGTTCGAATCCCACTCTTAGAATAAGACGGCTTATATAAACCAGCTGACATGTGGCGAGGTCAAGTAACAAATACGTGGCACACGTACAAGCATGACCTAGGTTCAAATCCTCCCCCAAACGATAAAGAGATCCATACCCTAACAGACAAGCAGCAAGGCTGCACTGCTGCAGTCTAACAAATACAAGATAATATGGAATGCATGTGGATGCAACGCAGTATAACCATAACTAACATGTGGCAAAGTTGTGGTACAATCAACAATGGTATGATGTGGACATAAAACCCGACTTCAGATAACAAGCTAGTTTTAGAAGCTTGCTGCAAGGGGATTTTTTTTATTAGTATTTTTAAGCCATAGCAGAGGGGGTGAGAAATTTTAGAGTAGTATTCATTGAAATCTTTCGAGATGGCCAGCAATAACATCTCACATTTCTATCAAGGTTTTTAAATGTTAAGACTATAGTCCAAGCTTATCCCCAAACAAGAATGCCATCTAAATTTAAGTCACACAAAATTTGATTCAAACTTACCTTCACACAGCATGAAAAGCAGCCACATTACTGAGGGGAAAAAAACTTCAAAAGAATGTGAATATAAAAAAAAAAAAACTGAAATTCAAATGAAATAGATAGGCCTACCGGCACCAGGGCGGAGATGGATGCAATTTCAAGCAAGGAGGTGCCATCTAAATTACTCACAAATCTGCAAACAAAGGGTAAACAAACATGTTAAGAGAATAAATCATAATCAACACATTATAAGTTCAAATAATTGTATAGATTCTTACTCTTCCTTGAGCTTCTTGTTAGGGTTGAGGAAAGTTGCATGAGACGCCATCGAAACAATCGAAGAATTTGAGTGTTTCTGTTTTAATTTTAAACAGAAGAGACTGTGTTCATCGTGTATAAATGGTCTTTGAACAAATACAGTGATAACTGTTTTAGAGACTGTTCACTCTTTCAGCTCTAGTACCTGAAGTCAAATTTAGGCCCAAGAGGAGAATGTATTAGTACAAGTTCAAAACATAATTAACTTCAATTTCACGCATATGGTAAAATAGACATTATGTACCTAAAAAAGGGTAAATGAGAAGTTGCGCATTTGGAAAAGAATAAATGTAGTATTATCCATGACACACAGGCTAAACATGTCCTCCAAAACTTTATTGACCCACGCAATTTGACCATCTATCTCAGGGTGGTACGCGGTATTGAAGTTGAGTTGAGTCATTGGTGTCTCCTACAAGTTATTGTAAAAGCTGGATTTATACATGTGTACAATGCAATGTGAATGCCGAATGGTATGTGTTATTTGTTTGAGAGGGATAGTTATTACTTTGGTAGTTGATGTTGATTAGGGGTTTGATTGTTTTTGTAATTGTAGATATCACTTCATTTAAAGGTTCCATCTCTACATTTCAAACTGTTTCAAATTCGTACATATACATTTACAAATCTCATATCATGAGTGGTCGCGTTTTGCTGAGTAATTTATTTGAACTAAACATGAATACATGAAGACTTCTGTACGCTCGATAAGGCGTGTGATTGATAGTGGTAGTGTAGGAATATAGATGAAACATTACATTGTTAGGTTGTATGTGTACATATAAATTTGTTACAAATTCATACATATAAAGTTGCGCATCTTATATCACGACATCTGAACTAAACTAAACATGTATACATGAAGATCTCCGTACATTTAAAGAATTATATCATGAATGGTAGCCTTTTGTGGACAATTTTATTTCCAGTAAACATGACTACATTTGATACCCCTTGAATGGCAATGTCGTCTAGGATAGAAGTGTTGAGTAAAGTAGTAGTAGAGGTGCTCTCAAAGTAGAGTATAGTATTTATGACGGGTTGAGTGATAGTACTCTTGCTTCCTCCTTTTTTCTTGCTCCAAGTGTTTGTACGTGCGCCATTTTTTAGTACCTTTCGAATGAAAAAGGAGGTGAAATGAGTAGATTCGCAAGCGAGGGAACTCTAGAGAAAGTTGTGAATATCAGACCCTGCATTTCAGTGGTTCTAATGTCGACAGTTGCTCTATGCAAAGTAAGTCCCTGGGACTTGTGGATAGTTAATCCCCAGGCCATTTTAATCGGCAATTGTCTTCGACTCCCTCTTGAAATAGGGGGTATCAGAATATGTAACAGGTTGGAGGGATCCCAACATGGGTCGTTGTATCTATCAAATTTGACAACAACAAATAAAGGTAATGTTGGTGGTGGCATTGATGCGTGGTAGACAATGTCTGTGATTGTTCCTGTAGCACCACCATTCACGAGGCTTGCGTCAACCCATAAATTTGCAATAAGCATGATTTTTTGTTGTTTGCACAGCAGAACTTAGTGTTCCAACTGATCATCATCAGAATTTCTTGGTCCAGACCACCTGTTACTTTCAACAATGGATTGGGCGATTGGCACATTCAATGCCTTCAGCATTTGAAGGTTGTGGGAGTCCACGAGATCGTTTTTTGCAAACAAATGTGGTGTGTCCCTTAAAATGTTGAGCTCCTGCTGAGTTAGGTGTTTGTCTGTGCGAGACATTAGGAGTTCCCAGTCCTCAATAAGAGGGGTTGAATCTTGCATGTTGAGCAATAAATTCCGGAATGAAACTTGTACATCCAACCAAATTCAGAGTTGTTGCCACCCTTGATTCCACAGTAATCTCAACACAAATAAAATTACCCAAAGTAATCTGTAACAGAACTTGAACAAATATGCACTCAAAGAAAATTCTAGATAACATATAATTAGTTTAATTGAACACCGAAATTTGTTTAAATAGCAACTACAATGAATACATGAATAACATATAATTATTTTAATGGAGTCTAGCATAAATAGAGGTCAAGAGACCAGCACAAAGAGTACCAAATTGGCCGATTTCCTCGCTTCGTAATTCTGTTATAACCTTTTTTCAGCTAATGAGTTGAACTCAGATTAGAAAAATGATTATGTCATATATCAAACACGAAACATGTATTATTCTAGCTGTTTCGCCCACCAATGTATACCTGGAAAATTCTGATGCACTTCAGACAGCAAAAGTTGCCGATGTTGATGGTAAATTCCTTTTTGAGGATGTTTTGATAGTCAATTCAGAATTCGATTTTCTGTGGATGTTGTAGGTGTTTTCAACTATTGTGTTTCACTGACTCTTATTGCTTTTTACTAATTTGGGGTATTCTAGTCTTTGTATAATTGTACAGAATACACGAACTGCAATACAAAAGCAATGCCAACAATTCTTCCTACCCTCTTCACAATTAAATTAATCAACACCCACTTAACCCTAGCTAACAAATTAATTTAGAATAGAAAAGTGTAGGACAAAGGAAAGCCTAACAGGGGTAAAAAACTACTACCAGTAAGAAGAATTAATGCAAGAAATAAAGAGGAGGCAATCCAGCAGTACACACGTTGGAGGACACTTGATCAAGGGCTAAGTCTGTGTAGGGTAGATGAGACTGACTCTTATTGCTTTTTACTAAAAGACTTTATGCATTTCATTATAGAAAACATAGATGGGATTCCAAGTATAAGATGAAAATTTATGCAGCAGTAAAATGAAAAAGCCATTCAACAACAAGTCAAGATTTGTTAAAGTTTTAGAAACAGGATGCCATGAAAAGAAAAAACTTGTGTGTTCTTTTCTGCAGGATAAGAATTTATAGATTTCTGCGCATAAGCATCTGAATGCATAGGTATAGAATCAGGTGCATTGCATAAGCATAATCTTTACTTCCAAACACAGCTGATTCAGGACATGAGCATCATCTTTACTTCCAAATACAGTTGATTGATGGTGTATATATCGACGTGTATCAATCACTGTGAGTGGAAAAAGCTGAAATAAATAAATGGGACTTTCTTTGCAGAGACCGGGATTCAAATCCTAGACAGAAATGTTCATATGTCAAATTGAGTAAGATACTGCACCCAATTCTAGGTGAGGTATACCTCGACAGAGTAGAGCGGGTGCATGTCCTTGCATATGTCTGGAATCAACTGGATCGTATGAGAATTGCCTTTACTTCCAAACACAGTTGAATGGGTGAAAAACATTCCAACACAGTTATCAAATTTAGCACATTTGGACACGTATGTCGGATCAACCATGTCACATGAGCATCATCTTTACTTCCAAACACGGCTGATAAGAGACAGATGTATTAAAAAGTATCAATCACTGAGAAAAACAAACATATATTTATAGTAAATTACTCTGTACAGAGATCAAGCAAAACCCTAAAATTGTTGTTCCGAAAGGTCAAGTGATCAAATCCCTGAGAGATACAAATTCATAAAACGAAAAACCACAAAACCTAAATTATAAAAATAGTGACCTGGAAAAAGAGAAACGCTAAAGTGAAAATAGTGACCCTGCAATAATTCAACAATATAGTAGTCATCAGGTTCACCTCTGTGTGCAAAATAATAGATACTGAATAGGAATAGGTATTTCTACCTTTGTGTGTAAAAATAGCTCGGCAGAGAAAGAAGATAACTGCAATCCGGAAAAGAAAATCAAGGCTTCTGCTAAGGCTTTTCGAAGAGCTCCAAATTAAAGCCAATTGAATATCTAACAATGTATTTAGCATTGGCCATTATGTGTGGTGACTAGTATTTAAACGCTATTGCATGCCAAAAAACAAAAAAAAACAAAACTTAAAAATAGCAAACCCACTTCAGCATGCAAAATAGAAAAAGCAAAATTGTTAAAAATAGGAAATCTGCTAGCAAAATTGTTAAAAATAGCAAATCTGCAAAAATAGCTTAGAAAAGCTAAACCGTCATAACGACCATCAAATTTGGCATAGTTTCGTGAATGTCCGCAAAGCCCTTTCCCATAGGGGGGACGCCTTCGGCGTAATAATGGGTCATAGTTAGAGATGATCTTGCACAAAATCATGTACAATTGGAGGATCTCATTTAGGTAGACCCTAGCTATGGCTATTGATGTATATGTGGTCTTGACTAGGAAGAATTGGCTACCTTGGTCAATTTGTCCCTAGTGACCATAATCACATTGCGATGATATGCTAAAGTGGGTAGGCCAATAATGAAATCCCTCAAAATGGTTTCCCATTTCCACTTAGGAAAAGGCATATGGATAAAGAAGACCATTGAGATGTTGATGCTCGACCTTCACTCTCTAACACTCTAAACAATGTGTTGCATCCAACGCCTCTCGTTGATCCTTAAAGTTCTACACCGCAACCTCCTACAAAAAGGGGCTAGGAACCCTCCCACAAACCATTGTACGTGTTGTAATGAATGAATGTCGTAAGAAATTTTGGAAACTAATGTCTTAAATCATGTGTTGTACACTCACACAATCTTAGTTGACTCTTGTTTTATCTCTTTTAGCACATAAATACTCTTCTACTCAAACTTGGGAATATGGAATTCCTTCAAAAAGGTAGTTTTTAATGCATCAAAATTCACTGCAGTTTAAATTTGGGTCATACTTCATGTACCATATGTGCGCTCAGACTTACAGTGTTGTTACAAAAATACTTGATTTTACCCCAAAGGTCGTTACACCCTTAGCCCTCGAGACAAGTTTACACTAATGCACATGCTTTGTAGCATCCTTAATCCATGTATACTCTGACAACTTCGAGTTCACTAGGTAGACCACCTGAAATTGCAACAGGTTTTGGACATTCACGAGTGGTCTCTGTAAGACATGGTGACTTCTTCTAGTCCTCAACGAAGTATTCATGGTGCTACTAGCAAACTGTGATGTCTATCCTAGCAACATTGACACAACATGTTTCCTTGGCACATAAACTAAACTAACTAGCATATCAATTATCTATGTAGGACTTGATAACCTAAATCCCAGAGCACCACTTGACATCAGAAATTTCATCTTTGTCCCCTTAAGACTCCTAATCGACATAGAGGTCCCAGAGCTTCACTTGACCATAGAAATTCCCTCTTTGTCCACTTAAGACTCCCAATCAACATAGAAGTTTCCCTACTCTACTTTGGTGTAGAAGTACCCCTTCTTCCCCTGATTCGTGTGATATATTCTATCATTAATGGCTCATTGCCATCCAAAAAAATCCTCTCCAAAACACTCCAAGAGCTTCTAGATCTTATAAAGCTATGCTCTTAGAGGTGACATGTTACATTTCGACGTCAGTCGAATGATGGTTTCATTCCTAGTCTTCTTTTGAGTTTGCATATTCTTCTTCCTCATCCTTGACTCCAACATCTCGAGACCCAAAGAAATCTTGGTTTAACACTACATTATTCTCCTTCAGGTGTTCACCTAGACCAAATTCAACCCCATGCCCTCCCTGTCTCTCACAGGTTCTCTTGACATGTTCTCAGGTGGACTTTCTTGCACTCTTGGGGTCCCTCAGCTAGACCTCTCTCCATCAAGTTTTTGTGTTCCTCCTCAACCTTAGTTCCCTCTCAGTCAAATCCTCTGTCACAAAACTCTAGATAAAACCCTAGATATCACCTTAAACTACTTTAAATTAGTATGCCACAAGTTCATGCCTCCATATGCACTAGCTCAAACCCTAGGTCAACAAGGAGCATCTTATTCCAAAATAGGATTTCTGTAATAAATGACCCTCTCGGCTCCTACAAAAACTGAAACTCTGCCTCCTATGGACAAGAGTATGCAGTAACTGTAAATTCTAACAACTTTGTAAAGTTCCCTACCACTACACATATATGGCCCTAGTCCACTCCTCGTCAGCTTTTCTCAGTCTGGCAAGCCTACCATCTATCAAATCCTTAGGCTTCACAAGATTTTGCCTCCTCCGGACGATCAAGTCTACGATCCGTGCATATGGATCCTAATATATGTACTTCAATTTCTTCCACAAGATCAAAGATATGGAAGAATTTTAAATTTCTTTTGCCACTACAATTTACAGTAGAAGCTTCACACCAATTCATGTAACTTGCAAACTCTCAAACAACACCACGTGGCTCTAATACCATGTGAGAACAATTAGAGGGTCATATAGTTGATACAACCAAGGAATTAAGTATGCAAGTTCATTTATTAACAATCAATAACAAAAATCAAATGCAACATGGATAAAATATTAACACACGTTTAAATAGTTTATGTTGAAGGTGTATTCCAAGTCATAGTAATAGGGGACCGAAGGCGTTTCATTCTCAAGATTCACAGCCGGAGCGCTGATATTGAAAGGAGTCTAAAATTAGATTAAAAATCTCAGTTTTGTGGTCCCATAGACTCTTCACTCTCATGGACGTCATTAAAATCTTTCATTTCATTTCATCATCCCAAATAGGATGGTTTGGATTGGGTTTTCGTTAATGTACGAAATACTTGTAACCCTCCACGTGGCTAGATAAATAGTTTGATTTTGCAGTCCCTGGCATATCAAGGTCTGCACATCCAGGTATGCTGTTGGCTGGCACGGAGCATCAACACAGCATGGAGCACTAATACGGCATCGAGGATCAATGTTGTTTCACCAAATGCGGCCAAAAGTTATCCAGTTCGTTCAGTTCCCGGTTGCTAACATGCTAATAGCTTGTGCCAAAAATGATGCGGCCAAAACAGGGCGTGGACATCTGTGGAAGCAATATGAGGAAGGGATTTTCTGTGGATAGTTCAGTCACAAGTGCCCTAGCAGATATGCCTGTAAATGCGTAAGCATGTGAACTGTTCGATAAAATGCTTGATAGATCAGTACAACAATGCCCTGTTGTTTGTTGATTATCTCATAGTTGGGGTCAAATTATGGGAAGAACCTGCCCAATGCCCAGCAGAGAAGAGCAATGAAGACAGTGCTCGCAACAGAAGCGGAAGAACGCAAAAAGGCAGATGAGTTGAGCAGGACAGCAAGAATGGCAGTGGAAGCAGGTGGATCTTCTTGGAAAAACATGAAAGTCTTTGTCAAAGAAATAAAAAAGCTGACTCACATTCATTAGTAGTTTCTTGTTTCAGACCACAATTGTTACGTTGGCCGCATCACAAGGGAAATTTCGAATGGAATGGAAATTTAACACTCATGGAACTATGAACCATTGTCCCCGCAAAGAAAGGAGGGTCCAAATATTCATATAGACTCTTCTAATATTAGCAATCGCATGTGTTTCATGTAATGTGAACGCCGAACGGTATATTTGATTTGTTTAAGAGGTATAATTATTACTTTTGTAGTTGATGTTGATAAGGGGTGTGATTGATTTCGTAAGTGTAGAAATATAGATGGGCCACTTAATTTTAAGGTTGTTTCTACATTTCAAACTTGTTAAAAATTCGTACATGAATACATTTGATACCGTTTTCCTTAGTTAATTTATTTTATAGTTGATGTTGTATGTATTTAATTTGGGTTTATTGTGTTAGTTGTGCATCGGTTGCTCGGTTAGTGTTTTGTTGGAAAAACATTTATTATATAGTTGATAATGTGTGTGATTGATAATTGTAGTGTAGGAATTTAGTTGAAACATTACATTGAAATGTTGTCTGTGTACATTTAATTATATTACAAATTCGTACCTTTAAAGTTGCATATCATATTTCACAACATCAAATAAATGTAGATCTGCATGCACATAATGAGACATGTATCCATTTGCAATTTTTATATCATGAATGGTAGCCTTTAGTAGGCATTTTTTAGTTTCAATAAACATGATTACATTTGATACCCCTTGAACAACAATGTCACTTTGGATACAAGAGGTGTTGAGTATAGTAGTAGTGGAGGTGCTATCAAAGTAGAGGGTAGTATTTATGATGGGTTGAGTGATAATAGTCTTGCTTCCTCATTTTTTCTTTCTCCAAGTGTTGGTGCCTGCACCATATTTGAGTATCTCTCGAATGAAAAAGCAAGTGAAATGCACATATTTGCAAGCGAGGGAACTCTAGAGAAAGTTGTGAAAGTCAAACCTTGTCGTTCAGTGGTTCCAATGTTGACGATGTGCAAAGTAAGTCCATGCGACTTGTGGATAGTTAATCCCCAGGCCATTTTAATCAGCAATTGTCTTAAAAGTTGTGAAAGTCAAACCCTGTCGTTCAGTGGTTCCAATGTTGACGGTTGCTCTGTGCAAAGTAAGTCCATGCGACTTGTGGATAGTTAATCCCCAGGCCATTTTAATCGGCAATTGTCTTCAATTCCCTCTCAAAATAAGGGGTATGGGAATACGTAAAGGGCTGGAGGGATCCCAACATGGGTCATTGTGTCTATCAAATTTGACCACAAATAAAGTTGATGTTGGTGGTTGCATTGATGCGTCGTAGACAATGTTGGTGATTTTTCTTGTAGCACCATTCACGAGGCTCACGTCAACCCATAGATTTGCAATAAGCATGATATTGTATTGTTTGCATAACCAAAACTGTGTTCCACTGATCATCATCAGGATTTCCTGGTCCAGACCGTCTGTTACTTTCAGCAATGGATTGGGAAATCGGAACGTTCAATGCCTTCAACATCTAAAGGTTGTCGGAATCCACTAGATCATTTTTTACAAACAAATGTGGTGCGTCCTTAAAAATGTTGAGCTCTTGCTGAGTTAGGTGTGTGTTTGTGCGAGACATTAAGAGTTCCCAATCCTCAATTAGAGGTGTTGAATCTCGCATGTATAGCAGTAAATTCTGGAATGAAACATGTGCATTAATTGTTCCTTGTTGCCGAAATATTGTTTGCAATGTAATGGAAGACTGAAATCCCTTCCAAAGGGTTGCTCCATAGGAATTACTTGCATAAATAGAACTATTCAAAACTGGTGGTAATTAGTCGAGGTCAATGAGGAGGATGACTGATCTGTTCCCAAATTCACATGTTCTTGAATGTGGGAAAGCTTCACGGAGCCTGCTATCAACTAAATACACACAATCCCCCTGCAGATTCTTATACTTACTTTCAACTATTGCAGACTTGTATTTCCAAGAAAGCCCTTTCACACTATAAGAAAATTCACTCCCACATCAATTAGACGGGATTTAAGTTTTTCACACACATACTACTACAAAATACCCTTATACGCATGGATGTCAAGTGCAGATGTTTAGTGGATGCTCGCCATCTGTTTGTCCAAATGACTAAACAAGACCTCTTCTCATGGAACAATAGGAGCAATATCGTTTGTGAATTTGTTAAGTTAAAAGTTATTGAAGTCTTTCATAAAAGTTTTCTAAAAATTAGATCAAATTGACCTGTTTTATCCTCTTCACAAATTGTAATACCTAGTTTTTTCTCACGTGTAAATATTATGTATTTTGAGAAGGGCGTCCCCTTTTTGCGAAATGGTATCTCAAGTACAAAGGGATATCCATAAGATTAGTGAACAAAACTTCTTTGGGGCTTTTGGAGCTCAAATGTAGCCTTGGTTCATGTCATTTGGTGCAAGAGAAAACCCAATGAAAGTGTAATGAACCGTTACACCAAAACCTCAAGGCATTAGTAAAATCCACACATGAGGATCATAACATCCCACCATGCTTCTGTAGCCTAGACCCCGGGCTAGATTCGCACCTGTATAGTGGGACCAATCACCACACCCTGCCCTATACGAGCCCCGGGTGAACACTGCAATGTCGACGTAGCTACCTGTACCGGGACTCGAACCTCGGTGGTTGCTCTGATACCGAATGTAACGAACCGTTACACCAAAACCTCAAGACATTAGTGAAATCCACACATGAGGATCATAACAGAAAGGGAAAACACCTACCTCTTAAAATTTGATTATTGCTTTAGATTGTAGAATAAGTAAATAGGGTGCGCTAATTTGACATTAGCCGCTCCACCTTCCTTCTTAGCATGCTAGATCAGAATTTGGCAAAGAAATGGAGTAATACTTCAAACTGTCTCAAACAATTTTGTTTGAGTTATGTATTAACCACAAAAAATAAAAAGGGGATTTTCTTGGAGTTTTATTTTGAGAGATTTGGGGTTTCTAGAGTTTTCGCTTTTTGTGCTCTTTGCTTTTGGGTAGATGAGGAAACCATGCGATTCTGTGTCACACCCAAAGTCCTCGTGGTTTTGAGGAGAATGAAGTGTGGTTGGAATGTGTGAGAACGTTCTACTTCCGTGTTCAAAGAGCAATAAAGGGGCTTACTCAGGTTGAAGTGGGCAATCACTTGTCTTACTTTGCATGTGTTCCCATGGTCTGGTTACAGGCTATGGCTTCTGTGAGGCCATAGTATGGTTGAAGCTAGCAAGCACTACAGAATTAAATGGTTTTCTTACAACCAACAAAACGCCCTTTTTTTTGGAGTGGTTGTATCAAGCATGGAAGCCTACTGTTACTACATAAATATCCTGTTGAGGTTTTGAGCATGCTGGTGTGCTTCAAATTAGCATAACTATCAGGCTTATATTCCCTATAAAATAGAAATAATTGAGATAAGCTAATTCACGTCCATATTTGTTGTAAATTTAAATTCCATTGACCCACGAACAAGTTCATCATTGTCCAAACCATTCATACCCAAAGCAGAGCATGTCCCTGAATATTCACCTACACTACAGATAGAGTATGGTGCTAGACCAGTGCATACAAAAAACAAATTATTTTAAACAACAAAGATTAAACCCTAACAATATCATCCACAAATTCTTAAAGGAATTGTGTAAAGGCATCTGGAGCATAACTTACCAATCCAAAAGAAGTGGTTGAAACATCAATCTGACTTCTTGGTTTTGTTCATCGCTTGCATGCCCTCAATTTTATGCTATGATTCCAGTGTATCTAGAATAGCCGATTCATTCTGACCCGGGTATATATGGGCTTGGCCGGCTCGCTGATTTTCTATATTTAGCTCAAACAACTATCTTAACTACACTTATCTTCTTTTACTTAGATCATGCATGTGCTTACAATTATTAAAAACAAAAATTGTTAATTAAAAACAAAAGCTAAAATTGTTAATACAAAAATTATTAAAATCTAAAATTGTTAATTATAAACAAAAGCTAAAATTGTTAATTATTAAAAATAAAATTATTAAAAATAGTAGAGAAAAGCTAAAATAGGGAGGAAAAACAAAAACATCAAGATAGCCTTCAAACTGTCAAATTTAACATAGTCGTAGAAACGTCCGCAGAGGCCTTTCCCATAGGGGGAACACCTTCGGCGTAATTAATAATTGCCTTTGCAATTTGGAAATTTAAGTTTAATTATGTTGCATATTCAAAGTCATAGTAAAACCTAGGGGACAGAAGACTATGGCTATGACATAATTGTATCGTCGTAAATCGTACAGTTTGGATTGGGTTTGCGTCAATGTTCGATATGCTTGTAACCCTCCACATGACGAGATAAACAATTTGATTTCGCAGTCTATGGCACATCGTGGTCTGCACATCCATGTTTGTTGTTGCATGACACAGAGCATCAACACCGCATGGAGCACTAACATGGAAAAGAGGATCGATGTTGTTTCACCAAATGCGGCCAACAATTGTCCAGTTTGTTCAGTTCCCGATTGCTAGCATGTTAATAGTTTTTGCCAAAAATGATGCGGCCAAAACAGGGCATGGACATCTGTGCAAGCAATACGAAGAAGGAACTTTCTGTGGATGTTTGAGTCTCAAGTGCCCTAGCAGATATGTTTGTAAATGTGGAAGCATGTGAACTATTTGATAAAATGCCTAATAGATATGTGGTCTCGCAGACTGCATTGATTTTTGGATATGCTAAAAATGTGTTTGTTGAAAAGACCTTAGAAACATTCAAGCAAATGTAATTAATAAGTGTTAAGCAAAGTCCGCAACCTTTACAAGCATTCTCTCAACCTCTGCCAAAATGGGATATTTTGGAACAAGGCATTTTCCTCCTCGTTAGTCAACATCCTATGAAATGAACGACGAAGTGTGAATATGAGAGTGGTTAGCATTGTGTTGTCATTGATGTCAAAGTGTGATGATAAAAGTGGTGTTGTCATGTCATTGATGTCAAAAGGAATATGATGTCAAGTGAAGGTTGATTGGTTTGGTTAGTAGAGTTGCATGGTCTCATTGATGATGTAGCATGGTGTTTTGAGGTGTCTTGAGTAAGTGTGATGGCTTGTATGAGTCATGCTGAGGTATTGCAATGTTGTGGCGATGTTGTGATGATGCCATGAAGTATGTTGAAGGATCCTGTAGGTAGGCAAAGAGTGTTAAAGTCATGACGTGGTTTGTATGGAAGGTGCAAGCATGTTTAAGATGCCTTGTTTAAGAGGCCCAGTCGACATATTGGTGTGTCATTGTGGTTCTCAGGTATGTAGCAAGTGGTTATGCATTGTCTGAGAATGGAGAGCACGAGGATGAAGTGTCAAAACACTCACAAGTGTCTCAAAATGCAGGTATATGGTTTGGACATGATTTCTAGGTTTGTACCTAGACCTATTCTTGGTCCTAGATGGCCTAATGAGGTGAGATGATCAATTTCTAAGCTAAGTGTGCAAACATAGGCATTGGGAAAGATGTAGCAGGATGTCCTAAAGGTGTGGGCAAAGTTTTAGGCCCTTGTTTGCAAGTTTGAGCAAGATTTTGTGTTTTTAGCTCTACCAAGTTCCTAGAAAGTGAAAAAACCCAGCTCGAGGTGGTCTGTTTGATGCTCATTAGCACGTGTGATGTCTACATGGGAGGTTTTGGTCTTTAAAGAAGTTGAGGAAGGATCCTAAGATGACATTCCAAACATTAGTTCAAAGATTAAGGGTCAGAGCTTTATGAACCATTGTTAAGAAGGTAAAGAGGTTATAAACCCTCCTAAGACCCTAGTTAAGCAATGATGGATAATATATTGTTCAAACATGCCGAGAATGGATTGTACTGGCTAGTATGATGATTGGAGGTTGTAGAGGACTCCTCTAGTTTTCTCCAGGTACCAATTAGGTGTCTTTACAATGAGTGGAGCCCACAGTAAACTACATGTTTCTGAAAAAAATTGTTATAAAATCCAGGTTTTGCATTAAACCTGTTGAATAAATTGCTGTATGGGGAATTATGGAAGCTATGCTACATTTATAGAGAGGTTTTAGAACAATTTTGAGCCCTTGGGGGGTATGTTGAAGTCATTTTTGCAAGACTGGTTTTGGGGCAATTTTGGGCAATTTCAGGTGACTTGGTTGCAGAGGCATTTTGGTGGTGTTTTTTTTCTAATTTGTGGTATCATATACATTTGGTGATAACCCTAAGGACATGATTTTTCCATTTATATATCAAACTTGCATGGTTGAGGTGATTTGATGAGGTTTTGAGCTTCATCTTTGAAGACTAGTTTCGTAGGTCACATACCTAGTGAGGTTGGTTGCTCCTAAAGGTTGTGTCATTACATGACATGATGGTGCAAAGGTGTATAAGCATGATGAAGGTTGCTAAAGGAGTTATAAAGCATGCCTAAGTGGTTTCAGAGGTTTGGTGAAGGTCATGGTTGCTCAAGAATAATCGACTTTGGCGAGTAGGCAGTTTTGGTGTATTAGGTCTCTATGAGTCCTAATGGAGGTTTTGAGTCTTCTCATGTTATTATTGACCTATATGGTCTCATGTATGATGTTTTTATGATTCTTTAATGATGGTATTATGATTTTATCATGTAATTTTCCTTATGAAGGTCGATCTAGTTGTATTGGGATCATAAGTCGTGTATAAAAGTGAGTTATAAGGTCTATTTGAGAGTGTTGATAGAAGAAGAGAACATGCGAGCTAGAGGGGTGTTTCCAGAGGTGAAGGAGGTATTTATGACCATCAAGAGAGGTCAGAGATGGTGTGTTGATGTTCTAGAGTGTGATTAGATATGGGAGGGATAGGTCAGATGACATAATCAGCTTGAAGGAAGAAATGCTTGAACGAGATAACAAGAAGGGTATATTTGAGGAACATAGAGTGAAAGAGAGCTTCATAGTGTCAATAGTTTTTTGTACAACATTTCAGAGGTGAAAAAAAAGGTGGCTTTAGTTGGTATAAGTGATCTAGGGGGTTGGTGCCTCCTTACAGGGTTGGTGCTCTACTAATTCTAGCGGTTGGTGCTCCTTGTAGGGTTGGTGTTTTACTAAATCTAGGGGGTTGGTGCTCCTTGCCGGGTTAGTGCTCAGCTAAATTTGAATAATTTCTCTAATAAAACTTTGTTTCAGTGGGTTTTCTTCCCTATAAGTGTTTCCCACTTAAATTTGGTGTTTGCGTTCTTATGTCTCATTTGCATGTATGCATGTTGTAATGATTCATTTTAATCTAGTTTGAATAATTAACTTGAATGGAATGGATGATGGATGTAAATGTTTAAGTGAATGAATGTTTTGTTTCACATTGATTCACCCCCTAGTGATTGTGCTTCTGATTTAATTTAATTGAATTAATTAAATCCAAGTATTACAAAGTAATTGATGTATAAAATGATAAAATATAGAAATGACACGAGAAATTAAGATGTGAGCATAAAATCTTAAGCAAGAGATAAAGAAAGGATGATTTAGCTTATATTCGTACATTTTGGAATAGATATGAGCATGGAGAAGTGATGAACAAGATGTAAGCAGTGTCATTATTAATCTCTGTAAATCTTCGAGCTCACAAATAAGGTTGGACAGGGGCGCCTGGACTGATGACCAGATCCGGGCGTCTGCGACTGCACTAAACCTCTCGATCTACTTTTTGTTATGTTGTTAGGGTGTCACAATTAATCTCTATTATTCATATGTTGTTTGTACTATGATGGCCAAAGGTACCTGTAACCTGCAAAAGAGATGTTCACCTACACAAGCCCACAAACCACATCAAACTTAGAAAGGAAAATGTACAATGGGGAGTCGGACTGACCCCAGAAATCACCCCAAGAGTGAACTTGTTACTAAGCACTACACTACATCTCAGACTCCTTGTAGTTCGTGTGAGCATGTGTAGAACTTATGCCCTAGGATGCCCTTGTGCAAGTTGCACTTGATAACAATATGCACCTAGATTATAACAATGTAGTAGAATGTGTGGATAAAATAAAATGAACTTCCCCTTCCTATGTTGTGTATGCAGGGTATACAGTCTATTGCCCCGTGAATGGATGTTAGATGGGTGCTTTAGAGTGATTTAGGTGCCTTTTGGATGCAAGCTTAGGTGACGATAGCAATACTTAGTGTTTAGTCCCTGATTTTGAACACATGACTATGTATTTACATGATTCCCTTATTTGAATGTTATAATTGACAACTGGGAGGCTAACCCATAAGTGAAAGAGATGCCCAAGTGATAAAAGAGACCCAAAACAAGTGAGTAAGGTGAGAAAGGGTCAGGGGCGTTGGGAGGGGGCAAGAGTGACTAGGCGCTTCTGTCGTGGCTGGGCGCTGGTGTCTGAAGCCATAAAAGACAAATCAATAAAATCCTGACTAGGTTGTAGGGTGTGTAAGACCAAATATAAAACAAAAGAAAAAGAGAAGAGGCCAAAGATAGTCGATAATTACTAGATTTCTTGCTTATGAATCATGTAAATGCTAGTATGCTTTTAGGACCTAGAAATCTACCCAAATGTGTGATTTTGTGTCTACATTTTCCCCCACTTTATGTTGTTGAGTGAATACTTGATAACATAAATTAGATAAGAGATACATACCTTATGATCATGTAGACCGTCTGGTGAATAGCGTGTCGATTGGACAAGTGAACTGTGAAATGATTGAAAAATGAAGCATGGAGACTAGGAAAGGAAAAAGATCTTAGGGGTGACGCATATGCATTGTTTGTACCTATTTTTGTGCTCAAGTATTTTTTGTTGTAGGCCCTTTTTTGTTTCATATTAAGGATAGACCTATAAAAGAAGAGTAAAAGAGTAGTCAAAGTCTCGTGTATGAAAAAACTTCGGAAAGTATGTAAAATTGCATAAAAGTAGTAGTAAAGGAAAGAGTGCACCTGATGTAAAAGAGTGTAAATGATAGAAATGTGTCCTAAAATGCTATGAAGAGCAAGCTTTTTGGGTGATCGCATGCAAAGTACAAGTTTTTTAGGTGATCTCATGCCAAAGAGAAAGTGTTGGGAAGAGAGGTATAGTGTTATTCTCCTTCCATGAATCTACCTGATAAACACCACTGCAGATGGTGCATCCCTGATTTGTTCTTGTTATCCCAAATTAGTTCCAATTGTACTGATTGTTCTGATTAAAATAGATTGTAGGAGATTGTATGTATATTTTAACAGAAAGATTGTGCCTCTAACTATGAAACTACTCTAAAGGGTTTTGTGAATTGTGTTTATCTGATAAGTTGATTGTATTTGCCCCTAGGACATTAGCGCATAGGGGAGGACATAGGCGACCAGTCGCTACTGTTTGAGTCGAGCATTGGTGTTTATGCTATGTTGAGGACTCAAGTCAAATTATAGGTCATTATGTGATTATGTTCATGTTATGTTTTTGTACCATGCTGACCTAAACTATAGCTTTGAGCTACTGTAGGGGTGATTTGTTCACCCAATATATGCCCCCCATTTAGGGTGCATGCAATGTTGATAGGAGAATGTGACCCAAAAGAGAGGACCTGATACTATGTTATATTGTATCCCTGTAGGGGTAAGGGATGTGCATAGTAGAAACCAAGGTAATTTCAAACAAAGTGGCTAGTAACATGTGTTAGTAGAAAAAGTAGCAAACATGCCATAGAAGACAATGTAATCAAGCAAGTATGTAAGCAAAGTGGACCGTGAAAAACACGTTTCATACATGGGACATCCCTCACAATTTCACAAAACAAGCAAGGCTGAAGCGGCCAAAAGTATACAAGACATAGGGAATAGCCCATAAACAATATCATACAATGACAAGGAATGTCTTGTATGTTCCTCAATTGAAAAATAATTTTTTCCTTGTTCTCAGCTAACTAAAGAAAACTGTAAAGTTGTTTTATTGCAAGATAAACGGTATGTAAAAGATAAGTTTAGTAATGTTATATCTTCTGGTATTCAGAAAAATGGCTTGTATATATTTGATGGAATTGTGTTTGAGTCTTGTTTTTCTTCCTCTTCTCAGAATGATATTCAACTTTGGCATGAAAGATTAGTTCATGTTAATTTCATAATTTTATATAAAATGTCTAGACTAAATCTTGTAGTTGGTCTTCCAAAGATGAAATTAGATCATGAAACATGTGAAAGTTGCTTGCGTGGTAGGCAGCATGTTGAACCATTTCACAAACATCATGATCCCAACTCTTATCAATTATTATAATTGATTCACAATGATGTAAGAGGACCACTTGAAGTTCGTTCTCTCAGTGGTGCTTTGTATGTTGTTTGCTTCATTGATAATTTTTCTATGGTGACTTGGTATTCCTTCATTAAGAAAAAGTATGATGTATTGACTAATTTTTAGGAATTTAAAGCTTTAGTTAAAAATTCTTCTAATATGAAAACTAAAATAATTATGACTAATAATGTAGGTGAATATTTTAGCAAAAAGTTTGATGAGTTTTGTATGTCATGTGGGATTTCAAAGAGAGTTGACTACTCCCTATTCTCCACAACAAAATGACATTGCAGAAAGGAAAAACATGAATGTCTTAGAAATGGCTCATTCCCATTATGCATAACATATCCTATTATGATGGCGTATGTATAGGTTTGTAATTCACGATGATGTTTCCTGGGATATATCCTATTGCTCATATCATATTTATATATCACATGTGACTATATAATATCTAGGGTTTTAAAAATTCTATATTTGTTAAATCATTTAGTGAACCCATCTCATTCAAACACTCTTGGTCCTTATCTCATCGCTTCTTTCATTTTCCAAGGATTTTCTCATCATGGATATCTCCATTCATGATTTCTTGCTAGTCAATTCCTGATTGTAGAGCTAAAATTATTTCTCTCTTGGATAATACTCACATTCCTTCTACTACTCATCCGAACATAGTATATCAGTAATTCATAGATGCATTTTCTCAACAACTTACTTTTCCATCTGATATAGCTGACAATCTTTCTATTTATGATAACGATCCTCCCCTATATATACTTGATCGCATCTATAACATGGGTATTATGTGGACTATAATCGATAACGGATCTGAGATCAATCTTTGCATTTTATCACTTCTTCAAAATATCATCCTTTCCTTAGCTAATGTTATCACATCCTTTATTTCTCTCTGTGTGTATGGTTCTTCTACGTGTTCGTGCACATGCACTATTACTTTATCTATCATAGTCGGGCCAAAAATTGTTCTTACGGTATTCTTTGTTATCTATTTCCGAGTTCAGTATAAATACTTAATTGGTAGGCCATGGCTTCACGCCATGCAAGAAGTGCCTTCTACCATTCATCAGTGTGTTAAATTATTACATGAAGGATTTGAATATACCATAGTCACTGGTCGTGACCCATTAAAATATTGCCACCTAGACCCAACCACGGTATTACCCACTCTAACTTCTGCTACTTATATGCATCTTGTTGATGACCAACCACTTGCAAACTATTCTGTCAACTTGCCTCCACTCGAAGGAACTATTTGTGCATTGGAGACTACCCCATCCGCTTCATCCTCACTCCCTCCTTATACTAATGTTATGGTACTTGTATAGTGTATCGACCATTAGTAGGTAGTTTGATTTATAGTAGATTGGATTTGTGTATTGTAGTAAGTTATCCTTCTCACTTCATGTCCCAACCACATGAAGAACATTGGAAAATTACAAAACCAAATCTCGTATATGTCAAAGGAACTCTTAACTTTGACATTCTATATCAAAAATTTGTGGATTTTAATCTCACAAGGTATATTGATCCAAATTGGGAAGGATCGATTGATTCTAGAAAGTATACAACATGTTATGTTTTCACTTTTGGTTTAAGAGTATTTTCATGGTAGGGTAAGCTTCACAACAAAGTTGCCTTGTCCTCCGCTGAAGCTAAGGAAAAAGAAGTTATGAGTGCATTTAGTGAGTTGATGTGGACTCAAACAATAACAAAGGATCTTTAACTTGATTCATCTACAACCCCCTTGTCTTTTGCAATAACTAGATTGTTCTAAAGTTTGTGAAGAATCCAATTTTTCATGCTAGAATAAAAAACATTGAAGTTCACACCACCATTACATCTAATTGTTGGTTAATAATGAACACGTCTTTGTTATTGTCCTACCTCTGAATAAACAAGTTAATATAATGACTAAACTGTTGAGTGAAGATAATTTTTTAAAATTCATAGATAATTTTGGAATTGTTTTCAGTTTAGTCATTAAGAGAGTGTATTAGAATAAATAGCTAGTATGTGTTCATACTAGTGTTATGTTACTATTAATGAGCATGTTAAACTTGTTACACTATTTACTTTCTTATTGTCAGGTTTGTTGATCATGGGCTTATCTTTGGCCTTTAATAAACTTAAAGTTTACAATTCCTATTTTGTATGGTTCCTATAATGTAGTTGTGTCATGTTTATTTAATAGGTTCTCATCTTGTGATGATTTATAATTTGCAATTAATATTTCAATATAAATAGTAAGCCCAAAAATATCACCATGTCCTTATTACATTGATAGGTATGATTTTGCTGAACTATTCACATCAACGACCCACATCTACTACTAGGCATTACAAGACCATCCAAATAATCACAACCACTCAACCCATCCTACTACTATTAAATGTGCATTTTTAATATTGGTCAGTGAGTGGTATAGGGAAAATTAAGGTTGCAATTAATAAAAGTTTGCAGTAGTCCTACCTACACAACTACGTTGTAAAGAATGACACTCACGATTTCATATAAAGCACATAGAATGACAGTTTGAGTGTTTTGGGTTGTTGATGGTGATAGGTAGAGCATGTAACCTCGCCTAATCTTTTGAGTTCTCTTGTAGAGCCTATTGTTTCCGACGCTACCACGAGGAATCACGTTCTCAGACATTCCATGCGGCGCAACTGCAATTAGTGAGTTCAGTGCTTCGTAAATGTGCAATGGCCCTGTTTTAAAAGACATTAGAGCACATAAATCTTATTTGGTTCGTGCCCCCAGAATTGGCAAATATGTTTATATGTTTGCGTGGAGCAAAGTGCAAGAAGCGACATAGGCAATGTTTGTTTTCCTCTAAATTTTCCTGTTGTGGAATGCATGAAAAATGTGATTGACTATTCCCCAGCTCATTTTTTATTTGTTGTTGCGTTGGTTTTCTGTGCGGGTTCTCTCTTTAAAGGTACAAAAATAGGGGAAGTTAAATCTTTTCACTCTTTGTTTCTATTTATGCTTATGCTTGGGATTGATTTTATTTTAGTCTCGACTTGTGCTTTGTGATCGAGGTTTGGAGCGTTTGTCGCTGCTTGAATTGTGTACTACATTAAGCTATGGAATAGCAGTAGGTATAGGAATGAATTACTCTTTTGTTTTTAATGCGGCCTATGCATTTCACTTTGTTTCCTTGCAAACATCTTGATTTTTCATTCAACGAGGTCGGAACCTGCTAGTTAGGGTTAGGATTAGGGTTAGGTTTTGCTGGGAATAAAATGGTAGTCAGTACCCTTCCGTGTTAATGTGAGATGGCTTGTATTTGTACCACATAATCAAGTCTTTGTTTCATTTTGCATTTGCTTTTGGTTAGGGTTGGGAAAATTCTTTATGGTACCTCTATGATTTTATTCTTCTCTTCTATTATCTATAAGAGACCATGGAATGCACCGAGGGAGAGACGACAAAAAAATGAAAATGTAGATGTGAACGTGGAAATGAAGCAAGAAGAGTCTCAAGTCATTGAATTTTCTCACAAAAACAAGGATGATCCTATGAGTGTGGCGGGGGCTCCGACCATGGTTGGGGATGAAGATGAAGATGTTGTTGTTGCTCGTCGCGATGATGAAAATGAAAATCACGATATGTAAAAGTCGAAAAAGAAGAGGGAATTAAGTACTCAATGGATAAACAAGAGGACGAAACAATGAATTGTGATAAGCTCGAGAACAACAAATTTTCAATATGATATCTTGCTTACACACACATACATGACCTAGACATAATTACCCTTATCATGGGAAGCCCTTAGTGTTTGGAATCAAACACCAACAATGTGTACAATTGAAACTGCATGAAAATATATTATAAAATTCAACTTATATGTTCCATAAATGAAGTATCAACTAGTAGTATTGTTAGTATTCAAATCATACCTTCATTCCATTTGTTCTAAACGTTGAATCCATGCCTACTAAACTTTCATTGTCATATCTCAACAACAAATCCAACTAAAGTGGGAGTTGGATGCCCAATATGAATGGGATTTTCCCATTCTCATCAGTGCCTTCATTATTATATCCCTGATAGAAAAATCCATTCTTAGGATTTGCTAGAGTCCACTCCCGAACACTTTCTACATAACTGGGGTTAAACACATATTAAAACTCCTTAATTCAGTGTTCTCTATTAAATATGTCATATTTTTTTAGGAAATCAACTCGTTTTGTTTCACCATTCAACAATGTGAGCTTCTCATGCACCATCTCGCGGTACTTAAGGTGGATAGCACTGAAAGACATTCCTAACAAAAGCAACCTATGAATCCACTCATTAAGTTGCGGGCTAATAAACGGGGCGAAAAAACATTTTTTCCCTTTCAATTGTTCATATTCTTGACCATGGAAATTATTTCCTTCACTATCAACATTTTCTACATGATTATAGGTGAGAAATTTTTGATCAGGTTTATTGACCGTTCTCCAAGTGTTGAAATGACATTGACAACCACATCTAATATGATTTTGGCCTAGTCGGTTGTCTTTTCCCTTCTTCAACAATCAGGCTTATCTTGTGGCAAGGAATCAATTTTATGGTAGTCTTCAGGCTGATACAAACACCAATATCTACACATTAATATGAAACTTCTTAGCACATTCACATTGAAACACGAAATACAAAAGCATCCATGTACACAATATTTAAAATGAGAGCCTACGCACATCACATATTCCAAAGTGCTATTGATTCTTGTCTTCTTTCCAAGAATAGGCGATGGAATTTTTTTCCGATGGGAAATATGAAATTTGGTTGGGTACAACTTTCTATTTGATTCTCCTTTCACAAAGTCCTTCACTCTACCAATATCAATCCACGCAACCCACATATCATCTCCATTGATGTCGGGAAAGTTTTTCCAATGTAAATCATTACATGTAAATAAACTCTTGGTTGGGATCTCAATTGGGAGATGTAGAATGGTATCTCACATGCTTACTCGTACATGTTAGAAAAAAGTAACATTACATTAGTAAAAAAATGTAATCAAATATGGTGTAATAAATCCAACCTTAGTAATCATAAATTCAATTTAGAGCAACAAAAAAATGGACATCTATGAACAACAAAAACACTGAAACTATTTTGATAAGAAACAACATCATGTATAGGCATTACTCATAAATTCAATGTAGATACATAGGAAGATAATGATGAATTGGCTTTTACTGTTGAATGTAAAGAGAACACACAATAAAGCCGACTTCATTAATCATAAATTCAATTTAGAGCAACAAAAAAAATGGACATCTATGAACAAAAAAACCGATGAAACTGTGATTGTTGTATATGCAAAACTAGACAAGGCAATTAGGTAAAAGTTGACAGTAGGCAAAGTAGGGTTTCAATTTATAGTAGGTAAAGAAAGGTAAAAGTTGACAGTAGGAAAAGTAGCAAGGTATGTGTTAGTATAAAGATTGAATAAAGTCTACAGGTCCGTAGTAGTCAAGAGACAAAACTTACAAGACTAAACTTGCCATTACAGTTGAGGAAGTGTCTTGTATAAAGATTGATAGCTATAGTCAAAAGAGGATTAGTGAAGTGTACAAGTCGATTTTATGTTAACCATGCTCTGTAGGGTGTGAAAAGGGTTATCTTGTTTGACCAAACTATTATTTTCCAAAGACCCCCATTCTCAAGGTGCAGAGTGGGACTTTTTTGAGGTTATTCAACCATTTTAGAGGTATATCAAGCATGAATGGTAAGTTTTGATGCTTTATAATGTCCATGTAGACCCTAATGAAGAACAATAAGCTTTGAAACTGAGTTTAGAGGTTTCTACAACCAAATATACCTTAATTGGTTCACTGATAAACCCTCACTAGGGTTTTGTGAGGGAAGATGTTTTGAGAGAGTTGGAGAGTATGACAACCCTTGAAATCTTCTAGCTAGTAGTGAATAGAGGCTATGAAACTTTCATATCTAGAAGAAAAGCATGACAATAGGAAAAGTAACCTGTATGTGACTATGTTGGGATACAAGAGTGAAGTGGTTGATAATATACAAAGCGTCTTACAGAGGAAATAAAGTTTAGAGTTCATAGGGAGTGTTTTGAAATAATTCGGACAAACATGCATTGAATGATTGAAAGGATCAAGGGCTTTATTTTTCTTGAGTCATTGATAATAGTGATCTATGCTAAGAGGACCGAGACCATATAAAGTTGCTAAGAAAGTAAGGTCAACAAGACAAATGTGTAAAAGAGGAATCAAGAAGAGTAGGTTTGAAATTATCATTTTGAAACACTCACCTCAGATAATTTGAATATTTTAAAGCTCAATTCATTACATAATTTGCATGGAACATGACAGTTGGAGATTCAAGCCTTGTCATAGTAAATTGATCTACTTTAAAGGCTAGAAGGGTGATGCAGGTTGAAATTTGGTAAATGAATGTCATGAATATATTTTTTCATGCAGAGAGTAAAGATAAATGGGTATTTAGAACTATTAATAGTTTGAGATTTGAGTCATCAGAATAAAAATTAGAGGGGTTTATTAGTCTAGTTAGGGCTAGTGAAGAGTGGGAAGCTAAGAGAGAAGTAGTGAAGGGAAGTCCAGAACCTAAACATTGAATTGAGTCACAAAACTTTGCACACACCAACAATGGAAAAAAGGGTATTAGAATCTAATATTACTTTGTTGTGAAGCATTGTAGAAGTTCCTAACTATGAAAGCATCAAGAGCAATGTGTTGAAAAGCCATTCAAGGCCAATTTTGCACAACAAAAGGTGATGTTGACATTTTGATGGTTTAAAAAACCATTTCAAATGTGGGATTGGTATAGTTGAGGGTCTACAAACATGTAGAACTAGTTGGAGTTAACACCGTGAGTTGAAAAAAATGAAGAATTTAGATGATTAAGGGAATTGAGAACGTGTCAAGTAAGCTAGTTTCAAGGCCTAGAGAGCGTAGTTTGAATCTATTCTAACAAAAGTGAGTGGTTTGAGGTTGAGAAAAGGCTCTACATCACATTGTGTTTTGTGATTTTTTAGCTTCAAATGTGTGTTCTTAGCCTCAAACTAGGGCATGAGTTTAAAATATGATCTATCTAGCCAAATTCCTCAAAACTTTGGAACCTCGACGGCCATAGGGAGAGTTTAGAGTGTACAAAGTTTCAAGTCCATATCACATGTGTAGGTATGCAAACCACTAAGCCCTCAATCTGCATGTCTAAACAAGGTCTTATGACTATATTTTATCCATTTTCTTGGTGAATTCAATATTTCATGACATGATATTGATAGGGATGAAAGATGAATGCATTTACTAGGTGTGAGGAGTAGTTTCAAAATGTATGTCATCCATTTTCCCCTTACTGTTCCAAAACAGACCCAAACGTAGGCCTAATTTGACTTTAGACACCCTAAATCTTCCTATTCTCTACAAAACAATCTTACCTCATTATCACATATGTTAAACAAGGCATAAATCCTATTTATGCCGAACAAACACAATTATCCATTAATAATGTAATGCAATTATAAATTTAATTTTCCTTCATGCCAATTAATAGTCTATGATGGTACATAATATCCTATTACAATAAAGAATGCAACAAACAATATACCCATTGAATTATTTATTTCTATTTGCATTGATTCTATCAAAAACATTAGTAGGTACAAGATGAGCTACATAGAAATGATAATGATGAATTAACTACTACTACTAACATTATAAATATATTCAACTATACAAAATATATCTATCAAAAGTGGGGAATACATTTTCCAATGCATTGTGTTCCACTTATACACAAAATATATGGACTCGTGGAGACGACAAAGGCTGGTGCAAGTATCCCCATTACAATCGTTGTCACACTCATCAGAGTCGCGATGAGTTGCTTTCCACTCATCATACCTCCACTTTTTAAGTTCTTCTAGCTGTCAGTTAACATCATCTCACCATGCAAGAATGTTTTCGAATAAACCAGGCCATCTGCCATATGGATGTGGGAGTACAACCAAGGTAAATTGATGGTACGTTCCAAGGTAGTCTCTCCATGGAATTGCAAGGATATTTTCTTCGATCCATCTTCTTGTAACCTCATATGTATGTGTGAGATGTGAATCCACGATAAGGAGCACTACCATCCCATATGTAACAATCATGTCTGTCGCCTCCATGTTTCTTCGTGACCATTTGCCCCTGAAAATTTGTAATGTTAACCTTTTTTCTCTACTAGGTCCAACTGAGAAGGGTGGTGAGAAACCCGTAAATTCTGCTAGTGTAATGCTTGCATTATGTAGCTCATTGACTTCCATGGTTGGGATGTGGCTTAATAGTGACCACATTTGTTGTTTCCAAGCATCCATCTACAAATTATTAAAATAATATTTCATACAAAAAATGTATATTCATAATATATCTTCATACAGATGGTTTTTTTTCTTCAACGATACCCGCCACAAATTAAAAAAAAGGAATGTGAAGAAGTGGACATCTACGAACAACATAGATGTTAACTACAATTTTTTTAACAACTGTCTATACAAATTCCTAAAATTGAATCCCCATTATTTAATTCCTAATACACATTACTCATACAAATTCATAGATGTTAACGTTGTAATTTAAAACAAGAGGGGTTTTGAAAAGAGAGTTTACCCACAAATTACCTTTGCTTTTTTGATGAATAATAATAATAATAATAGGTTTTTACAGTCCACGATGTCGGGCGGCCTGTTTTTGGGTCTACAGGCGGCTTATAGCATATGGGACTACCTCGTACTCACATGCAGGAGGCAACTAACTTTGCTACAAACGAGGTGTACATACCCTACCCCTTGCAGGATTTGAACATGTGACCTCTATTTCAAGAGCACATGTTCTTCACCATTAGGCCAACTGAAGTGTTAGAGATGGTACTAGTGAGGGATTATATGAAAAATAGGAATTATATAAGACGTTTAATTCATCAATTGTTTGTAGTCACACCTTGCTTACATACACAATCAAGATGAATGTGTGTGTGTGTGTGTGTGTGTGTGTGTGTGTGTGTGTGTGTGTGTGTGTGTGTGTGTGTGTGTGTGTGTGTGTGTATTGTTACATGATTTAATCTTAGCAATCATTGTATTCCAGGACTGGGCTCAAGCTACAATTCTGAAATTTTTGATTCTTTTCTTTGTTGCATCACTGATTAGAGTAGCCAATAACTTGAATGTTGACATCCATTTTAGCGCTTCTTAACATTAAATTGGGGTAGCTCTTCTACAAAGATAAATGGATAAATTCTGTTAAAAAAGTGGGCAACTCGGTGTGAGGATAGACTCTACAACCTTTTCCAACATCCTCCTGGCCTTTTCCAAAATAGGAGATCTAGGGCAGAGCATAGACATCTTTTGATGCATAACGGAAGTAAATTATTGTCAAATGTAGTTGCAAGTGTCCTTGATGTAGTTTCAAGTTTCCTAGTTGCATTCCACGAGAACACATCTCTTCAAGGCTCTATTAAATAGTTTATGTGCCTTGTATATGCCTCCACATTTTGATAGAAAAAGGAGAGAGGCTAGGTAATGGCTATAATTGTATTATAGACCTTGATGGATTCTTACACAGTAGATTCATTGTAGTCATGTAATTATCACTAATTTTTGGTGGTAATAGGGTTTATTTGTTCTTCTCTGAGTTGTCTACTTTTATGAGCATGTGCAAATCTGGGCGGCTTCCCACTTCTTAGTAAGTGCAAGTCTGTAATGGCTAGGGTTTCTTGGTCCTAGAATGTTCTATTTTTTAGATAGTTCTATGGAATGCCCTGGAATGTTCTATAGAATAAACTGTAATGTTCTATAAATTTCATGTTTCTGACAAAAGTTTGTGGCTCAACTATAATTGTAGATGATGTATAACAGAAAAACCATACTAATGCATTTAAATACATGTTACCTAAACTCAGTCTAACCAAAGGACCTTTTGACACTCCGCCACTATGAAATGTACTCTAAATTTTTGCACATGAGTTTCAGTTTGATAAGAAAATTGTTACTGGTTATCTTGCATTTTTGTGATTGTAAGTGCTTATTGTTATCACTTTTACGAATTATTGTAAGAAAATAAGAGTTAGGGGCACTACTACATGGGGTGCCCTTTTGAGACAAAATATTAATTTCGTTTCTAACTTTTTACCCTTTTTGAATTTTAATAGTAAGTCAACTTTTATCACACCAAATTGGAGGAAAAAGGTGGTAAAGAAACCCTAGTTTCAAAGCAGAGGTCATTGACTATGGTACAAAGCAATGCCAACAGTTGCAACCAAGATTTCAGAGATATTTCAAGCACCTGCTTCAGTTTTATTGGCTTCTTCCATCGATATTTTAACCTTAAATGACATACATATATACAAAACATGATTTTTAGAGGTTGAAACTGTTTAAAGAGCACACATGGTAGAATTATTCTAAACCCTAAATCCCAAAGTAAATTACAACCTAAAGGGTATGGTGGGGAATGGCAGAAGTGGGATTGATTCTAACCCATGCAACCTTTCGTATCTGTAAGCGGAAAACTACTGTATCACTACCAATTGTTTCCTTACCCACAATATCTCACGGATCTCCCTAATCTTCTCTTATTGTGTGCTGAGATGGCATATCCGCTTTAGGTTTTCGCTCTTTTAACATTTCACTCAAAGTTAATTACCACCATCTTTGTTTTTCTTTTTTCTTTTTTTAACTCTCGAGCGATTCTCTATAGGGGAGGCATTTCAGAACTATTTTCCAAATAACACAAGCTGGTTAGTAAAGTTGTTCTTTCACATTTTTCAAAAGACCACATTGTACTCACCTTCCTCAGCTACAAAAAAAAATCTCATAGACTTTGAAACCATGTTCGCATGTGAATTAGTCATGCATAGAGCAGAGGTTGCCATTGTGGGCTTGCAGGTATCCTTCTTGCGCATCGTTTGTTTTTGAGCTATGTAAAAACCTCTGTGCATTTTATGTAGTGATTTCTTATGTAAATTTGTTGTTTGGGAGATTCGTTTTCAGGATGGTGGCTTTATGTTTGGAATCTATTGACTTTTAAAATCTTTTGTTGGACATTTTGCATGTTGGGTTATTGACTCTTGGTAAAACCCTATGATAAGATCCCCACAACTTCTGCATTTTTCGTCACAAATAGTGTGCAACGGGTATAACACAAGTCCTAAACATTTTTTTGTTGTAAGAGCACAATAAAGTCCTATTTTTTTGCCATTTGTTTAGATTTGCATCAGGGATCTTGTTTTGTGTATACCCTACAATCATTGCAGCTAGCAAGACCGAATATGTGGTAGGCATTTTGTCTTGAACAATTCAAGTTCCTTTTCTTTGTTAGGTGTGCAAAGGTGAGACTATTGGGATTTTATCTCTTTCATATATGGAATTGTTTCCACTGCATAAAGTATAAGCCCTGACCCATGCCTCACCTCCTCTGCATTTTCCTTGTTGGAGAAGTTTATGGTAGCCTAGATTGTACTCAGTGTTGCAATATGTGTGGGTTAGTTTGAATCCCTAATCCTCACTGGTTTTAATCAACTATTCCTTGAGGCTCAATCATATATTTTTGTTGTTCATATGGGATTAAATTTGACTTGTAGCTTTTTTTCTAATAGAACACAAACCTAGAATTCTTAAAAGACTCGGATCTATACCCTGCACAAATATTCAATTAGAATTAAAAAAAATTCTTTAGTAGTGGAAATCTTGCCGAATTTATGGTTGTTTAAGTTTGATCTTTTATGTTGATCTTGATTCCAATTGTTTATGTTTCTCTCAATTTCGAGGACAAAGTGATCACAACCCATATGGGATAGATAACAAGAGCATATGTTAGAATAGTTTTACAATACCCCTATTTCACATGACATCCTTTTAACTGTTCTTTAATGTAAGTCCGATTTCTAGTAGCCCATTCTTCTTATGGGTAGTGGATATCCAACCACCGCTTTGCAGGGTGAGGTGATTCCTATTGTAATTAGGTATAATTACCAGGTCAATGGGATTGCCTATCTTTTGTGATTCGAAATTGAGAGTTGAGCATCCTAATCAATGTGGTTAGCAATTGGACCAAAAGTATCACCCAAGATAGTAATGTATTGATCTTTATTATTATTTTTCTAGTAATTTTATTTGTATTTTCCTTCAACTATTGTTTTCTTTGTTGTTGTTAACCCTCCTTTTCAATTAAGTGTTATAATTGATTCATGGCTAAAATTTTCCTTAATAAGATGAAAATGAAAGACACAAAGGCTAAAAGGGCCACAACTATAGAGACTCAAGGATAGGAAGGCTAAAATTAAGTATGTGAAAAGCACAAACTTTGAAGTTTAAATTATATAAATAGAATTTGTTTGTTAGATATGCATAAGTTTCTTATCAATGGTCACTCTGTTGAATTTTACAGGATGAAGTTACATGCACCATCACAACTTTTCAATGGTGGATGTGGATGGAAATGTAAGTAGCTGTTATAAACTATTTCCAGAGTATTTTTATTTGCATTTATGTTTTTTAGATGCAGAAGATTTGAATTAATTAATTAAAACTCTTGGGTAATTCTTATAGGGGCATGCATATCCCCACAATAATGAACATTATGGTAAATGATTTGCTTACATCTTTTGTTTCTAGTAGAAATTGAATTATCATTTGATTAAGCTTTAAAAAATATAGTGCATTCAATACAATGTTTATTTGAATTATTATAAAATAAGTTCAAATAATGAGGAGTAGAGTACGTACATTCCTTTTGGACGGTCTCAAGAGTAATTTATAGGAAATGCCAAACATGATAGACCTTAAAAAGGATATGACTTTTCTTTCCAAATTTGTATTTTTTTTAAACATAAATATCGCACAAGAAGCATGATTGTAATTTATAGGCAATGCTAAACATAATAAACCTTAAAGGGGACTGTACTTTCCTTTTCCTATTTGTTGTTTTTTAAATATAAATATTGCAAAGGAGATGGATATTTAAATAGGGAACTTTGAAATAGTTTTGAATTGATAACAACGCATGTGGCAAATTTATGTTTTTCAAACTAAGAAATGTAAATATATAGGACAACATTCAAAAATTTTCCCAGTTAACTTTGATCAAATACACTTTTACTCAAATACTTTTAAAATTTTCTAGTCTTAGGACTTGGATGATAATGTACAAGATGTTAGATCAATTTCTTAATAATGTTATAGATGATTTCGTGATATGATAATTGGCCTATTGTTGCATAACTTCTGCAGTAATGTAGCTGGAAACTTATCTACATTATAGTGATTCAAAATGGTTTAGTGCATGATTGCAGGAAATGACAATGATTTTGCAATAATTCCCAACAATGGAGGCATGGCTTGAAAGGAGAGGGTGGAGAGTTGGAAGGCTAAAAAAGAACAAAAATAAGGGACGCTTCCGAAAAAATCAGAGAATGAAATTCTAGAGGAACAGGGCTAAATTAATCATCTAGAAATGGATGAAACAATGTAAGTCGATTTTTTTTCCCTTTGATTATTCTTTGATTACAATATTTCTCCTATTACCATATATATTACATACACTCCATTAGATTAGTCATAGAATGATTTTTTTGGTAATGTTGGTTATTGCTGTGGTGATTTTGTCAGGATGGTCGAGCCCATGCAACCTTTATCAAAAATAATACCCATTCCAAGTACAAAAAGCCAACCCTATAGAATTGTGATATTCTTCGTTTGATCATTTAGGGATTCTTCTTCCACTACACAATAACAAACCCAGTTGATAGTTCATACGGGTTGTGGCTAACTCCTGTTATCTATGAGATTTGGTTTGCCTTCTCATAGATTCTTTATCAGTTTCCTAAATGGACTCCCATCAATCGAGAGACATATTTGGACAAATTATCATTGAGGTAATATTGCAACAACAATAATAATAACAGTAGTCGATATAATTCATATCTCAAGTATTCCCTATCAGATAATAGAAAAATAAACATTTGTGTTTTTTCTTGTTAAGGTATGAGAAACCAAGAGAGGTTTGCGAGCTTTCAGCTATGGAATTCTTCATGAGTATAGTGGATCCATTGAAAGAACCTCCTCTCATTACTACCAATAATATATAGTCCATTTTGGCTATGGATTTCCTTGTAGATAAAGTTTCTTGTTATGTGTTTGATGATGGATCAACCATGTGCACATCACATTCAAAACTATGTCTGAAACAACCAAATTTGTGAGGAAATGGGTACCCTTCTGCAAGAATTTTAACATTTAGCCTCAAGCTATGAATTCTATTTCTCCCAGAAGATCGATTACTTAAAGGACAAGGTGCAACCCAACTTTGTTAAGGAGTGTAGGGAAATCAAAGTAAGTAAAAAAATTAGTATTACTGAATTCTAATGAACATTTATAAATAAATTGATCAAATGGTGGGTAAAGAATTAGATTTTTCATGCAATACAATATAAAATGATTAATTTTGTCTAGAATACCAGTGTTCTTATTTTATTGAGTCACATTTAGGCATTTAGTAAATATAAAAATTGGTGTATCCTCTTAGCTCAGCTCTCCTTCTTCAAGCTCATATGCATCCCACATGTATTCATGCAATGTTTACAAGGACTCTACCATGCATGTCCAAGACTTCCACTTAACAACCTTGAACCTTTTGATCATCAAGTTTGTTAGATCCCTGGAGTACATTCATAAACAAGTTCATATATATGTATATCCTTTATCCTTACGAATACTAAAGTATCACTGCCAATATGATGAGGAGACTTCAAGACAATGACCAACTTAGCTCAACCTTAGTGAAGTATCATTCTTGAGAGAACATAAATGAGTCTTGAAATCATTACTTTGGTCTATTTGAAACTCTGCATGCTTTGTCCTACAAATTTCATATGCACACATGCATTACTTATCTTCTTTTGTCCTCATGTTGCTTAATGATCAATACACTTTGTCCTCCTGTATATAAACCAATAGTTTCCTTCTCTGAGATAGGGATCTTAGGAGTCCTCTTACCTTGTTAGATGCACCATTCATCTAAATTATTCAACACTTATTTATACTCTGCATATTAGATAACATTCACAGTGGTATGAGTTGAATCTTAAAGGGAACAAGATTGAGTTCTTCTTGATATCAACCATTCAATGAAAAATAAATCAATACACCTTTATAACCCTATTCCATATGCATGCAATAGAGTATCATCCAATATCCTATCATTATTGGTCCTATTTTGACTGTAGATCATCATTTGAGCTCTTAAGATTCTTTCATGGTAGTCACTAGGTATATGAAATTCATCGAGATCTCATTTCTCACTTTGACCATATGAATCTACAATCCCTAGGAAGGTTTATCTTAGTGTCTATAGTCTTTTCAAGCTTAACCAATAAACATTATTTGAGGTTTCTCCTCTTCATACACACATATGCCCTTTAGAACCTTCTTAACCATGTATTAGTCTACAATGAAGTCATATTGAACATGGGGTCATAAGATTATTCATACCTATTTAGGAAGGTTAAGAACATCATTTGAAAAAGTTGAATTCCCTTATGGTTGGTCATGCATTAGTCTTCATCGTGTTTCTTCATACTCTGCCCTAGACTCCTTTGTATCCCTTCTCCATACCAAATCAAGTACTAAAGTGCAGTAAAAGACTTGTCAAGGCATGAAATTATGGTTTTTAGATGTCCTTCAACAAGAATTTGGTGTTCTCAAACTTTCATGGACGAGAACCATACCCATTATTCCCAGCTCAGTTTTGACAACTTTTGCAAGTGACTAAATCAGGTCTCTTAGAGGCGCATTCAACCAATATTACAAGAATTATGATATTTACTTTGTGAGATCCTTCTTTATCCTATTGAACACCTTGGATACAACCTATTTCATCCTCTCATCAACTATACAAATATGATCTTAGAGAAATTGCAAAAATTGCATACTTTTCCTCACTATTCTACACACTGTCACATTCCCTTGCTCAGCCAAAACATAGTCATGCATAAATTTTGATGGAAAAATCCATTCACCCTAAAATTTGGGGGTCTTCTTGTTCATGGAGGGGCATAAATTTTCAAAACGTTTCAGAGAATTTCACCAGTGGAATAAAAACTTACCCGATGCCCTAAATCTAGGCCAAGAGCAATAATTTGACTGTAAAAGCTCAAATAAGCATAATCAAGAGCCAAGAAAAATATGTGGGTGCTCCTTATCATCTGTGAAAGCATTCTAAATTATCAGTTAAGAGTTTCTCAATGTTTACATTGTACTGAGGGTTTCAAGTTCGTTGTTCTGATACAAACCCCATACACAATCTTTAATAAACATGCATGACAACTTGTTAACACCTGAATCATGGACTATACATTGTAATTCACAGAATATACAAGCAATAAAGGGGGATGAAAGACATGTCAGCTCAGAAATTCAAAACTTCAACTCTTATTCACTCCAAGAGCTTTCATTCAACATTGTTCTCCACACCATTCTTGCATGCACATTTAGATTTTCACTTCTTCATGCTCAATTTTTATCACTTCATCTCTGCCCTCATATATTTCGACCTTTCCATGCTTGGATATGTCTTTGATATAATTGTTATGCCCGCTTTTTAGCCTATAACTCCTAGATTAGGTGATATTTTCTCTTAACCACACATGCAAGATTCAAGGAATCAATTTTTTTCAACTTAGAAACAGTCTAGACAAGATCATGTTGGCTTCCTATAATTGTGCAACCTCTTACCAACGTACTTTACTTCACAAGAAACTTGACTTTCACATCTAAAACACCTATTTTCTACTTTTACACTTATGATAAGGACCATTACATCACAAATTTAAACTTCTCAAACTTGAAACTTGGAGGGAAGATGTAAACTCCTAATACATGCTAAGAATGCCTCAAGAAGGCTTATTCACACTTGTTCATATTCTCCAAGCATCTAGATGATGCTCCTGCATCAAAAGCTTCCCCACTTCTTTATTTTGTATACATTTTATTCTCTCTTCTTGTTAGGCATGTAGTAAAGAGCAAGCCTTTCCCACTTCTTTACTCCGTATCCATTTTATTCTATCTTCTTGTTTTGGACAAGAACTGATTTGAGGTTTATCATATCTTGGTACGTTGTATTTTTGTTTGTTTCACTATAATTTAGTTTCCCATTAGCTTTCTTTTGGTTCCAAATCTTAAAACCATAGTTTAAAAATTTGTGCTCGATAATTATTCAACAATCCAATTTTTAGACACATTCTTACCAGTAATTACTTTTAATATTTAAGAAACATATAGTTTTATAAAATTTGAAACATTGTTAAACGACTTGAGAAATGAATGTAGAGAAAGCATAAATATATTTTCTATTAACCATGAAAATCCGAAGCTTGTGTACGTGTAACGTTGTCAATCACTCTGAAGAGAGATTCGAAACATTTTACAACATAACTTAGAGGTAGGTTATTTTGCACTAGTAATTTTTTAGCAGGGACTTCCTTGGCTCAAGTATGAAGCTATGTTGGATTTATTTTAGTTGACATTTATCATACCTCTAGGTGATCCTAATAATGGGTCAAAAACTTGCAGTAGTAAAAACAATTCTAGCACAATTTTACCTAGACACCTAATTGTTCAAGTGATATGGACTGTAGAAGTCTAAAGTATCACAACCACCTAATTTGTTTGCATTCATTATTCAAATCTAGACTTCCCAGAAATTCCAAGTACCCCCTATACCATGCCTGATACGTACTTGGTAAGGGTATCGGTACAATTTGGGTACACTGTGGGTATGTGTTTGTAGGCCCTAGGTACATGCTAGGTATGGAATCTGTACCCGGGACATGCTCGGGGCTTGTGGGTACGAACCCATATCGTACCCATGTTTTTTTACGTGCAAAAAAAAATTGAGGGCTTTGATCGGACTTGAACCTTGGAAAGTTTGTGTGAGATTTAATATTTCCAATAGGCTTGATTGACTTACTATTTGGGGGGTTTCTTTTTGCTCCTCATGGTTCCTTTATTCTTCATTCAATTTTTAAGGCATGGGAACAAGTGAAGCAATTGGTTGGGGAGCCTATCTTCCCTTCCTTTGACACTAGGTGCCAAGCCTACAAATAGATTTCATTGAATCTGAAATATAATGACAAGATGCTTGTCTTGACAAGAGGTTGCTTTGTCATCCTTTGGTTTGAGAAAGGAATTAAAATATTTCATGAATTGTGCACATTTGGGAAGTGAATGGAATGGATAGACCTTAAAGATTTATATAAGCTTCCTCAATTTTAGTTTATAATGTATGCAATGCTCAGAAATACTTTCACAACTCTCTCTACCGAGCTAATTACGGAGGATGAGAATGAAATTTGGAATAATATGAGGTGCTCAAAGGGCCCCCTCTCCAAGAGGCTACCTCTAAACAACTGTATGAAAACATTGCATTCTCCCCAAACCTTTCCCTGGGCCTTAACAATAAGTGGAAGTTTGTGAGCCCATTAGTATGTGGACTCGTAGATTTGATGTTTTGTGGTATTCTTGTATTTAGTCAAAGAAATGTTCCTTTATATGGATTCTAATTCATAATAAGCTTGTTGTTCGCTTCTAATATTTTATAGGTTGGTGAGACTATAAGCTTGTTTTTTCTTTAAATTTTTATATATATTTATATATTTTACTTTTTAAAAATATATTGTATGAACGTACCCATAACATACCATACCCGAGGTTTTTAAAAATTTGTTGTTTCAGCATACCGTATTGTTGAAGGACACTAGCTATGTGTCTATTTCATGAATTATGTTCTCCTTATAGAAAGCAACGTATCTATCTTGTCTGCTATCATATGATTCATAATGCCCACCTTGCCATATTTGGACTATTAGCTTAAAAAAAACAAATTCACCAGGTTTCCCAATATAATAACTACTGTAAATATACCATGCTTTATGTGGATAGTACTAGATCAAGTTCAAAGTGAGAGAAGAAGTGCATTAAATGTAATAGGGACAAAAGGAAAATTAACAATAGCAAGATTCACAACAATAATATAATATGAGCAATTATGACATGCCTCGATAAAGGCGATATGAGGTGCTCAAAGGGCCCCCTCTCCAAGAGGCTACCTCTAAACAACTGTATGAAAACATTGCATTCTCCGCAAACCTTTCCCTGGGCCTTAACAATAAGTGGAAGTTTGTGAGCCCATTAGTATGTGGACTCGTAGATTTGATGTTTTGTGGTATTCTTGTATTTAGTCAAAGAAATGTTCCTTTATATGGATTCTAATTCATAATAAGCTTGTTGTTCGCTTCTAATATTTTATAGGTTGGTGAGACTATAAGCTTGTTTTTTCTTTAAATTTTTATATATATTTATATATTTTACTTTTTAAAAATATATTGTATGAACGTACCCATAACATTACCATACCCGAGGTTTTTAAAAAATTTGTTGTTTCAGCATACCGTATTGTTGAAGGACACTAGCTATGTGTCTATTTTCATGAATTATGTTCTCCTTATAGAAAGCAACGTATCTATCTTGTCTGCTATCATATGATTCATAATGCCCACCTTGCCATATTTGGACTATTAGCTTAAAAAAAAAAATTCACCAGGTTTCCCAATATAATAACTACTGTAAATATACCATGCTTTATGTCGGATAGTACTAGATCAAGTTCAAAGTGAGAGAAGAAGTGCATTAAATGTAATAGGGACAAAAGGAAAATTAACAATAGCAAGATTCACAACAATAATATAATATGAGCAATTATGACATGCCTCGATAAAGGTGATATGAGGTGCTCAAAGGGCCCCCTCTCCAAGAGGCTACCTCTAAACAACTGTATGAAAACATTGCATTCTCCCCAAACCTTTCCCTGGGCCTTAACAATAAGTGGAAGTTTGTGAGCCCATTAGTATGTGGACTCGTAGATTTGATGTTTTGTGGTATTCTTGTATTTAGTCAAAGAAATGTTCCTTTATATGGATTCTAATTCATAATAAGCTTGTTGTTCGCTTCTAATATTTTATAGGTTGGTGAGACTATAAGCTTGTTTTTTCTTTAAATTTTTATATATATTTATATATTTTACTTTTTAAAAATATATTGTATGAACGTACCCATAACATACCATACCCGAGGTTTTTAAAAATTTGTTGTTTCAGCATACCGTATTGTTGAAGGACACTAGCTATGTGTCTATTTCATGAATTATGTTCTCCTTATAGAAAGCAACGTATCTATCTTGTCTGCTATCATATGATTCATAATGCCCACCTTGCCATATTTGGACTATTAGCTTAAAAAATCAAATTCACCAGGTTTCCCAATATAATAACTACTGTAAATATACCATGCTTTATGTGGATAGTACTAGATCAAGTTCAAAGTGAGAGAAGAAGTGCATTAAATGTAATAGGGACAAAAGGAAAATTAACAATAGCAAGATTCACAACAATAATATAATATGAGCAATTATGACATGCCTCGATAAAGGCGATATGAGGTGCTCAAAGGGCCCCCTCTCCAAGAGGCTACCTCTAAACAACTGTATGAAAACATTGCATTCTCCGCAAACCTTTCCCTGGGCCTTAACAATAAGTGGAAGTTTGTGAGCCCATTAGTATGTGGACTCGTAGATTTGATGTTTTGTGGTATTCTTGTATTTAGTCAAAGAAATGTTCCTTTATATGGATTCTAATTCATAATAAGCTTGTTGTTCGCTTCTAATATTTTATAGGTTGGTGAGACTATAAGCTTGTTTTTTCTTTAAATTTTTATATATATTTATATATTTTACTTTTTAAAAATATATTGTATGAACGTACCCATAACATACCATACCCGAGGTTTTTAAAAATTTGTTGTTTCAGCATACCGTATTGTTGAAGGACACTAGCTATGTGTCTATTTCATGAATTATGTTCTCCTTATAGAAAGCAACGTATCTATCTTGTCTGCTATCATATGATTCATAATGCCCACCTTGCCATATTTGGACTATTAGCTTAAAAAAAAAAATTCACCAGGTTTCCCAATATAATAACTACTGTAAATATACCATGCTTTATGTGGATAGTACTAGATCAAGTTCAAAGTGAGAGAAGAAGTGCATTAAATGTAATAGGGACAAAAGGAAAATTAACAATAGCAAGATTCACAACAATAATATAATATGAGAAATTATGACATGCCTCGATAAAGGTGATATGAGGTGCTCAAAGGGCCCCCTCTCCAAGAGGCTACCTCTAAACAACTGTATGAAAACATTGCATTCTCCCCAAACCTTTCCCTGGGCCTTAACAATAAGTGGAAGTTTGTGAGCCCATTAGTATGTGGACTCGTAGATTTGATGTTTTGTGGTATTCTTGTATTTAGTCAAAGAAATGTTCCTTTATATGGATTCTAATTCATAATAAGCTTGTTGTTCGCTTCTAATAATTTATAGGTTGGTGAGACTATAAGCTTGTTTTTTCTTTAAATTTTTATATATTTTACTTTTTAAAAATATATTGTATGAATGTACCCATAACATACCATACCCGAGGTTTTTAAAAATTTGTTGTTTCAGCATACCGTATTGTTGAAGGACACCAGCTCTGTGTCTATTTCATGAATTATGTTCTCCTTATAGAAAGCAACTTATCTATCTTGTCTGCTATCATATGATTCATAATGCCCACCTTGCCATATTTGGACTATTAGCTTAAAAAAACAAATTCACTAGGTTGCCCAATATAATAACTATTGTAAATATACCATGCTTTATGTGGATAGTAGCAGATCAAGTTCAAAGTGAGAGAAGAAGTGCATTAAGTGTAATAGGGACAAAAGGAAAATTAACAATAGCAAGATTCACAACAATAATATAATATGAGCAATTATGACATGCCTCGATAAAGGCGATATGAGGTGCTCAAAGGGCCCCCTCTCCAAGAGGCTACCTCTAAACAACTGTATGAAAACATTGCATTCTCCGCAAACCTTTCCCTGGGCCTTAACAATAAGTGGAAGTTTGTGAGCCCATTAGTATGTGGACTCGTAGATTTGATGTTTTGTGGTATTCTTGTATTTAGTCAAAGAAATGTTCCTTTATATGGATTCTAATTCATAATAAGCTTGTTGTTCGCTTCTAATATTTTATAGGTTGGTGAGACTATAAGCTTGTTTTTTCTTTAAATTTATATATATATTTATATATTTTACTTTTTAAAAATATATTGTATGAATGTACCCATAACATACCATACCTGAGGTTTTTAAAAATTTGTTGTTTTAGCATACCGTATTGTTGAAGGACACCAGCTCTGTGTCTATTTCATGAATTATGTTCTCCTTATAGAAAGCAACTTATCTATCTTGTCTGCTATCATATGATTCATAATGCCCACCTTGCCATATTTGGACTATTAGCTTAAAAAAACAAATTCACCATGTTGCCCAATATAATAACTAATGTAAATATACCATGCTTTATGTGGATAGTAGCAGATCAAGTTCAAAGTGAGAGAAGAAGTGCATTAAGTGTAATAGGGACAAAAGGAAAATTAACAATAGCAAGATTCACAACAATAATATAATATGAGCAATTATGACATCCCTCGATAAAGGGGATAGTAACAAATAAAGAAGTTGGAGGTCTCTAGACATTTTTTTTTCAAGAAGTCTCCAATGAAACAAAGATGTTGTATCTAAACAAATTATTAGAAAGTTGCCAGTGATCATATTACTTTCTGGAACTTAAATGTTTTATAAGTGGAAGCATGTAGCAATAACAAACCATTGCAAAGTTGTAATTAAATGAACTATGAATGAATGCAGAGGAGAATATTATAACAGAGTGCACACAACAAAAGAGAGTAGAGAATTGAGGTAGAAAGAAAAGAAAAATTGACCGTGATTATGCTTTGATGGCTGTCCATGCCCTGTTCTATAGCTCCTATTTGACCAAGGTTGGGAGAATGTTGGGAAAGGTTGTGGAGGTTGGATTTTCCACTATCAATTAAATTTTCCTGAAAGTTTCCAAGGTCTTATCAACAAACCCATTATTTGCACATCCTGCAGTAATTGCAATCCATAGACCACATTTTTAAGGCATTTTGTCGAACAATTCACATGCTTTCACGTTTTACATGTATATCTATCAGAGAACTTGTGACTAAAACATCTGACAATAGTTCCTTCTCCATAATGCTTTGGTTGGTGGTCGTGAGAGGGGTCGGAGGGATTCTCAACAAACAAAGGATTTGCAAATTAACAATTTTAGGCGGCCTATAAAATTTATGGGATTATGAATTTTTTATGAATAATGAATTTTTTCTGTTATAGGCCACATACAAATGCAAATATATTATAGGCCACCACTAAGACAACGATCATACAAAGTGAAACAATTTAAATCATTTTCCCGTGCGGTGGAGTAGAAATGTTTTACGGTGCATGATTGACCATTTCTTAGTAGCTTGTGCAGGATTAATGTAAGTGAAAAAAAAGGTAAAATTTTTCCTGCCAAAAATCTGCAAGGAAACACGAACACTCGCTAGCAAAGCGTGCCTCACAATGAAATTCCAACCCATGTAATTATGTGACATGTTTACATCCAACATGCCTAAGGTTCAAAGCATTTCAAAATTTATAGGGCTACTAATTCTTTTCCTCATAAATTTCATGCGTAGAATTGACTAGAAAAGAGTTGTGTCAATACCAGAGACATGGAATAGGTGTGGGGAAGGTGTGAGCCATGCACGTGATGCAACTAATTTTTTTTCCATATTTCCATTCATGTCTATATTTTGTCTATCTAACATTGTTTTGCCTCACATGTTGAAACATGAAACCTCCCTAAACTCAACGAATACATTTTAGCCCATTCATTTGCAGAATATAAGTTTGGTAAGGAGCATAGGATGAACATGGTTAAAGGTACAAAAAAACCTCTTTGCAGTAAATTAGAAACACAAGTCTGTGAGAGTGAGAGAAATCAAATGGGTAATTTGAATGCTAAATGCTAGCAGTAAACAGTATTGCTGCTTACAGTAGTATTGTCAATTTGAAAATAAACAGTAATGTTGCTTACATTTAAAAATGTGAAATCAATTGGCCACATTGATCTCCCATTTCCATTTCTTCTCTACTAACATACAATGATCCATTCCTCATGAAGCAAGAATGTGGCCACGAGTTAAGATTGAATTTCATTGAGATATTTTGTCAAATAGTTTGCATGTAGTCTTTTAATATGCCATATGACAGAGAAGCACCGAGGCCAATATATAATACGTTTAATTCATCAATCATTTATAGTCACACCTTGCTTACATACACAATCATCCACAGATCCTATTATTATTAATGATGAATATGTTTACAATTGGATATAATGATAGGAGCTATTATATTAATGATATAATGATACTAACCATATTAAGATATAGTAACCAATATAATATATCATAATATCATAATATCATTAATAATTTCTTTGGAATCAGGGTAATCTTTTGAAGGTGTTGAAAGGACCCACATCCTTGTATAATTGAGGATTTTAGAGAGGATCCACAACCTAGGTTACTATGAAGGGGACCACCATTAGGAACCCAATTGAAGCAACTTATGAAACCATAATGAAGATGCAATGACCGTAGCGAGTGGAGCAGCAACCAGTGATGGTAGCGAGAGGAGCAACCACCAATGACAACAAGGAGAGGAGTATCCACCAGAGACAATGGCGAGAGGAGCAACAACTAGCAAGAGCAAGGGGAACAACCACCAGCGACATCAACGAGAGAAGCAGCCACCAATGACAACAGCGAGAGGAACAACCACCAGAGACAACGGCGAGAGGAGAAATAATCAGTGAGAGGAGAAACCACCAGTGACAACAACGACCAACGACAACATAACGAGCAAAGATGCCGCATCTAGCGGAAAAACCACCTCTGAGGAGGATCGTGCCTCGGGGGGATTTGAGCATGGGTGAGAAAGCACACAACCATGTGACTTGACCACACCACTCCCACCCCATCGGCCATAATATCATTAATAATTGCTAGGATATAATAATGATATATTAGGATATTATAATATCATATGGTTACTATATCCTAATAATGATAGGATATATTAATAATTATAATGAAAGGAGCTAGGATATAATATATCATTAATATATTAGTAACCATAAAATATTAATATCATTATATGGTTTATAATATTGTAATAATAGGTTAATATTGATCATTTCATTATATCCCATGGTTACTAGTAATTAATGATATGATGATATTAATAGGATATTTATTATATTAGTATACTATGTTACTATTATAACTATGATTGGAGATGGATAAACATGACGAGAAGTTGGATCTCTGATGTGGGTATATATTGAGAAGTATGGGCTTATCACCAGTCAAAGTTAAAATGACGCAAATTGAAAAAATAGACTAGGCATGCATGTGCGGGAGGTCGACAGTGAAGACAGTTTGATAAGTAAAATGGCCAAAAGACATGAGTTAATTAGTACTTTCTTCACTCAAAAACTGTGTAAATAGTAGTAGGAGACCAAGACTAAATAGTATCCGAAGTGTGTGATTTAGTGAGTACAAAAACTTCTTCGAATATGATTTATCTATCCAATTTTAGATAGCCAGTGGGTTTCTCCATTAGTTATAGTGCCTAAGAAGAATGATAAATGGATGGTTTGTGTGGAATATAGTGAATTGAATAAGGAAACACATCGAGGCTATTTGCCTTTACCTTTTATAGACCAGGTCTTGGATAATTTATCTAGAAATATCCCCTGTTGAAAGGAATTCCACCACCACAGAGAAATATATTCTTGCAGTGGTTTATGCAATTAATAATTTTCACCATTACATTACATGATATAAAGTAATTGTTCATACTAATAATTCTGTCATCAAGTATGTAATGAATAAATCTTTGGTGCATGGAAAAATTGTAAGGTGGCTTTTGTTATTGTAATAATTCAACATAAAGATTATTGATAAACTAGAAAAATCATATTTGGTAGTTGATTTTCTCTCAAGGCTAACTATTTCAGGTACAGAGGATCAGGTCAATGATGATTTTCCAGATAAATATATATTTGCAATTCAACTGTCTCTCTGTCACACCCCGCAAAAATTTAGTTTGGGATTGCAAAGGGTAAGTCGTGAGATGAAGGTTTCAGTGTTTGTCCGTACATGTGAAATAAATGATCATTGCATTATTTCATTTGCATCTTGAACTAAATATGTATGTTTCATTTTATATCACATTATGAATGATTGATGTGAGGACTAAATGTAATATGCTTTATTTGCTAAGGTTTTAGGTGTCGAGTTGATAGGTTTTATATTGACCTAATGGCATATTATTGAATGATATTGATGACGACTTATTATCTTAATCTTGAAGCGTTGCTCCAATGATATTAATGTCCTTACAATGCATCTAAGTTTATAAACTCAATTTACAGTCATCAAGTTATAGCCTACATCATTATAGTTCCACACTATGTGTGTTCATTGGATGATTCAGGTTTGTGAATGGAACTAAAGGGAGAAGGTACGAGGACCATACCCATATTTACTTGAACCCTAGACTAATTGACCAATGTTATGGGGAAAGCTAACATGTAATTGTTAGACTTATAATGGTCATCTTTAAATCTCAACTCATTTAGGTTTGGGTCCTAATGCATTCAAAGCTTATATTAGTGGCAAAGCTCAAATATGTCGATTCTCCTAATAATTATGTCGGTTATTTGCTAAGGCGATGGTCTTGATGGAATATGTCCCACTAAAGGTATTGGGCCATGATATTACATTGGATCTTGGTTAAAGTGTTACTAAGGCTAATATATTAATCGGATAATGTCAATCATTATGCCATCTTGAGAAGGGTATGTGTTTTGACATTGGAATTTATTGAAGAATTTGACCTAATAATCACATTAGTGATTAACCACACAATTTTTCAGCTGACTCAGGCTTGGTAAATCTTGGGTCATGATGTTTATTTTGGGCTGAGGTATTATTAAGGTTTGACCATGCATCGTTAAAACATTAAACAATCATTAATTTAATATAACCGCACAATATGGCATGTGATCTGAAAGGCAGTGGCGATAAGTTCAAAGCCACCTACATGGAACCTTGGTCTTTAATGAACTTTATTACCTTGAAAACCTTGAAGCTTCTTCGAGAAGCTATCGAGGAGCGTCTAAGGTCATTTTGGTATTGTTTCAGTTGCATATATAGCTCTGCATGAAGGATCTTGAGTTATCTATTTCAATCTGTGACTGCTATTTATAGGTGAAGAAAATCTAGCTGTGCTTTTAGTTGCAAAGATGGAATCAAGGGCCTTTTATAAGACAACGGTCCCATGTGGGGGGTAACTACAATAAAAATTTGGAGGCATGCAATCTCATGCAAATTTAGTAATCTATTCAGTGCATAAAACAAAATCTTCTCCTAAAAATGTGAAGCAACAATTGCATAAAAGAGTCAGTTCTAGCGATATGAATGGATGGGGGGCCGAAATATTTTCTTCCTGCATTCCACTATTTTTGGCTAGGTGTCCACAGAACATTGCTTGGAGCAGCAATATTAGTTCATAGTGAATATAGAGCTTCATAAAAATCAATTGCAATAAATATTCTCACAAATGTTTGCAAATAAAATTAGAAAACCATGAGAGTGCAGGGTTAATAATTTTTGCAAAAAAATTTATGCGGCCAATGCTAAAAAGTTTTGCTTTGCCCCCTGTATGGGACCGCAACATAAATCTCTGAGAATATTTTTGTAATGAGAAGACAGTGGTAGAGGTTTTAAAGGTTCAAGCTTGGTAATATTCTGGGTTGTGGCTGCAAAGGAAAGATTTCGATGATCTCATTAAAACACAGGCAAGACTTGTTCTACTTCCCGCCTAATCATTTATCTCAATTGATATTTACATGTATGAAATTTTTGCTATGTTGTCTGGTAGGCTTAATACACAATCATGAAAAGTTACTAGGTTTTGATGTTGCACTTTGGGCATGGATATGATCTCGTGGGAGTTACAATGTTGACTGTGAATGTTGTATTTTGTTACTTTGAATGGATTTTGTGAAAAATCCCTTTGAGGGTTTTATTATCTCAATTCTTTTTAGAGTGTTTTGTTGAAGTTGATTTTATCTTGGACTCTTAGGATGACAAAGATTGTGATATATGTTCAGCGTGTGAATTGATGTTTTATAGGCCTACTGTAATTCAGGTATAGAAACTATAGGTGGGTTATGTTTTGTATAAAAAGACCGTAACCCATTTTTAAGGGATTATGTGGCTTGATTTTTGATCACACATTATTTAGTTAAAGGATTTTTCCTTTGGTTGTTATCAGAAAATTTCTTCTAGTTCAGTTTTGGGTTTCACCCAGCTGCTGGGCAATGTAATGGTACGATTGGGGCTTGAGAGGGTTACATTTTTATCTCTGTCAAGGTACCTTCTTGCCCTAAGGATTTTGAATAACCAGTGTTACCCTTACTATATGAATATCTGTATGAACGATAGTTTTGGAATGAGCAATTAGGGTGTTGGATAAAACATCCACGAGTGCTAGGAGATATACACTCCTGCCCAATCTATGATCACATCATTTTAATATGAGGGAAATATTTAATATTACCTTATGGGAATCTCCTATTTTTGATTATTGATTGATTACAAGTATGAATAGGTCCATGAACATGCTTTATTTATGATATGTAATTATTTACATGAGGATCTATTGTATGAAATTATAGAGATCCATCAAGGTCTCATGACCCATTTCGGTGTCTATAAGTGTTGAAGGTTATACAAACAAATTTTGTTCCAGTTATGCATTATGATTTGCAAATGTTGCTATTAAGATATTCAAAACTTAAAAAAATTATTAGAGCTTTATAATAGTGATTCAACTATGGTTACGAAATTGACTATATTGTTGAAGTGGTTATAAATTATAATTATTGCAGCTTTTCATCATTCAAATATCTTATGATATAAATTGTTAAGAGGGAAGAAGGACATTTCTTGCCAGTTCTTGTGAACTGATGGTTGCTAACTATTTTGCAGGTAGAGTGATTAAAACTGCAAGGTGAATGATGTTAAAAGAAATGATTTGTATAATTTGATTATCTAAATGCTATAATGTAATAGTGGATTGTAATCAAGCGAAATATCGATGTATGGTTTAAACAAAGATAAGACATAATTAGCCTATTTGTCTATTTCTATTTAAAAAGAAATAACGAAAGATGATTTTTTTGTATTCTATCAAGTCTTGCTTGTATCAGAGATTTCAATGAAGGGGAAAGAACTTGAAACATTGTTTAAGTGTTTATATGAATCTAATGTTTTTAATTAAGAGTCCTATAATGTGTGAAATCAATGATTCTATTTTAGGTGCATTTATGGGAATATATAAAGTATGGGTTGATGAAACATTGAGTTGTACCTGGAGTACACATGTATATAATCTTATTTGCAATATGTAACACACCAAAAATACCAACACAAGGACAACACAGTGAAATACATGATAACTTTTTTTTTTGACTTGCTTGACACATAACATGGCGCAACATGTCGTCACCAAGGTTACAACTAACATTGTGAACAACTTGATACAAGGATGGCCATAAAGGTAGCACGGAAACGTTCACACCTATCAAGGACAATTTATTTTTCTTTTTGACGAGACAACATGGAAGTCCAACCACATGACACACTCACAGCTAGGGCAAGCCACAGTAAGAAATGGTTGGGGGTTATTTATTTTGGTAAGACACCCTTTAGCTCATGACTTAAGTTTTCAGAAGGAATCAATATATGATTCGCACAAATTCATCTCACCAACTAAGTTAATTTCTTATACACTGAAGAGTAGTTCACTTAAAGTCTTCTCCTACTTGCTAAATCTTATTATCTTCCAGAAAATAACCATTGTTTTCCCTTAAGCTTGTTTAAGAGTTCATGCAAAAGGGGTAGTGTTCACTAGTTAGCTAGGGATATCAATTTATATAAAAAAAAAGAATTTACTTCTAAAAGGATGGTTTCATTTTGATCACTCATGGAATTATTTGATTTCAAGTAGATCACCTCTACATTTATTTGTTGAATATAAAATTATTATTTGTTTAGCTTCGTAAGGGTTAACCAACCCATTTTACTTTACTTATAAAATATTGTCACTAAGTCTTAGAAAGATTTAACTTAACAATTTATTCTCAAGATCAAAGTTTTACAATACTCATATCAATGTAAAGATTGAATGCCATTTCTCACAAGGATAATTTCAAGCTTAACTACACAAGAACAAGACACTTTATTTCACCATTACCAAACAATACAAGGCAAGAGGTCATATCAACTCTCTTTACAAGCAATGTTACACAATTTACAACACATTGGACATTTATACAAGGAACTTCATAAATTACACTGATGAAACCTTTACAACTCTTTCCTTTAATCTACTCGCATAATCCATCTGCACAAATACTAGCTGGAATCAGTTCGCGAGAACTGAGCATGTTAAGACTACTCATTACAATAGTAAGCTAACATTTAACAATATCAAGAAAGGAAAATTCTAATTCAAAAATGGATTAAAACACAACCCACAACTCCAAAATTATTTGCATGGGAAAGAAATCTAACCATCCAGCAAGGAGAAAGTCAAAATACCAGTAAGAACAAAATCACATAAAACAAGGCAAGACCTTATGGGTTAGGAACAAGAAGGTCAAGAGTGTTGATATCTCCTTCATGTAATCCAATGGGTTACGTGATTGGAATCCAAAATTTACTCCATCCAACAAAAGGGGTCCAAGAGAAGACAAAGCGTACTAATTATGATCGTAGGCGGCGAAGCAAAAAAGACGTTATCCAATTCTTCCAGGGGGGCTTCATAGTAATATGGGTTCGACGCCCTTAAAAGAACACAACTATAGTTTCAGTTTTAACCAAGGAGTTTACCACTACCTTCTTATAGGATTTCTTAAACATAGTACTAGTTAACCCAAACAAATCCACTTTTCCAAAAGCGTACAAAAGAGACACAGAAAGGGCCATTATTCTACCAACAAGCCCTATCCTAATCGTCAAATTCTCTACATAATATAAGGGAAGACTAAACCCAAAAATCGTTAGTAATTTTTATATAATTCAGACAATGTCAATAAACATTAAAATAAAATTTGATTTCCTTAACAAGGCCACAAAATGGGACCTTTTAGTAACCAAGTTTGAAGTATAAGGTATTCAAGTTCGAAAACAAAGGGATTCGATACGCAGAGGGTAAAACACCAACGATGCCCCAGACTCAAAAGACCTTACCACGAGTACAAGCACAAAACAAGAACCAACGCACATATCCATCAGGAAGGTTACGCAGTGCAGTCAGGCCTAGAAGTTCTATGAACTCCTTGCCAAAGGTATAGAAGATGGAAATTTTACCCGATCCATGTGGGCTTATCGAGGAAAAGTCTAGCAAATATCAAACAGATAAATATAACAGCCACCTATGATGATATCACTGAAATCAGCTGTCATCTAACAGGAAACGAGTTCGCGAGTCCAATACCATGGGGTTCACCTACAACTTTTGTTTTCAGTCCAGCTAGTAACAGCTTGCTTGCGACCCTTAATAAAAATGGTAGAGATTTCATTCAATTAAACTTACAATGTTTCCCCTTGCTTTAATCAAACAAGAGTTTACATCAAGAAGTAGGTATAGTAATTCTCTTAACACGTAGAGGCCAAAATAGATGTCAGGTTATTCATCCTCTAGAACTGGGTACAACAGTCAACCATGTACAATTCTGAAACAAGACCCTAATGCCATTTTCTAATTAAACAGAAAGTAAGGAATGCCCACAGGCTTAAAAAAGTTTTAGAACACAATGTCACTATTAATGTACCTTTTTGCAAAACAGGAGAGCCCTAAACAGGAAATACATATTTATTCAGCCAAAAGAGATATGTGGGCTTAACCTTCCATTTAGTAACCTTCAGTTATAACTACCATCACATAATTCTTTTAAAAGAGATTCATATAAGCAAACAAACTCAATAATGTTTCCTTCCCTACGAACTAGATTGCATCACTCAAAATTGCAGTAACCCATTTAGACAAATATGAAATAGAGTAAGCTATAAGGGAGGAAAGGACATTCCAAGAAAACCCAGCAAAATTGGATCGAGATTTAAAGGAACAACCAACACAATCAGGCAGCGATATAAACAACCACGAAAACATTTGTCTAGGCGCTATTCAGTAGGAAAGAAAATTCATTTCAAGATACTGAAGGAAGGTAGAAAACTATTACAAGGAGTAGATTTAACATGCCTGATTAGAATTCTTCCAATCCAACAAGCACGTCGACCAGGGCTCGGGCAACAGCAACACAACCTGCGCAACTTCTCTTCCTCCGCCTGTTGAAGATCCATACCCTATTAACGGCCATGCTTGGCATAGGAAAGGGGGTGATTGAAACATGCCTTCTTGGAATCCTCGGGAGCAACTCCGGGAAGATAGAAGCACTCTGTTCTCTTGTGTACATCAATGTACTCATCTGTTTCGTCCACAATTTCTTCCTACAACAGCTCTTCAAGTGTGATAATACCTATGACCTCCCCTTCTTCAATGTCATCCAACATCCTATTAACTCCATTTTTCAAGTCCTCACACCCTGGCAAATTCTGTTGCTTGTCTAGTGAATTAAGCTTGGTAGGAAATTCTGCATTTCCAACTCGACCCTTCTCAAGGTCAACTGGCTCAGCCTGGTTCAACAAAATAGAAGAATTGACATTTGAGTCTTCAGGTTTTTTTTTTTCTTGATACTTTCCTGAGAATTTATATCCTCAACATCAAGTTGAGGCTTTGGTTTTCTAGCTTTGACAACTGTAGCCAATCCTTCACAACACCGGCAACATTCATTGTCAAAGCTGAAGTCTTTCCGATCAGGAGAAAAAACTGCAAGGTTAAGGGCAAAGGCACAGACAGAATTTGTGCCAAACACGAAGTAGTCCAAGTGGAATGTAGAGTTATCCTTGAGCAAAGGTATTTCAAAAAACAACCAGGGTATAGTCAAGAACACAAGGCAACAGGGTGCAACATAGTACAATGAGGTGATGGGATTCAAGGTGATTCCCTTTGAAGTAAGCAGGATCTGGATCAAAACCAACCTTGTTGCCTCAAAACTGACTGCACCCCAGCTGAAGTATCACACCCCATGTATTAAACTTGGCCTCTCCATATGCTGCAATGGCCACCCCAACTGAAATCCCCAATCATGTTGTGCCATAGTATTAGACGTTAAAGTTCTCCTTTTTCAACGCAACTCCAATGGAATACATAGCCACAGGGCATGAGGGCTTTAAGCATCTAGATAAATGACACAGACAGATAAATGTAGGTAGAATTTGAGAACCAGAGGCTCATTGAATACAGGGCTCCAATGGGCACAATAGAGAGACAAATAGACCTCCTGTAGTCATCCCAATTGGCTCCACAAGTTTCAAGACCCTGACCAACAGAACAGCCAGGGCAGAACAGTATTCCATGTGGATCATAGTTAGAGTAATAGGAAAGTGGCCAGTTGTACATCTTTTTATCCAAAATATACTTGTTGAACACAATCACAGTGAAGCTCAGGAAGATCCAGATGGCCACATAGGTGTAGCTTAGTAAAACCTTCTTCAGGACATTGTCACTGACAGACCTCACCCTTTACTGATCCCTTACCCATCCTCACAATATGGGTATCCTACTTTCTGCCCTGCGCGAATTTGAGAAGGAAATCTGGCAGATCTGAAATCTCCAGTAAGAAAACTGACAGATTTGGTTAGCAAGAAATCCAAATAGTAGGAGATGAGTGAAGAAACAAACGCATGCACAGGAGTTAACAAAAATGATCTGAGCCTTCTGCGGCCTAAACAGGAGGCAGAATTGCGCCTCCAGATTTGATCGAGCTTCTTCCATGTTAGATTCACCACCTGGACAGAAGCGAATTCCAAAATGAAAAGGCAAGACAGCTCAACTAAAGCTTTACCTCGTTCTTCTACTACGGCTGCAAGATTTGCAACCACTACTCACGACTGTGGTCGCGTGCAACCAGAACACCAGGATCAACACCAACGGTTCCTTGGGATCGGCCTGTGGCAGTTGTCGCACTTAACTCTCTCTAGAGGCCACTGATTTTCTGAGATAAGTTTTCTTCTCCACCCTGTAGCTGCCGCATATAGCCAGTTAATTCCTCACGGCACTTTCCTAGGAGAATTTCAGTTCTACGCTCCACGTTTGGTAGGCACAAGCTAGGAGTGTACTGGTCCTTGTTTATTGCATTTGGTGAGACTGTGACAGCTACTAAGGGCGCCCCCTGCCAATCTGACCTGACTCTCACCCACCTACCTTCAATTCTCTTAGAAAAACCGTCCCATTCTTTCATTTGGTTAAGCAATTAAATACATTCACCAAAATGCTGCGCCCTGTCAAGAAAACACGCGCCTTCCCACGCCCTCCACTCCGTTTCCATTTTTTTAAATTTATTTGTTTCAAAATTTTTACTTTCATTATTATTGTTATTTATTTCAGAGGGGTTTGAACCGCAGATTGTCTATCCAAAATCCCAATCGATGCCAAATACCCTTCCTTAAGCAAGCAGAACGTGGTCGACAATATCAGAAATACGGATTAATATTAATTTCTTTGTCGGTTGATAACTCACTACTAGCTTGGATGTCATGTAACTATTCTTATCTCCTATAATATCAGACATTATAGAAAATGTAACAACGAATTCCACCAAATGGGCAAGTATAATTTGTGTCATGTCTAATGGAACCCTACCCATCACACGAAAAATGTGATTAATAGATTTTTAATTAAGAAAAGGGTCGTAAAGCACTCAGGAATTCATATCCACAAAGAATAAGGAAAACAATTTATATCCTAAGCTCATAAAGATTATTCAGGAAAGAGTAGAGATATTCCATGCTTAGCACTCGATCGCCACAGGATGAATAGGTGTAATGTAGAACAGGGCATTACACAATATGTCCAAACATAGATGCAATGATAATGGGGCTGCACATAGGAGAAATATTTCATTGCTACATGAAGATTTAATATGCCAGTGTATTGAAAGGTTACTCTAACTAGTGAATGCATAAATCATGCAACCTAAGTTGTATTAATTAGGTATAGTGCTGATATACAAGATGTATCATACCCGAGGATTATCATATCAATATGTTGTAGGTCAATAGATATGAGCTAAGTGTAATTATATCATGTGCATAAAGTAGTACTATATACTTAGGAGTGATTATTGCATGCTTGCATTATTAATAGCTCTAAGTTATAGCTCTGTGTTATTAATTACACCTACTCAATGTTATATACAAGATTGAGGATATACGAAATTGACCTTCATGAACATAGTGTACTGTTAGTAGTTATAATTGATCCTAGCAAGTACTGCTAAAGACTTAATATGTTACTAGTGTAAACATGTTAAATATAATCTGTGGAGTTAATATAGTAGAATGAATTAAATATGCAATTAGTTATGTTAGAACGTCTTTTAAACATGTAATTAATATTCTTGAGAACCTCGAGAGATCCTAGGCTCGGAATATTATCGAATTAGGTATAACACCGAAACTTGGGTTTTGTTATGTTATAATTTGACTAAGTAACCTCAACTTTTTAAAATATGTCGTTCCCCTTTAGCTGAACTCGGTGAGCCAACTCAATATGGCCGCTGCCGTGATGCACCCACTTAATGATGAAGGTCATTATGGTGGTACAACGAAGCAACTGATATATCAAGTTATCTTGTCAAGCTCCTTAAATGAGAAGGTCATAATGTTCTAAGATGCAAGTATTATCCTAGGTATGAATGCAGATAGTGCCACATGGTTAAGAACCCAATGTCATCTTATTATGACTATGGGAAAATGAGTGACCTGTAATGACGAAAATCATTTCCGAGACACTTACTCTCCCTTAGTCATCCTAAGCCGACATTGTGGCACTTACCTGTGCGGGCTAATCCGAATTCGTGCCTGGCATGCAACTGGTAAATGATTAAACACTTCACGATCTAGTCCTAATCTAGATTATAATTTCAGGTGTTAGGGTGAAAGACAAATTCCAAATGACTATTATGCCATCTAGAATTAAGCATGATAAGCATGACTTAAAGCCTTGGCCAAGGTAACGTAAGTTACTGATTGCGCTATCAGGATTTCACCTGGTCATAAAGCTGCAAGATTTCTGATGGATATTTTGTAATAGATTCCCATATAGACACTTTAGACTATAACACTTGAAAGTCCTTGAAGGAAGATAGAAAATATAGTATACTTAGTATACACATTTAAATTAAATGGATATGGGAGGATCGGTTTTAGTCCGACTCATACAGCTGCATAAGGTGTACTGTTGTAGGATGGATTGACTAAGATGATGTTGGTTCTAATTGGGTTAATTTAGAACAATGAAACATGAGATATGAAATTAAGATTATGTTGGATTTAAATATATTCGTATTTAAATCAATGAAGCATAAAGTTAAATTTTTTTTCCCTAGAATTGAAGTGATAAAAGTGGTTGCTACACTCTCCTCGGTTTGTAGAGATGGCTAACTACTTAGCTAAAGAGAAGTTTCCATCTTTCCTCACATCTAAACAAATAACACAATTAATCAAACAAAGTGTGACGTATACATGGTTTGATGAAATGTTTTTCAAATGTGGGCCTAATCATGTATTATATAGGTGTGTAGTTGAAGATGAGATCCTTGATATACTCAGAGCATGTCATGATGAACCATCAGGAGGACACTATTCAGTCAAAAGAAAAAAATCCACAAAGTTTTGGGAGATGACTACTATTTTCCTTCTTTTAATAAATATGTCAAAACGTATGTATGACAATGTGATCAATGTCAAAGGATGGGAAAACCAACACTTACAACTAAGATTCCACTTTAACCTCAAATAGTTCTAAAGCCATTTGAGAAGTAGGGATTGGATTTCATTGGACCAATTGACCCTCCTTCTTAAGGAAAGGAGTACATTTTGGTTTATATAGACTATGTTACAAAATGGCCAAGGTGCAAGCTCTCCAATATGCTAGGGATCAAAAATTTGTAGACTTCTTGTATGAACACATCTTATAACGGTTTAGAGCACCTAGATCCATTGTTTCATATTAAAGACCATAGTTCATGTCAAGTGTAATCAGTTCTTTTGTGGCAACATATCAATTAAGGCATAAGAAATCATCCCCATACCACCCTCGAACCAATGGTCAAATTGAAGTCATTAACAGGGAATTAGAGAACATTCTAACTAAGACAGTAGATCTCTCAAGGAAGAATTGGGCTCAAAAATTAACTGAGGTAGTATGGGCCTACAAAACCAATGGGAAGATAACCACATGATTCACTCCTTATGAGTTGGTCTATGGAAATAAACCTATCTTTCTCATAGAATTTGAAAGTCAGACCTGAAGGACAATTGCTGCATTAGGAATTAAATTATTAGAAACACAACAACCATGGATTATTCAGTTGAATGAATTGGATGAGATGAGGTTACAAGCATTATACCAAAAAAAATCATCTAACATCAAAGAAAATTGTGGCATGACAATCATATCAAGCAAATGAAGTTTCAAAAAGGGTAATGGGTTAATCTATTTGATTCAAAATACAATGATTTTAAGGGGAAATTACAAACAAAATGGATAGGTCCATACCAAATTAATGAAGTCTTCCACAACAAAACCGTGAAGCTGATCCCAATTGATGGTGAAAGATGGGCAATGTTAGTTAATGGTCATAGATTGAGGTTATACCAAAATCCAACATCAAAGGAAGAGTTCAAAAAGATGCTACAAGATAATGCAACTCTGATTTGCTTGGACAAGGTTACCCTGTCCAAGTTAACTCAAGGCTGAATTAATCCTCAGTTAAAATAATAAATATGAGATGGTTGAAAACCATCTATAGTGTCGGATCCTTCTATGAAGGAGTGGTTGAAAACCAAAAATCACATCCATTCCTTCTTAAAAAGGAAAAAAATAAATTTGAAAATAAAATGCAGGTGGCTAAAAACCAACAATGTCGGTCACCTAAGAATCATGTCATGAATAAATGTGTTGAAACAATATAAAAAAAGAGAAAAAGGATAATCCAATGTTATTATCAGATTTGACAAGTGATTATTAACAAGGTATGTGTCATTACTCTCCTTTAAATATTAAAAAAGTCTAATTATAGGATGTTAATTATTACTCTTGTGTGAAATGATGAATCCCCATTTCCAATGCTTTTACACACATCCCATATCACAATAAATCTTTCACACATCCTTAATTAATTTCTCCCACATACCAATTTATTCTCCATACTTTCTTTGTTTCATCACAATTGATTATTTTTACCCAATTGGTGTTGTTTGTATATAAATCTGTTCTCATCCCTTTGTTTTCCCCCATTTTCATTGTTGTCGTTCCACTCCTATGCTATTGCTAGTTCCATTCCTACTTTATCACAATTGCCATTCCTGCACTATCACTTTCTCCATTCCTGTGCTACAGTTCCTTCTAGTTATTCACTACTACATGTTCTATTTTATACCAACAATGGGGATTAGGCTTTGTCATGAACTGCCAAGCCCAGTTGAATTGCTCTTAGATAGAAAATTAGTGGAATATTTTAAGAAAGATAGATAGTTAGATTTCATGCCTTCATATGAGAAATTCAACCGTAGGATGATAGAGGAATTTGCAACAAATGTTGTGGAAGGATACTCAAAATTCAAAGATAAGAAAATCTTATTTAGCTCCTCCATTATTAATCAACTTGTTGGTATTTCGGAGGAAGGGAAATTGGTCAATTTTAGGACTCTTTAGTCAAAAATTATTAAAATATTTGTTATGGAAAAGAAAGAAATTATGGAATTAGTTTTTGATAGAAAAGGGAAAGTTAAGGGCATCAAAATAAGCACTTTCCTTGAGCCATGTGTAGATGCAAAAAAATGGGTTATCAAACATTTTACATGTGAGGGTCAATATAAAGTTATCTAGGCCCATTATTGAGAATTATTATCCACCTACGACGTGGGAAAACCAAATACCACAACAAGTTAATCTTCCATAGTTCCTGTTTGACTATATTTCCTCTACTACTGAGAAATTCCATTAGAGTTCCTCATGTTTAAAGTTGCAAATCCACCTTATCTGTAAGCATCACTTCATTAAGAAGTGTCATGGGCTCAAAAAGTGGGTCAAATTCCAAAATAAACATTCCCTTGAACCTTTTATATTTCCAGAAATAGGGCCCTCCATCTCAGACAAACCAAAGAAAAGGCTTAAGTCATTAACACTAACCCAAGCTATTGAGGAACACCCAACTAAAATTTTTCCCTCACAGGAGAAACAAGACGCAATAGCTATCATGTAAACCTTATACCAAACACTTCCTGCTTCTCCACCTGCCTTTACATTCCCTCCAAACCCTATTTCTACATTGTGCATTGAGAAAACAATAACCATTGTTGAAGAGTTGCTCCTACCTGACAAGTGAAAAATACCTATGCTTGAAGGTGAGCCTAAATCACATGTAGATACTGAAAACCTTATTCCACAAGTGTTGGCCATTTCTAAAGTACAATATGATCTACAACAAGCTCAAGAAAGGATTAGCCGATTACAACTCATCTTATAAGCAAAAGATGCAAGCATTTTCCAATTGAAAGTAGATAGATTTAAGGAAGCACATCAAATCCAAAAAACATTGGAGCATAAATATAAAAAATTAAACAACTTCAATAGAATTTAGAGGAAAAATAATAGAGCATTCAATCCATATAGTCTAGAAATGAAACACTGTCTACTGAACTTACACTTTTACAAGGAGAGAAGGAGAAAACAGAGTCTACAGAAACCACTGATCAAATGATTCAAACAGACTTTGTATTTCCACAAATCTTTATATTAAAAGGAATGGTTAAATGGATGCATCAATTTTATGATCTCAGGGGAGTAGCAGAGAAGAAAAAAATATTAAAAGAGGAAAATAAAGTACTTTAGGATAACATGCTTGTTCTCTGCCATTTGTATGATCAAACCCTTTCTTGTAGGGAACCCTCCTCTTTCTATGCTTTATTATTGAGGGAACAATTCTTTAAATGGCAAGATTCTAGAGTCTACTCCACCAAATTCATATAATTTGAAAAGATAAACAATTCATGAGAGCATATATAACATATGATACGGTTGGTAAGAATTTGTTATGTGAATTTTATGTCCACATATTTCTGTTCTATGAGTAGGTGGAAATACCAATTAACTTGTATGTAGGGGAAGTTCAGTTGAGATATTTTATTTCCACTTTAAATAATCAATCCATTTGGCGTGATCAAAGGGGAGATTACATGAAAGAAGAAACTAATGCAGGCCTCCTAATGAGGCATGATCTTCCAACACCATAGAGATTATTTAGGAGGTATCAAGACCGGATCTATTACCTACAGCTAGTGGACAAATACAAAGAAATCATCTCAAATTGTGTATCAGACTTCAGGGAGTATGTACTCCCAAATTTTAATATGATTTTCCTTCTTTTATAGCTACAATATGGATTACTTCTAGAGGTATGAAAAAATAAGGAGGTTATCTCTCCAACTAACCTCTAGTGGTCACTTAAGAGATAAAAAACCCTTTGCAAAATCATGTTGAAAATGCAAGAAAAATGTGTTGGCATGAGATTTCAACACCAGTAATATTAGTACCTGTGCCAAGATGGAATAACACCCACGATCAACCCGTTGAAAGCTATAAAATATGGAGGGAAAAATGATCAAATTCTCTAGGTTATGCAATACACAAGAAGATGAAACATGACTCACTTTCACAAATGAGTATAATTACACACCAATTATAGAATCCCTGAACAAAAATCCTATAGAAGGAGGACCTGCTAATCCTTAAGTATGGGGAAATGATGAGCCTTGTTAATGTCTATGTAAACCCCCATTTTGTTTCATCATTTTGTATTAAGATTGATATTAGCATTTTTTAATTAATACTTTTATATATTTGAAAGGAAGTTTTGTTCATAATCCTTGTTCATTTTCATCTTATCTATGCTTCTTCAATTGAGTTTAACTAAATATGCATATGCACTAACAATGTGGATGGAGAACACATCTTAATCCCAACACATGACTCATACATATCCTAGTATGTAACTATGTGTTCTAGTATAAGAGCTCGAATGTGATCTACTTGACATTCACTTTAGCTCATTAAAGTAAATTAATACACTCTCACAATATAAGGAATACCTATTTCACTTCCTTATTAGATTATGTGCCTTACTCTTTGACATTGGTCACAATTTCATACTCTTACCAATTGTCTAAATTTTTCCAACCAAAGTGTTCAATTGCACTTAATATCTCATAACCTTGTCACCTATTATTTCCTTAACAAGTTAAGGAAAATTGTATTCAATTTCTGATTTCAAGCTATGTAATGTATGCTCCGGTGTTGATTTCTGCTAGGTCTATTAGATTGTGATTGGACTGACAATTTCTTAAAGTTTTTGAACTACCTGAATTTGTGTTTGGAGTAACAACTTCTAAATGTCTAATTCTACTTTGTTGGCCATGACCTGTGAGGTTGTTATCTATGCACGTGTGTGAGTAATATATGGAACTATTGTGTACATATGAGAGAAGGAAATCAAATTTTTACACTTTCTTATTTGTGTCATTGCTTGCGTTTCCCACTAAAATGTTTATGCATCTCTTTTTACAACTTCTTTAGTGGTGGTCATCTTTGAGATGGATATTCCTATCTCCACAGTGGTATCTTTTGATTTTTGTTTAATTTATGCACCTACCAGTTACTCTTGAGAAGTGACTATAGGTTGTGCAATATCTTTTGGTTTCTCGACTTCAGATTCCTTTTTCTTCTATTCCACTCTAGCCTTTTTTACGTGATTTATTCCTCCTTTGCAATATGAGGCTATTCTTCTACTTACACAATAGCTATAACATTGCGTTTTGTGTCTTAAATCTTATTTTTTTCTCTTATTTATCTTATTTCTCCTTCTTGGCTCATTCTTCATTTGCCTTTATGTTCTCTTCTACTCCATTCTAATTCTCTTCTTATTTTTCTTGGTCTTTTCTTTGTCTTCTTTCTATTGTTTCTCTTTGTGTTGATTTTCATTAAGGATTTTCTATGATTCATCTTGTATGATTTTTTTATGCCACTTATTGTTTGTGTTTTTATTCATACTCCTCTTGTTTTATTTTTCTTTCCACCTCAACTTTATTTTGAAATGCTTCCTATTCTACCTTACATAATTGTTCAACTTCTTTATCCTTCAAAATGTGTTCTTATTCAGATTATTTCTTAATAACTTCCTTGGTTACTTCCTCCTTTTTGTGCTTCTCTTACTACTCTTTATGTGTTTCTTCCTTCTTTTTAATTTATACCCATTTTTTGTTAATCTTCAACCTCTAAAGATTATGTAGGTTATGATATTTTCACTGGAGATGTATGCTCACTGAACATTGTGGTATTTGTTTTTGGTTGATATAGATCCTCCATTGTTTCTTTTCCCATAACAATATTTGGAGTGGATTATACTTGAGGGTGTGGAGGAAGAGAAAGTGTAGTTGTAATTGGTTGTAATGTTATTTTTGACAATATTATTTTGACTCTATTGTGATTCTTAAGTTTTTTCTTTTTTGCACATGGATTTCTCTTTCTTGTGAAAATTTATATTCTATTTGTTGCACTTCTATTTATTGAGATATTTCTTCTCTTTTCAATGATGCACTTCTTCATTACTAACCCCCCAACTTGGAATTTTGAGGTATTTTTCAAGGTGTGCTCTACACATTAACTTGAAGGGGCTTGTCTCTATTATTTTTCTCTTATGTGGCATGTTTGGTTATTTTATTCAATGCCATGGAGTTTGATGGATTGGAAATGTGGCCTGAATTCGATGTTAACTCTTTCTTCCTTTTGTCCATTTACAATATTGACAACTAGCTAGTCCTATGTTACATTTAATCTTTATATATTGATCATCAAAGAGTTTGACATGAGTGAAAATTGTGTTGTCTCTTCATCTTTGAGCTTCTGTGTTAATGCTTGAGATATACTTATAGATCTCTAGGTGTACCACTACCTCTTTTCAGAAAAGTACATCTTTATTCCCATGTCTTATAACGCAATAGTGTGCACTTTTCTTCTATTGAAATTTATCTTGTCGAGTTCCAATTTTGCAAACGAACTGGGAAATATGGGATATTTTTCCCACCTGTGGTTCAAACTTTCTTAGGCTACACAATTTTCTTTTGTTTTCCCTTTACTTTCCTTTTCTCTTTTTAGGTTTTTCCTTTTGCTTGTGTTAAGGATTGTGGCTGGTGGTATTGTGTAAATTTTTTATGGAAATAACCCCATGTTGCCTTATCAATTATATCTGAGCTACTGTCTTATATCACTGAAAAAATATAGTTTCTTGGAGTAGTTCAGTCACTTTTGAGAAAATTATGACACCATCGTGTAACAAGGTTAACTTACCATATATGGTGTTGTATACGTGGACACTTACTTTGGGTATGTAGGACTTTGGTTAAGTATCTCTTTATTTTTTCATCCATAGTCCCATATTTTAACTGTATTCATATGTTGTGCATGGATTCATGGAATATATTAAAAAAACTCCTAATTGGTGGTCCACTTCTATATTATTCCCTCAAGGGCTCTCTAAACATGTAAAAAAACAAAAAAAAACTAAACCATTAGTGTATATATACTATATTTACTAACAACTTTACTAACATTTTGTGCAGTTGTTGTTTACCTTCCTAGACTAAGAATGTAGGGGCTATTTTAATTATTAATCTGCTACCAAATATGGTGTCTATATCATACTACAATGAGTAATGTTTGTTTGCTTACATGGATAAATTTATAATATATTTCTACCACATATTTCATCATAGAACTCAAGTAGAATGGTTCATTAAATTTTAATAAAGGGAATCCCCTTCCTTTAAAAATACCCATAAGTGCAATTGTCATTGTTTTCTTAACTCAAAGGTCTACTGATTTTATATGCAAGCATGAATATACCCCTATTAGACAACCCAATGGCTCATGATACTATGGTAGCATTGATGGAACAACATATTGTCATCTAAACCATATCACACCATTTTTTTTAGCGACTCATGATTATTTGCATCATCTTAGGATGATATCCATGTACGACAACTTTGCGAGTCTCTCCATGTTAGTCCCTTGACTAGAAGTTGTCCTCCTGCTACTTCATCCTAATTACAGGCCTTTCAATGCCAAAATATTGTTTAACCCTCTCTAAGAACTCATGGCTTAGTGGGTCGCTCCATTTGGTTTACCAAAACATTTCACTAATACCCATATCTTCATGATTTAAACTTTTGGATTGATCAGTTGAGTAAATGGGTCTATCATTTATACTTCACTTTTTTGTTTATATCTCAATTTAGATCTGGTACTCAACTTTTATTTTCCTTTTGTTTATCACTTTGTACACTGTTTTAATTTTTACCATTGGTCTCCTCTTTATATTCTTTGGCATTGTGATGTGTTTATTTTCCATCCATTTGTGCCTTGATCTACCCTCTTATTTATACTTAGCCATTGGGGATTTACTTTTTGGGTCCGCCGACTTGCCACTTCATTATACTTACTAAAAATATTATTTGTTTGATGTTCCATCTATACATGATCTTTGAGCTATTAAATTTCCCTCTTTTTAAATTATTTTATTCTTTTTTCCATGTCATCTTTCCTTTCCTTTTACACAATTTTCCCAAACTTATTCAATTTTATAGTTTCTTCGTATTTTCTTACCCGCATTTGTAAGCTTAGATACCTGATGGTTGATTGCTTGATATTTCTAATCTTATACAAACTTAGCCACAAAATTATCAAATATATGAAATTCCTAACTACCACAATTGATTGAATTTAAAAATCCTATACTAAATTTTGTTCCATATGCACTTATTTTTGCTCTTTTTGTTGTACATTTATGTATTGTAGGCATTAAGCCTACATCCATTAATTATTCTTGGAAACACATTCCCTTATAAATATTACAATAATATTGTGCCCTTTTTTGTTGTGTTGGATGATATGGGGTACTTTATAGTAGATGCATAATTTGCCTTGGTGCACTCTAAATATACTTTCCTATACTAATTCCAGTTGATCATTTTGGAATTTTTAGTGTGATATTTTTCTCATGCCAAGATTTCTAACTTTGTTTATGTGCTTCCTTTCTCCACTGCACAGTAATATTATTTTCTTCCATTTTATTCTATTTAAGTAATTTGTTATATATGGATTCTTTATCCAATAAGCTCATTATTACAGCAATGTGTAGACTTAACATAATGTATTTCATGGGGATAAGTGCTTCTATTTTGTATACTAATTAAAATGGGGTTTTTTCTGTACTACATGTATAGGTCATACTGTATGCCCATAATACATATGGTATCATGTCTTTCTAGTCATCTCTTTACACATTATAAATCTTTGTCCGTATCTTTTCCCATAATTTGTTAGTTTCTTCTACTTACACATTTATCTATGGGTGATATTCCATTCTTTGATGATGCGCAACCATAAAATCCTCTATAAGAACCTTATCTGTATTATTGAGAAAGTGAGTTCCTCAATAACTTACTAATTTTTGTGAGCATTTATACCTTTTTATGATGTTTTCATATAAAAATTTAGTCATATCTCTTGTTGTGTAATTGGGTGTCACAATGGCTTTTACCTATTTAGTAAATTACTATGTTGTGGTAATTATGTATCTACCTTTAGACCTCTTGGAAGGTGGATGAATTGGTCCTAAAAAATATATTCCTCATTACTAAAATGGTCACGTATCTAGTAGTGTATTAAGTGACATCCCATCCCTTTGATTTAGTTTTTGATCCTTTGACATGCATCACAATGTTTTGCAATATGATGTACATACTAAAATAATGTCAGCCACCAAATTCCAATTTCCAGTATCTTTTTTCATAGTTAATTATCCAAAAAGTACCACTTAATATTGTTGCATGTGATTCCCTTATTATGACATCTCTTTTATGTTCTAAAACTACTTTGTGTAGTAATTCATCCTTGCCCAATTTATATATGAATTCATTGATGATTATGTATGAAAACAACTAAGTGATAAGGTGTTTCTTCTCTTTTTCAATAAAGTGGTTTGGTAAAAATCCATATTGTAGGAATTGTGCAATCTATTTTAACTACTCTAGGACTGCAATAAACCTGAATAAGAGCACATCGAGATAATTTTCAATCAATTCTTTGAGTTATTATCATGTATCAATTCTTCTTAAATGGCATGGCCCTACATGTTCCTATCTTCATTTCAAATTGATTTTAAAATTGTATTCTTAAAACAACATTAGCCATCAAGATATCCTTCCTCCTAACAATAGTTTGTTCACCAAGTACACAATGCTTAATGGTTTGTCAAAAACATAAATGGCGTTGCCATGAGTTATTGTCTTAATTTATGGAGTGTGAAGAGCATAGCTAACCCATCTCTCTATAGTTGTATAGGCTCTTTCGGCCAATGATATATTATGACTTGAAAAGTATATTCGGTGGTCAATACCCCTTCTCCTAGTTGTGAAAATATTTCTCCAATTACCATTCCTAAGGCATCTACATGCACATGAAACATTTTACTCTACTTTGGGAATACTAGTATATGTGTATTGACTAGCTTTTTCTTGAGTTGTGTAAACATATTTTGATACTCTACTATCCACTCAAACTTGGCCCCGTTTAATATAATTTTTTCCATTGGTTGCAAAATATTCATGTACCCCATGATGATTTTTCTATAATATCCCATATGTTCCAATAATGTGCGTACTTCAGATCGGTTTGTGGGAGATTTGAGCTCAATTATTACCACAATATTTTCTTGGTCTACCAGTCTTCTGTATTTACAAATAACATGTCCAAGAAAAATTCCAAAAGGCATAAAATAGAAAAAAATATTTAAATTTAGAGCAACGTGCAATGCTTTACATATTTTTAACATTAGGTGTACCTTAGAAAGATGCTCCTTGAATAAATATAAGAATACATAATCATCAAGTTACACTTCAAGAATATCAAGAATTAAAACTTTAAATGTAGTGACTAAAACTCAAGAAAATATTAGGGCGCAATATTTAATACAAATGGTGTTACTCTATATACGAAGATTCCCCATTATTTAGAAAAAGTAGTCTTAGACAAGTATTCTTACATAATTGGGATATGATGGTAGCCAGTAAATCCACCAGTGAATGAATATACTTCATGACCTACTACTACTTCCAAAATCTCATCTATAAATGGAGTGGGAAATGGATCATTTACATAGGTGTCATTGAGAGCCCTATAATAACTAAAAAAATTTATTTGCTATGTTTTATTTGGTTGAGTGACTACTAGATTCAACCAATATTATTTTTTATGTGGCATCTTAATTACTTCTATCATGCAATCCAATTTATCCTTAACCTTAGCCTTCATGTTGGGGTTCAACCTATATATCATTTTTTTGATGGTATTTGCACCCTCTTTTAGTTCAATGTACATTTCTTCTAGAGATGGGTCTACTCCTTTGATTTTAATGAACTTGATTCGAAACATATCCTCGTAATACCACAATAGCTACAAATTCCAAACATTTCTTGCTTTGTCGAATAATATCAAATGATCGCTAACTTAGTGGTTCCTAAAGATCTGATGTCATCCAACCTTTTTTACATTGCTTCATTATAAAATGTAGATTTTTCTTTGTTCCTAGTGTATTCAATTATCCTTGAACCTTTTTTTATTATATGTTTAGACTGCAAAAATTCTCCTATTCTTCCTTGTGCAATTATTTATTTTTCAGGAAGTGGTTCATTATGCTCTAGTTAAAACATAATTGTAAGTTCTATATCTTCTTCATTATTTGACTCATCTCCTTATTATTTACTATCCCCAACTCTATGGTATACTTCAATTTTATAATCAAATTTTTTCTTAGGTATTTTATTCATGCTAGTTGTGGCTACACAATTCCCTTGCTTTTCTTCTTCTAGGTCTATGAACTCAACTCTTCCTTCCACAACAGAGGAATGTTTTAATATTTTGTAAAGCTGCATTTTCCATAGGATTATTGTATTCAAATTTAAAGGTATGAATAAAATAATATTTCATATGTATCCAAGTGTGTGTTTCTCTTCTCCATTCCTAGTGAAATTACCATGTCTTTGCAAATGGGATGAGTGTTTGTGGGAAGATATAGACCCACCATTTTGGCTCAATTTCTCGTGTCTTCTATGTAATAATACATCTCATAATATGTATCTCTTTGAATTAATTTTCACAATATCTTGGCCATGCTTTAGTCAATTTATATGGTAATGTAAATTTTGCACTTATCATGCTTACTACTTCACTCCATCCTAAGTTATTTCTTTTTTGCAGTTCCCACCAAGTTTTTGTTATCCCCTTTAATGCATAATCCAGAGTGCTAACTCTAATATTTTATTGAGGTGTATGTTCTTGAAATTTAACCAAGAATGTATCCATATTAGAAGTACCAAAATGTCATGGAGTTTTCTTCTCCTCTACGAGGACCATCCTCATGGGCATGATCTCACGCTCTATTTACATCTAATGGCTCAAGTTTGTATATAAATCCCCACTAATTGATGATGTTGTTTCCCATTAGATATAAATTTATATGTTACGATTTGTATAATAATTCTCTATATACATAAATTCATATAATTTTGCTATCTTATATTTGGCAGGAGATCTAATTGTATAGTGAAAATCCTCTTATAAGAAGGGATTATTTGGGTGTGCCTTGATAGTAATATCATCTCTAATTTTCTTCTCTTGATTTTGTGGCTTCTGCTCTCTCTTGATGCTCCACTTCCATACAATTGCATCCACCTATCATAATATATGAGGCTAGAGTGATTGGGCTGCAGGATAAGGCTAAACCACCCATGGCTTCCCATGCAGACCTCAACATTATGCTCTTAGTACTTTCAAAATAAAATAATAGATCCCTTAATTCATATCCTCCTATAATTATTTTTATCCTAGTATATAAATCTCAAGGTTTCTTGGTTTTTACGTACTGTATGGGTTTCTTTGAGTGAACAGCTCTGCCAATTGCACTTTTTACAAAAGTATTTAATAAATTGGAAATATTTTGCGAGATGTCTTCATTACATAATTTATTTACTATCTTTAGATAATTGTGTAGTGTATAAATCACTCCTTACTTTAAAATCCTCATCATTTACCCATATATGTGTGCTTTAGCTTCTAATGTGTTTTGACTACTGAATATATGTTTTAAATGGAATTCAATAATCCCTTGGCCTCCTCTAATAATTATTTATCTCTCTTTGGATCAAGATACATGTCATTCTATGCACGCCATATTTGGGCCTCACTAGACATCTCCATATGTCCCAAAACCTATTCCTTCATTTATGATTTTGTAAGAACTTAGATACTCTCGATTTCTTGGGGCACCACATTAATCATTTTTAAACTACACAATTTTTTTTATTTCTACTAATTATCTAATACAGGAAAATATATGGTGTGATTTTGTATATGTACCATACAATATACACAATATAGTTCTCACTTTGGATTTGAGGGACAATTCCATGCAATATGGTTTGGTTTTTCACAAAGATAACATATCAATCCATATCTATGGGGTCGAGGTCAAATTATTCTTTAGTAAAACCCACCTTTATAACAATCTTCTTGCATACTATACAACCTATGTGGAGCACTCTATCATTGATTTTGATTATGATTTTCCCCATAAGGACATTATGGTGGAGGGTTACTTCATATAAGTGATCAATCCATATCTTCAGGGTCGAGGTCTAATCCTTATTTAATGATAACCACCTTGGTATCTCTATGGATGAGAATGAATACGTGATCTTCAACCGCACTCGACCCCTCGAGGTCATGCCAGAGCAACCAATGTTGAATGTGTGTGGCTAACTATAGGAGGATCATTGACTAAGGTCTGGTAGTGTAATATCTTGGTAGCTGAATTGGATTAGGGGAGATTTAGAGGCTATGAATGGGTAGCATAAATTCCCTATGGTTTATTTTCCTAACTTGGATATGAATGTTGGTCTAGTTTAAAGTGTCCAAATTAACTAAGCTGAAAACTAACAATCTATGCTACTACTGAAAGGAAACTAATATAAACAAATCAAAAAACTGAAATATTACAATCACAAACAAAAATTTACTTCTATTCTAAATAATTAAAATATTTCTACACTAAAACTAAATAAGTGAGATAACCTGGTGTGGTTATTCACATGTGCTGAGTGTATCAAAACTAAAATAAATTAAAACACACACTTTTCCAAATGATATATGATGTGTAGACAACCTCCTAAAGATATTCTCTCCTTCAAATCCACAAGGATGGGAAGAAGAGGATCCGTCATCGAGAGTTGCTATGAAAGATTCAAACCCTCTTGAAAATTAACTAATTACTTGCAAATGAAAGGAAATTGATCTCTAATCTATTTGATATGATATAACAATGATAAATTACAGGAATGAAGGAAATAAAACAACAAATCCAACCTAGAATTCACAGAACAGAGGTAAATCTAGATGTGTAGTAATTTGTCCCCTCAGTTTATCCTTTCTTTCTCTGTGTGTCCATATGAGTCCAAGGGATTGGGAATGCAAGAAAAATAGTAGGAGGGTGGCACTTGAGCAATGACAACTTGAAGTAAGTTTGGATGCAATGTAAGTAGAAGAGAGATAACACAAGAGATCAGAGCTTGGCAATGCAATTCCTAGTAAGATCGTAGCAACAATACAATGCAAGATACATAAATTCTCCACTCTTTTCTTGAATACAAGCATGGAATATATAGGAATGGAGGATGGGAGGTGCCTTCATGCATAAGGCAAGAAGGAGAAGTTCAAACCAATTAAATATATTTAAAAATAGGAGGAAGGAGAGCTAAGAAATCAAAGCTAATTTTAGACAATTCGGCTCACAGATCAATGTAAAAATCAAAATTAAGTGAATTGTCACATGTTTAAAAAATGTGTGAAGAATTTTGAAAAAGTGGGTAGGACCGCTGCCCTGCAGAAGGTGACAGTTTCAGGATCGCTGCCCTGTCTTGGGGGGTGATTTCAAAACCGCTGCCTAGGTAGGGTGGCGGTCTTGACACTGAAGGCCAAAACATGCATAGAAAGAGCGGGAAGCTGGAAGAAAGTGTAAAAATGTTAAGTAAAGATGTCTAGACAACAAATATACACTACAAATGGGTTTTGGAGCTCAAACACCTTCTTAAAGGACATGCATCATCATTGGAGACTTTTGTAACTGTTTACCAATAATGTAACACATGCAATTTTGGGTGCGTACAATATCCTCCTTATTGCACACTATACAACCTATATGCTGCACTCCATACTTGATTTTGAATATGATATTCCCCATAAAGACATTGGGGTGGAGGGGTACTCCACATAGGTGATTATTGAGGTAAAAGAGCTTCCCAATCCATATTATTTTACAAAGAATGTGAATCCAAACTTGTAATTCATTGTGGAGATTGAGTATTCCATTATGTATAAGGTTGAGGTGACATAGGAGCCCACTACACATTCAATCAAGGAGATGCGACCATTTTAACTTTTGGGACAGTAGGTTACAACTTTGTAGATTTTTTTTCTTAAATATAAATACATTACTTATTAATTCCTCTTTTAAATCCATTAGCACCATAAAGTTATTAGTCTTATGCATGGTTGATATATTGATTTAAAGAAATTTAAAGCTTTATCAAAGGACTGAGATCAAATGAATATAATAGTAACAAGTAATATCTATCATATAAGAAATAAAACAAGAGTAAAAAATAATGAGATAAGAGTAACTTAATTTATATTCAGATATCTGGGATGCTTCTAGGTTGAGAAACTGGATGAGAAGGCTGGATATGAATTGTGTATGCTATTTGAGAAACTAGGATATAAAAACTCTTTAAGAAGGACCACCCAAATGAGGACATGACCGCTCAAGTGCTATTGTCTGAATTGGGTGCTAGTGTCTTTGTAACAATTCCACCTTTGATCTTTTCAGGGTATAAACTTGTATTCTTCCTTTCACTCTCTTTTGCATACACTTCATTGTAGGGTTTTAATATAACACATGAACCTACAAATCAAACACTAGATTCTTATCAAGGATCAAGAAATCATTAGATGAGATAAATAATGCATATGTTTGAGTTTGACTAACCCCGATGGTCACCCTAATGTAATTGTCACCGAGCACTACACTACAGTTCAGACTCTATGTAGTTCTCGCATGTGTGTGATTGAGTTATTTCCCTTAAAATCTAGGTTTCCCTTGTTCCAGTAATACCAAGATAGTGGCTACAACTACTTTGTATCCAAGATGAATGTGTCATATGGAATTCATAAATAGCCTCTCCTATGTAGTGAATAATGAAACCCAAATGTAGTCCTTGAATGTTTCTCTTTTACCCAAGTAGTAAATAGTGAGTAATAGCCAAAGTTGTCCAACCCTCAATCTTAGTGAGTAAGTTGTGTATATTTGGATTCCTTGTTTGAATATTGACACTTAATGACATAAAATGCCTACCCAAAGAATTAGAAAGGACCTAGAGTTAAGCATCAAATGGTAATTTAGAAAAACAAAGTGAATAGAAAAAAAGGCCTACAAGGGACACTAGTGCCTGGGCGGTAATGCCCTTGATGAGCGACATTTCCCTAAAGCTAAGAAATAAAAACATGGCCAAGAATGGAGATAGGGATCCATGTGACTCGACCAAAAGATGTAAATCCTAGAAGTATAAGTCAATGTCACAATAAAAAACAAATAAAAGGACTAGGAAAAATTTTGTCACCAGTGTCTAATCTCCATACTCAAAAATCATGTATACAACTAATTAAGCTAAATATGAAAATACATCCCTAATTTGATTGCTATTGCAGCAATAAATGAATAATTAATGAAATACAAAAATCAACCCAAGCAAATGAAGTAAGAAAGTATAAAACCCTAAGTACAAAGAGAGGGTAAAAAGCCTTAGCTGATTCGAAGAGATCCCAAAGGTGTACAAAAATAGAAAATTGGAAAATATGAAGCACATACTATCGTAATGAATATTAGAAAAATGTAGATATGGAGGAACAAGTTGGACCGCGGTGCCTAGAGAGGGACATGGGTGCCTGCAGGCGCCTCAGACCTATTTCTGGGTGCCTGGGTCTATGGAAATGATAAAAAAACCTCCTTTGAGTGGTTGCGAGGTATTCAATGTTGTTCATCTTTGGTCACTAGTATGTTGCACAATGATCACCAAAGTCACTAGAAACTTGCAATGAAGTAATGAGCTAGAAAACCATCAAAGAGACATCAAATCCTAAATTTTTTTAGAATGAGGGGTTATAATTTCCTCAACTATCACAATGGTGAACTTACAACTGAGTGTTGCACTACATATCATATCTAATGTAGGTCTATGTGTGTGTGTGCATAATTGTGCCATAGGTGGCTCTTGTGCTTGTCGCACTTGATAGCGAGTAAGTAAGATAGATGTAAAGAAATATAATAGATGTGTGCATGGAATAGATTGAACTCCCCTCCTATGAAGTGTATGAAAAATAACTAGCCCTTATGTCCCTTGGATGGCACTAGATGGATGTAATGGAGCTCCTAGATGCTTGATGGATGCAACCTTAGGTGGTGATAGCTAGTGCTTAGTGTTTGGTCCTTTATTATGATCACATAAGTTTATATTTATATGATTCCTTTTATGAATTTTATAATCAACCCCAAAATACTGACTACAAAAAAGAAAAGATGATCAAATATATAGAAAGGACCCAAAAGATGTCAACAAATTATACTGAGACCAGGGGTATCCAGAGGAGATGAGGGCGCCTGACACTGGCGTCTTGGCTCGGCGTTGGTGTCCAAGATCATAAATGCTGAGGTATAAAAAAGGAAGACTGAGTAAGTAAGGGTGTGTGGCACGAATTGGCAACAAAAATCTAAGAAAGATGGCCAAAGACATGGGTTAATTAGTAATTTTCTTCCTTAGGAATCGATTGAATAGTAGTATGCAATCAGGACTAAATAGTTACCCAAAGTGCATGATTTTGTGTCTACATTTTCCCCCACTTTATGTTGTTGAGTAAATGCTCAATAAAATAAAGTAGATAAGATATGCACACCTGAATAACCATGTAGATTTATGATGAAAGAATGCCGAGGGACAAGAAAAAGCATGGAGTGATAAAAGTGTGAAACATGGATGCTAAGGAGGAGAAAGTGCAAAAAGTGATGATGAAGATGACCCTAGGGCAGAAAAATATGTGTAGATGTTACGATGTTCCTATTGTCAATGTCAATTGTTGTTGTTGATGTTTTTATGATGTTAATGTGATGTGACTACCACTTCCCATAAGGACATACCTGCAAAAGAGAAGAACAAACAAGTAGTCAAATACACATGTATATGATCGAAATGTGTAATTTTTTTAAAGGAAAGTATGTAAATATGCAAAAAATGTGAGAAAGGAACATGTGCACCTGATCCATGATGAAAAAAAGGTTGTAGAAAGGATCTTGAATGTGTTGTAGAATAACTATTTTTTCAGGCGATCTCACGCTACTTACGCCGGCCATGAGTTTTTGGGGCTATCTCATGCCAAGTCATTGAAGAAGTATAGGGAGAAAATTATGGTGTTATCATCTAACATTTAACTACTTCCCACAATGTAGAACACCACTATAGATGGTGGGTAAGTTTCAAATAATTTTATCCAACATGAAATTAAAAAGTGTTGTGTAGTGCATGCATGCCGAGTGCTAAGGATTGTATGCCCTGTAAAAGCCATTATGTGGAGTTTTGTAGATTATGCTGAACTTCTAAGTATTGTGTAACTACCCCCTGGTCATAGGCGTACATGAAAGGTTAGGGGCATCCAGGTGCTACTGTCCTAGTTTGGGCGCTAGTGTCTATGTTGTGTTAAGGACCCGAGTCTGATTCTGAAACCTGTCTGATACTGACAACTGTGTTGTACCGGTAATGTGCTATGCTAAGTTGTGACTGTATAATGCTATATGGGATGACTGATTCAACCAAATGATTCCCCCTATTTGGGGTACATGCAACATCACTGAAGCAGTATGTGGCCCAAAGGAGGACCAACCACTATTTTGAAAGTGTGCCCTGTAGGGAGAAGGGAATGTTCTTGGTAGAAACCAAGGCACACACAAACAAAGTGGCTAGGAAACAATTTTTAGTAAAAAAAAAACAAAAACACATGTATAAGACAAAGTGTAAGCTAAGCATACAATGTGTAAGCTAAGATGCAAGGAGACAATGTAAGGAGACATTATAGACCACGTAAAGTGAGTTGCAAAGATGGGACATCACTCACAATTTCACAAGAAAATCAAGGCTGACTAGGCCAAAAGTAGAAAAAGTGTACACACAAGACAAAGGACAAAGCTTGCAAATAGTGGCAAACAATGACAAATAAGAACAAACCATGTAACAAAAAACCATAGAAGAAAATAGTATTTCATATCAAATGTTGCATATGAAGCACCCTTTAACATGTTAGAAAGATAAAAAGTATGTAAAAATGTGTATAATACGATAAAGTAGTGTGCTATGAGACAAAATGAAACAATAACACTTGTATTCTATGAAAGTGGATACCCCTAGGAGCCACTGTGGGACTGGTAAGAGGTACTATGCCAAACATCTATGATGCGTGTATAGAACTATCGAATCTGCAATCACTACTAGAAAGCAAGTGAATGCACATGTGTTTATGGGAAAAGATAATGGAATACAAGATATCTATCTAGTATGTGTAATAATATGTACATGTAACAAGTAAATGTAAGCAAGACTAAGTGAGACCAAGATATGTAGTATGTCATGGATGAGACAGAAAGGTATGCAAAGTGAATGATAGGAACCATGTGCCCCCAAGTGGATGTGTATGTATGTGAAGAGGTTCATTTAAACATGCCCCCTTTGCAGTCAAGAATGAATCATAAAGGAGAGTACGTTATCAGGAATGGTTTGAATGTGTGTACTATAAAGATGTGATCGTCAAAGTGCAAAGTATAAAGTGTAAGCATGTGAGTGAGTGAGTGATTGATTGAATGTGTGATTGTGGTGTGATCCATTTGAGATATAGACCATCAATAGTCAAGTATGGACCATAGAACGAGAGTGCATACTAGGGTAGTGAGTGCAACATGTATGAGTAGATGCTTAAGATTCATAATACAAGTAGTGTGCAGTAGATGCTAAGATGAGAGGATGTTGAGTGTGTATAATAGGTGATGTGAAATATGTAAAGTGTAATGTCAAGTGTATAATGTACAGTGTGTGAGGTTCATGTATATGCCCTCAATAGTCAAGTGTGAACCAAAACACAAGAGTGCGTCATCGGGAAATGACGATGCAAATGTATCGAGATATGTATGATGAATGTAAAAGACTAGATGTAATATGTGTAAGATGGAATATGTATAATGACACTAGAAGAGGAGGGGGAAGTAAGTATGATGCCCCCCAAGTGTATGGTGATGAGTGTGTTATTTGATAAATGATGTTTAACAATAAATAGAAAAGTGATGCATGAAGGTAGTGGAGTATAATAGATAGTGTAAGGTTTCTTGAGTGATTGGATAAATGATGAGAGATTGTATTGTATGCATCATAAAGTGATGCAATGTCTATAGTTATTTCATTCATTCATTTCACTCTTGGTTTCAAAAAAATTCAAATATGACTCTAGAGCACCCAACTCTCCTCTTTTCTCAAGCTAGAATGTACTAAATCAGGTCATCATCCATCATTCAACTAATCAAGGATAATTTCTTTGATTAGATTCCTCTAAGGATGTTCATAACAATACCTATAATAATCATTAACAAATTAAAAATTGAGTTCTTACCTTAGTTGTAATCTACCCTGCTTGGGATTTTGAGTTATAAAGGTTCTATGGTGCTTCCTCTTAATTCCTTAAAACACGACCTACCATCCTTTCCTTCATGTATTTCATCATAAACTTATTTAAGTCAATATTTACATACTCCATGACTATTGGAAAACCAATACTCCCTGCAAATGTGCTTCAACTACAACTCTATCCTATGGGTTTTGTTTTAGTTCTTGCCTCACAAGACAAGAGGTTTTAAACAAGTTTGGTTTTTGTTTATGACCTTACTACACTTCAAACCTCACTCATGTAGGCTATTATTTCACTAATCAACCTACCTCTAACATCCAAGTGATCACAGTTAATCCAAATTTCCACTTCTCTTTCTTATACTAAGACTTCCCCTTAAAGCATACTCAAGAACCATGCCACTTACCCTATCCATGAATAGGTTGATTTAGGAAGCCTTCATACCAATTAAAGACAACCTAAAAATATATTCACCACATAAATGATGTATACCAATTTGATTTACCTGATTCCTTGAGGAAGTATTCTTTTCATATGAACTTTCTTGAGTGTTCTTAGAACCTAACTATCCCTAACTGGGCATGTTTACCATTGCATTTATGGTTTTGTTCACTTATCCAACAAGGTAATCCTTTTTCCTAATACCCATTAAGAGATTCTATTAGCATGGATAATCTTGTGTGGTTTTCCTTCATAAAAATCACAACTAACTCACTGTTTGGGCGTTTAATGTTAGGTCTCCTTTGTTAGCACATACTGAGGCACGCAACTGTCATAAAATGTGGAAACTCATGGTATCCTCAAGTTCCAAAACCTCTAAAATCCCTAAAATACAGGTGCAATCATCATTATTTAACATTTTTTGATCCCAAATCCTTTTTATAGTCCCTTAAACCCAAAACCCCATCAAACCCTAATTGGTTTCCTTGAAAATTTGGTAAGAAAGAAACACCAATACTTTCGTAACATTTCAATCCAAAAGATAAAACTTATACCTAATATTTTTCAAAGCCTTTACTTCATGGATTCCTTACTAGTATACCTCCTTCTTTCTCCCAACTTCATGATCAATCTCACTTACCACGGTCCCACTGTGAGAAACCAGGGTATCCAGGCTTATCTTCATTACTTTGATCAAACAAACTCCTTTGATGGGTTAAAGAGTTCTTTATAGCTTTATACGATTTAAAATAGACACTCCTCTACTCCTATATTTTGAACTCACTCTTACAAGTCATTATTTCTCACCCTTCACTAATAACTAACATGCTTCAAGATTCCATTGTCCTGCTACATGGCCCTAAGAAAAAAATACAACCACTTAGGATCACAACCATCATTAAAACATTATTAAGTTAATAACACAAGCAAGAAATTATCTTATTTGTATTGAAGCACCCTCTCATCTTAAGATCAGGTCTAAACACTTGCAATCTCCCTATTCTTGACTGTGCAATAATACTCTGCCTAGAATGTTCAAGAAGAGTTTTTATCCTACCTGCTAGGGTTAACACCATGGTTTCCAAGGTTCACGATTTACACTAACATGCCTAACTCATAGAGCAACCAAATTTCACAAAACTTGTTAATATGCTTAGTACATTTCAAAATTATTCCTTGAACCAGGTATAGGTGTTTAAAACAATCACAAGGTAATTATTGTACAAGAACCATTAAAAATCCACTCCTGAGAGCTCAATGCTCATCATACTACTAAAGACCAATTTACATGCATCTCCGAAATCAACAATACTAAAAAACACAACAACTAGGCAAGAACTCACACAAAAGTGAGTTAACACAAATATCATGTAAGGAACTAGCAAAACCTAAATTTTATCCCTTCACTACCTCTTGAAACTCTTACAATTGATTCCTATCCGAATGGAATGAGTATTATAGTTACATTTTTGCATTATATAGTCTTTGCATCAAATTCTAACTGAATGCACACCCTTATCTACGTTGGTCATACGAGTGAATTTTGCTTTAACACTAAACTGCTTAACTTGAAGACCAAGTTCTTGAATTTTAGACTCATATCATGACTTCTAGTCCCTTAAGGGAACCTAAGACACTCATTTACACCTATTTTAATAATTTTTATGGTTTACAAGCTCTAAGAATTCATGAAAACAACAATATCAAGCCAAATATGCCCTCCACATTAAAATTTTACATTTTGGAGGGAAATGTTCCATTTGAATTTTTAATAAACTGAACACCTTTTAACACCAAAAAATGACTTAAATTGACCTCTAATATTCATGACCATACCTGACAAACCAAAATTTGGATGTTGTCATCCTATGTACACTCTAGAGTTGATGCTCCTGCATTAACGAGTGATAGATGGTCATAAATGTATGTACGTATTTATGAATGCTTATGTAATAGATATATATGTTAATGAAGCATGTAATGCATCAATGAAATGGGGTTCTTATTGTAATAGATCCCTCAACATTCATGTAATAATCATAAGAACACGAGTGTGTCATCAGAGAATGACGATGGGAAACAAATCACGATGTATAAGATGTGTGTGGAAGACTAAAGATAATATGCATGAGATGTAAGAGGGTTGTTAATGTTAGAAGATGGGGGGAATAAGGTGATGCCCCACCCCCATGTGCATAAGAGGAAGATTGATCAAGGAATGTCATTGTCATAGTCAAATTTGTATGGTGAGGCATCTGAGACTTGATAAGCGATAATATCAAGTTGGTTGAGAAAAGATCTGTTGAGGTGTAAACTATACATGCCCATAGCATAATCTTCATCAGTGATAGGTGGTAATGGACATCCATGGGCATACCAACGAGTAAGGGTTTGTGAACAACTGAGGAATACATATTTGTAAATGAAGGCACAATCAAATGACATGGGGAATTAAATATCAATGTGATCAGGGTCTAGTGTGCCCCCAATATAATCAAGTCAAGTGTGTCCGAGCGTAAGTGGAAAAGGGAAAGGAGCACATGCAAGAAATATAGTGAGGTAGAAGACACAAATACCATAAGCTATAGTGATGAAAATGAACCCATGATAAAGATGAGAACAATGAGGTGGTGGTATAAGATCATCAAACGTATACCTAAGCCAAGCTAGACCATTATGTGTACAAACAATGCCATCCAAAGTGGGATTGAATGTAATGTGTTCCCAATAAGATTCATTCATGAAAAATGTGCATGAAAATAGAGCTTGTACTAAATAAAGTGACACATGAGAAGGTATAAGAGGTGAAGTGATGTCCGATGGTGGGACAAGCCCTTGATAAAGAATCATAGCAGTAGTAGAAGCAAGAGGAGGCTGTGCTGTAGGTGAAACAACATATAGTATGAAAATAACACCTTCAAATGGTGGAAAATGAGGCAGATTATCCATAGGTTGTGGTTCATCAGTAGTATCAGTTCATGGAGCAGGAAGTATAGTATTAGGATCATGGTCACAATATTTGAATGGATAATGATCATGAGGAATTTATACTCTATGCCCTCATGTCACAATGATGTACTGTAGAAGAAACCACTTGCATGACATGAAGCCATAGATGACCAAGTAAACAATTATATGAAACCGAAAAGTCAATGACAAAACGTATTAAGAGTTTTTGGTCTAACGGTGATAGGTAGAGTAATGTATTCTAGACATGGACAAATAGAGCCATTATGTGCACAAAGAGAAAGACATGATGGACTAACTTGAGCAAAAAAAAGCCCAATATTTTCAAGGAATGACATAGGGAAAAGATTGAGTTCAGATATGTTATCAATTAGAGTGCATTTGACACCCACATTATAAATGTGAATCATGATGTGAAAAGGTGGGTCATTATCAAAAATAGTAATATTAACATAAGGATAAGATGGGAAAGAAATATGATGAGAAAATGCATCAAAAAATGTTTGATATAATGTATCTGGATGAATATTAGTAGGAATGTGAGTGGTAGCTAGGAGAGTCTTGATTCTATCTCTTAATTTAAGGTGTCTCGCCCTATCTAATGTGAAGAGACTATCCCCATATAGATGAAATCCATAGGGATACCCATTGATGAACGAGAAATCATTAATAGAGACACTCATGATGAAGAGACCATAGAAATATAGGAGAAATGGAAGTATGAAGATCCTAAGAATGTTTAGATAAAGTTTGGGTTCACTAAAATGAGTAAGATAAATATAGAAATATATGCCTAATTTGATTTCTATTACAACAATAAATGAATAATCAATTAAATACAAAAATTAACCTAAAAAACTAAGTAAGAAAGTATAAAAAACATAAGTAAAAATAGAGGGTAAAAATCCTTAGCTGATTCATAGAGATCCCAAATGTGTAAAAAATTGGAAAATTGGAAAATGCGAAGCACATACTATCGCACCGAAGGTCAGAAAAATGCTTATTTGGAGGAACAAGTTAGACTGGGGCATCCGAAGAGGGACACATGTGTCTACGGGTGCCCCAGACCTATTTCTGGGTGCCTAGGTCTGTGGATATGATCTGAAAACATCCTTTGAATGGTCATAAGGTATTTTCTATTGTTCACCTTTGGTCGCTAGTATGTTGCACAATGATCGCCAAAGTTGTTAGAAACCTACAATGAACTAATGACCTGCAAAACCCTCAAAGAGACATCAAATCGTAAAAAAATATGTAGAATGAAGGGTTGGAATGTCCTCATCTATCAAAATGGTGAACTTATGAATGAGCACTACACTACATATCATACCCAATGTAGTTCTATGTGCATGTGTGTGAAATTGTGCCCTAGGTAACTCTTGTGCATGTTGCACTTGATACTGAGAAAGTAAGCTAGATGTAAATAAATGTAATAGATGAATACATGGAATAGAATGAAATCCCCTACTATGAAGTGCATGCAGAATAACCAACCCTTATGTCCCTTGGATGATGATAGATGGATGCAATGGAGATCTTAAATGCTTGATGGATGCAACTTTAGGCAGTGATAGCTAATGCTTAGTGTTCGGTCCTTTATTATGATCACATATCTTTATATTTATATGGTTCCTTTGCTTGAATTTTGTAACTAACTTTGAAAATGATGACTACAAAAAATATAAGATGTTCAAATTGCTAGAAAGGACCCAAAATATGTGAATAAAGTATACTGAGGTTAGGGGTGCGCAGAGGGGACGAGGGCACCTGGCTGGGTGCTGGTGTCCATGATGATAAATGTCGAGGTATAAAAAGGTAGACTGAGAAAGTAAGGGTGTAAGACCAAAATTTTCAATAGAAAGAAAAGAAATGTGGTCAAAGACATGAGTTAATTAGTACTTTTCTTACTTAGGAATGATATGAATAGTACTATGCAATCAAGACTAAATAGTTACCCAAAGTGCATGATTTTGTGTCTACAAAAACATACTAAAGGCATGATGTAATAGTAAATTGCATAATTTTGTGTGTACATTTTTCCCCACTTTATGTTGGTGAATGAATATTAAGTAGCATAAAGTAGATAGTAAGAGTGTACGTTGTGAAGAGATAAAGGGAGTTGTAACTGTTGGTACCCAAATTGATTCTCCCTCAGAAGTTGAGCAACATCATAGGTTTAGCAGGAAGCCTGGAGATAAACATAGAATGGAGTGTGTCATTTTATAGCTAGGGATGAAATGCAACTTGCTCTTTGTCACTCAGATGTGGAGAAATGGGTAGCACCCTCAAGAGGATTTGACCTATCCTCACTACTTTATGGTTGTGCCTTTCAACCAGGGTGAGAGGACCCTTTTTGTAGCCTGCTGTTTATGGAGGATATGGAGATGTCCTTGTGAAATATTAAGAAAACCTTGAAGAAAATATGATCAATGTAACAAAACCTAACTCTCACGAGTTGTCACTCTAGATAATGGAGATATTTTCTAGGCAAGGCTCAGGCCACTAAAGACAATGAAAACCTAATTGTTTCTGCATGTTTTGGTAGTAAAAATTATGCATGTGTATACATACATGACAAATAGGGGTAGTATGGGTATGATTAATTGTTTTTAAGTGAATTTCTTGTTGGAGGTGAAGCAGGATAAAGTTGATTATACCAGACCTTTGGAGGTACTTTACAATAATGAGCAACTTCACAACATGAAGCTTTAGGAAAGTCCAGAAGTTCCCTCAACCAGAAGATATGCTTCAATGGAGGCCCAAATCAGTACGTTTTCACATAATCTTTAATATTCCAATACGAAGGCTCAAATTAGGAGACTCAATTAAACACCCATGGTTTTTGATTAACCACACCTAAGGTACACCCTAAGACTTACAAACAATCTTTATTAAAAAATGACAGTGAATTGATTTTAAATTTGTTTATCTCATCCAAGATGAAGGCTCTTCTTGAGATGAAATTACAAATACAATTAGATTGTCATAGGGATGAGATCCTGTGTGATTTCACAAAAAAATTAGTGTAAGATTGCAATAGGAATGAATAGAACTATCTGCAGACATTTTGAAACAAAGTAGACATTAATTGCTCAGAGTCAACACAGAATAATTCAAATTTGATTAAACTTATCAGCAAGGGAAAGTTTCTAGAACAGTCTCAGAGCTTGTCAATGTTTGTAAGCTTACAACCACCTTGACACGATCGAGTTTAACACAAAAGAGATATACAGGTTTCTCAAAACAGTCCCTCAAAAGACAGGCTCTATCAATCCTTTTAGAAAATTAGTTCTGACCTCTAACACTCCAAAATTCCATCCTATGACCACTACCAAGAGCCGAGCCCTTGTATTTATATCAGAAGGGACCAAAACAGAGGAAAAAAGAAAAATCTGATGACAGCTCAACCACTAGTCGTTAATGCTCTTGCAAATCTGTCCACAATATGGAAATGTTTTTTCTTTTAAAATACTCCATGCTTGCTTTAGCATATTAGAGGAGGAAGAATGACAAATAATATCAAAAAATAGGTAGTGGAAGAAACCAGATCCACTTTAATGGCGTGAAAGCCATTTTTTAGTTTTTTACCCATCAAGGCCTGTCGAAAGTAATATTTTATGCTCTTATGGCATAGTGGAGGTCCAGAGCTTTCCAATGGTGTTAGATTTGCAATATTTCGAGCCCTGAGTTGAAATATATGTCCCTTCGCAACTTGTATCAGATCTGTACAAATGGGCGGGAAAAAAATTTGAAAAATGGGTCCCCTTTTCTTCCTACAAATTTTGAAAAGATGTAAAAATTTCACATTTTGCTCCGCACCCCCGCCCCTGAGAAATGAGCTCGACACGTGCCCTAAGGTGGGTCCCAGCAGAACCACGCTTCCTTTTTCACTTTTAAATCCCTTCTCCACAGAAGGATTTTTTTCCAAGTTTCCCCCAAAAGTCTGCACCTCTGCCGTTGACTGGGGCAAAATTTTGACTATTTTCTGTCGGGTTTGTGGGCCATTTTGATGTTTTAATCCTTTTGGCAAACAAGAGGCCAAAAATCCAAGTTACTTCTGATGGTCTGCTTCCCCGCCTTTTGACATTTTCAAACTGCCACGTGTAACAATGGCACATCTTCAACATAGAGACCCAAAGCAGCTGCATAAAAAATTGTCTAAGTCTGGGCACGGGGGGTGAAATATGGTATAGGTCATAAATGATAGAATTTAATGGCAAAATGGGGCAAGACTATTTTGAGCACCAACTGTAGACACCCATAATTATGCCTGAGCAATTTAAATACTTAAATTGTGCTAATTGTCTCCTTTTTTACAAATTGACGACATACCATCAAAGGCGCTCATATTATTTCTTATCGCCATTAATTAATTACAATACACTAATTAATTAAGTCTCATATCCAAAAACACCCTAGTTAACGACCTTCTGTTAATTAATCACTCATTCTATATGGACTAATTAATTATTATTAATTAATTAGCTTTCCCTTTCATTTAACCAATAAATCAATATTTAATTGATTTAATCCCTTTCTATAGTCTAAATCATGCTAATATTCCTCTAAAAGTTTTTATGAGCTTGCACATCTATTAATTAAATCACCTTGATTAATTAAAATGCCCCTTTATCCACACGAGTCACTAAAGAACAAACAAACCCTCCTAAAGTTAACTCAACCATATCTAAACCCCCCTTATCCATAACTAACTCAACATCCCTATTATCCCACATGCAAAGGGATGTAGTGATTCCTTTATCCATTGGGCTATATAAAGAGCCCTCCTCCTACCTTTACACTTACACCTAAACTTATTGAGAAGAAAAAAGCAAAGCATTTAACAAAATAGACTAAAAGCTTTCCTTTGTTTTCTTGAGAATTCACCACTTGGAGAGTTAAGCCTCTTTTCTAGCCTAAAGTGCTTAGGTCATATGGGAGGTGTCAAAAGGGTCTTGTAGCCCAACTTTGATAAGCCCCCATTCTTAGGTTCTTGGAAATATCAAGAACAACCACTTTGATTTACCATGAAGCCTACATAGGTTCAATCACTTATTTGTTGTTAATCAAAAGAATAGAGGATTTAGACAATTAGCATGTTAAGGTTCAAATTTTTAATATGATAAATGTTAGTGTCTAGCCTTGTTTAATTCTTATCTCGATGGTGCTTTGTATTTTGCTTTAATTTTGTTAATTAAGACTACTAGGTGTTAGTCTTCATTTTCATTAACTTAGTTTAGCAAATCATGCACACATTTGGCACGCCCGGTGGGACCTAGTCCCTTGGCATTTTAGTTTAAATTTCATTGTTTTGGCTAACTTTTGATATACACATGTAGTAATTAATGTCCATTTTCTTGGAATTTTTGCTAATTTTATATGTGTAATTTCTTGTTCATAAGCATCATTTTAATGGGTTGTTGCCATTTTAAAACTAACTTTCTAAAATTTGAAGTATTGTGAGCTTTCTTGTGTTTTTTGCCATATTTTGGTTGCAGGGGTGGCGCAAGCACACTACCAGGAGTGCAGACACGTTTATGGTGGCACAGGAACCTCTCAGGTGGCCCAGGTGCACTGTCAGAACCTAAATCTCTATCTATTGACCTTGGCGCAAGTGCACTAACCCCGGCGCACATACCCTAACCCGCGCGTAGATGCACTAACCTAGGCGCAGACACCATTTCATACTGTACCTTCACTACAACATAAAACCTTGATAGACTAGTGCGTACACCCTAACCCAAGTGCACATGCTATTTTAGTGGCGCAGACACATTTCTGGTGGTATATCGCATTTTGTCAAATCCGAGACTGTTTTACAAAGCGGTGGCGCACACACTTTTCCGGTAGCGCACACGCTTTTCTAGTGGCATACACAATTTTTTGGTAGCACAAGTGCTTTTTGCGAATTTAATCCTATTTTTATCGAAGGTAGCGTATATGTCCTTCTAGTGGCACACATGCCTCTCGGGTGGTGTAGGTACATGAAAATCAAGAAACAACATAAAGTAGCGCATATGTTCTTTTGGTGGTGCACACGCTTCTTGGGTGGCATAAGTACACAAAAAGCCAGAAACACATAGAGTGGCGTATACGCCCTAACCTACACACAGATGCCAAAACAGGGGTGCAGGTGTCTTTTTGTTTTCTTGAGGTTAATGTGTTAAGGTGCTAACATTCTTGCAGGTTTTATCTAATTAAACACTCATCTTTGCAGGGTTTTTTTACATGCTTTTACTTGATTAGATAAAATTTGCATGTTTACTTATAGGAATAAGATCATGTATGCTCTTCCCTCACATCCCTTAGGGTGATCTTGGGAATCATAAATGATTCTTAGGTCTTTTGTGATGCTTTGAGGTTGTTAGGAATATTTGAATTGGAATCGGTTAACTTGGTGTGTTTGAATTAAAGTGTTTTTCCATTTGATATCTTTTTGGATTTTGGAAACATCACGTATGCTCTTCTCTTGTGTCCTTGGGAACACATTCACATTTACCATTTTGTTCCCAAGGATGCAAGAGAAGAGAATACATGATGTTTCCAAAATCCAATAAGGTATCAAATGGAAAAAAACTTTAATTCAAACACACCAAGTTAACCAATTCTAATTCAAATATTCCTAACTACCTCAAAGCATCAAAAGGACCTAAGAATCATTTTTGATTCCCAAGATCGCCCCAAGGGATGCGAGGGAAGAGCATACGTGATCTTATTCCTATAAGTAAACATGCAAAAATTTATCTAATCAAGTACAAGCATGTAAAAACACCCTGCAAAGATGAGTATTTAATTAGATAAAACCTACAAGAATGTTAGCACCTCAACACATTAACCTCAAGAATACAAAAAGACACTTATGCCCCTATTTTGGTGTTTACGCATGGGTTAGGGCGTATACGCCACTCTATGTGTTTCTGGATTTTTGTGTACTTGTGCCACCTAAGAAGCGTGTGCGCCACCAAAAGAATGTATGCGCTACTTTGTGTTGTTTCTGGATTTTTCGTGTACTTGTGCCACCTGAGAGGTGTGTGTGTGCCACTAGAAGGATGTATGTGCTACCTTCGATAAAAATAGGCTTAAATTTTGACTATCCAGAGCACTTGTGTTACTAGAAAGGTCATGTGTGCGCCATCAGAAATAGTGTATGTGCCACTCCCGAGAAAAATGTGTGCGCCGCCGCTTTGTAAAGACAGACTCGGATTCTGACAGAACTGCATTCTGCCACCAAAAATGTGTCATACACCACTAAAACAACGTCATGTGCACTCTAGGTTAGGTCATGCATACACTGGTTTGACAGGTTTCAGAATTGCAGTGAAGGTATATTACAAAATGACATTTACTCCCGAGTGATTAGTGCACTTACGCGCCAGTTAGGATGTGTATGCGTAGGGGTTAGCACGCATGTGCCAGGGGTTAGAAAGATAGAGATTAATAGGTTCTGACCAATGTGCCTGCACCACCAGAGAGATGTGTGCACTACAAAAACCATGCCTGCACCATGAAAACCGTGCCTGTAGCCCCTGGTAACATGTTTGTGCCAGACCCCTGTAACCAAAATACAGGCAAACAAACACAAGAAAACTCACAATACTCTCAATTTTTAGACAAGTTAGCTTTAGAATTACAATAACCCATTAAAATTATGGCTATGAAAATGAGGTTACACATATATCAAATTAGCAAAAATTCTAAGAAAATGGACATTAATTACTACATGTGTATATCAAAAATTAGCCAAAAAAATGAAACTTAAACTAAAAACCCATGGGAAAAAGGGTCCCACCGGGCATTCCAAATGTGTGCATGATTTGCTAAACTAAGTTAAAGCAAATGAAGACTAACTACCTACAGATAGTCTTCCTGACCAATAGTTAAAGCAAAATGAGAAATGTGCACCATCGATGATGAAGAAATAAGCAAGTCCTAGACACTAACATTTATCATATTAATAACTTTGAACCTGATCAAAATGATAATTGTAACTTAATGAACTCTATTATCCTTAATTGCCTAATTTAACAAATAAATTATTGAACCTAAGTAGTTCAATGGTAAATCAAATTGGTATTTTCTTGATATTTCCAAGATCCTAAGAATGGGGGCTTATCAAAGTTGGGCTGTGAGGCCCTTATGACACCTCCATATGACCTAAGAACTGGAGGATGGAAAAGAGGCTTAACTCTCCAAGTGGGTAAATTCTCAAGAAAACAAAGGAAAGCTATTAGTCTATGAAACTATGTGCTTTGCTTTTGTCTTCTTGAGAAGATTTAGGTCTAGGTGTAGAAGTAGGAGGGAGGGTTGTTTATATAGCCCAAAGGATAAAGGATTCAACTACATTCCTCATGAATGTGGGACTAATAGGAGATGTAGAGTTAGTTATGGTTAAGGGGGGTTTAGATGGGATTGAGTTAACTTTAGGAGGATTTAGTCTATCCTCTAGTGGCTCATGTGGATAAAGGGGGTGTATTTACTTAGTCAAGATGATTTAATTAATACATGTGCAAGCTTTTATAAGATTTTAGATGGATTATTAGTGTGATTTGGACCATTAGGAGGGAATTAAACCAATTAAATAGTGATTTATTGATTTAATGAGAAGGGAGGATAATTAATTAATAATAATTAATTAGACTAGATAGAAGGGGGGTGATTGATTAACGAAGGGTCGTTAATTAGGGTATGTGTTGGATAGGTGACTTAATTAATTAGCGCATTGTAATCAATTAACGACAATAAGAAGAGAAGATGAATGCCTATTGACAATATGTCATCAATTTGCGGGAAAGGAGATAATTAACACAATTTAAGTATTTAAATTACTCGGGCATAATTATAGGTGTCTACACATATATGTGGGTTATGGATTCTTAGGGAACATGTCAAATAAGGTATGTGCACTTGATAAATATGGATGTATCGATAAAATATAGAAAAGGATAAAAGGGATATCAAACTAGGGGTAGTTAGGGATGATAGTAAAAACCTGAGGGAGGAGAAATGAAAGATAATTACAGGTAATTAGCCTATTCTAGAGCATCTAGGATTACAAAATGATTAAATAAAGATTCCATTTGTGAAATGCTAAAGTTTTGTAGGTAGTAACGTCGAACCTATGAAAAGACAGATAATTGTAGTCAATTCTCATGATACATGAAATTAAATTTAACATTTAGAGAATGTGAGAATAAGACCATGCGTATTGAAAGAAGCGAACGTGAGCAACATAGGGTAATGATACCTGAATGCCATGAGTGTCTACACCTACAATATGCTAATGTAACTTTCTTTATTTTGTAGATGCATGGACATAACTACTGAGGATTTAGGTGCTTCCTCTCACCAAACTTCTCTTTTAAGTATCTTGTCACTATAAGAGCATCAAGCTTTCCTTTTTCCATGGCATTGACTATCTGAGAGATTTCATAGGTTCTTCCCTCCAACCGTTGACAATATCCCCATTTTTATATGTCCTCAATTTCTTTGGTATCTGATCACAAACCCAATAGAAACTGATCACGGATGACACATCATTCTAGATTATCTTCATGGTTTCTCTGCAGTAATTCCTACAGGTGTCAAAAATTTGATCAAAGGTAGCTTCGATAAAATAATTAATAGATCCCCTATCAGGTCCAAAGCATCCACATCCTCCTCACCGAGTCCCTTCAAGAAGTACCTAATTGTATTATATGTCACTGAGGAAATCTTGTGTGTCTTGACTTCTTGAATGTAAAACTATTAATTGGAACCTTGTCCATCCTATATCTGTCCAGTGGCTCATCTTCCTTTTGGAGCATAAATCCTTAGGTAGTACACTCATGCCCACTCCTCTTGTCTGTACTTGGTATACATTAATATTGGTACACTGATGATCAGACAATAACCTATTCAACAATTCTAGTGGGGCTACTATCTAAGTAGTCATAACATATCTTCACCGCAGGCTCCGATAAACTCCGTCTCAAGGTTGTCCTCCTCGAAATGTAGTAGGAATATATCTTCAAGCTTGTGGTGCATCAGTTGTAGAAAGTCATAGTTCATGCATAAAATCTACTTCTAAAGGCTCACAACAATACAATTTTCTCATTCTTGTAGTTATGGATCCATTAAAATTTTAGGAATGGAGTGATGGAGAGATTATCACATATGTCATTCACAGAAGACAAACCACCTGATCTCCCTTGAGATTGGAGACCTTGCACATTACTCAAGATGTATATTTCCCCTATCTTCTAACATTTTTATTTACTTATTTTTAACCCGCATGGGGATTGGCATGATTAGGAATAGTCCAATTCAGCAAAGTCTCACTTGAAGCCACCCTCCAATTGCATACCTCATCAACTATCCTTGAACATGTGGAAGATGTGTACTTCTAGTCAGAATGTAGTTTATATGAGCAATAGCTATTATTTGTGGCTATGGGAAAGAATATACCATGGGCATCCCTCCAAGGACATGTACATGCATTAACTAACTCAACTCAGGATAAACATACATTAATGGGGGGTTGAGGATGGACATCTTCCTAAATCTAAACTATTTCTAAGGAATTAAAAGACTGATATAACTTGGCATTATCTCTGGAAACAGTGCCAAAAAAGGTTTTGGTGCAAGATTAACTTGTAGCAAGTAATACGTTGTTCCTTAATTCACAGTCATTTAATCATCAAACCAAGGGACATATAACTTAAACAATACCTTTGATGTATGCACAGTTATAGAGAATGTAGGAGGTATGGAAATAAATAACTGTCATTATAATACTTGAAAGAACAATGCTTGAAAGTAAACAAAACTCCTAACTAAAAGAAAATTGTTTCTAAACACTATAGATAAAGAAAATCTTGTAAATTCAGAATGCAGATAAAGAAGATAATTTTCTTCCTATTCTAATCATGCAACAAAACTATGGAGGGGTTTAAAAGACCACAAGTGGGCCCTAACTTGGATGTTAATCCCTCCTAAATCTTGTAAATAAAATCTACTTAACATAACTAAAATATTTTATTGAATTACCATGAATATTACATCTAGGAATAAAGAAACTTTTATATCTATGTATCTTATATTCTATAATTTATGTCTCCTCTATTCTCTACATTCTAGATACATTTCTAGAATTAACCCTTTTCTTTTATACTCAATTATAATAAAATGTGAGAAGAAGAGTTCAACTAGGAGTTTACTAAACTAAGTAAAAGATATTTAGTAGAACAAGTGGAAGATCTCAAACAGATCAACAAGAGATTCAACACATGTAAAAAAATTAATAACATGTGTTTAGATATCAAGCACATAACTCAAGTAATCGACCAGTTCCTTAAATCACGTGTTAACTAAATTATAAATTAGTTCTTTTATAAGTTGTTGTGAATAATAATATCCATGGTTGAGTTATCTCCCAGTTATTAATGTTCTATTTGTAACTACTCATTTAACGACACATACATAATTGGAGTGGCACTCTTCACATTCGAAGATATCTTCATAACATGGCTTTAATTACCATAGTTGATTCCCTTTGGCTGTAGACAGGTTGTTGCGGATAGGTCCTTTGGATGGGGATGAGTTATTGTAGATGATTCCTTTGTTACATACAAGTTGTTACATATATCAAGTTGCTTACAAAAAAGAGTGGCATCACACATATCATCATTCAAACAGCTGATTGAAATCATAAGAATAAATGCACACACAAAATACCACAAAATAAAGATAACTATCCATAACTATATTAATAAGTATTTGTGCCATAATTTTAGGTTGTGATGATAATGTTTAGTAGTATAACTGTGAAATACAAAGACATGGCTTCAATGGCTTAACAAAAATATAACCATGATGGGTTGTTTATACACCAAGGGGATTGACATGATTCATCAAATTTTCCTTTTTTTTATTTGATTATTTTTAAAATATCATTCATGATTTTTTAATTGTTTATTTTTTATTTTTAGCTTAGGAGTACGGGGTCATCAAGAGTAAAAAAGTCGAGTGTCTCCTCTAAAGAAAAAATAACCATGCTCACCAATATTCACAATTAGTAAATATATATATATATATATATATATATATATATATATATATATATATAAATTATATTTAATTAAATGTAGGTTATGGGTTTCATGACTCGTAAAACAAAACTTTGGTGTTTGGCTAGATAACCATAATTTGACTCAAAAATTTATTAGGGGTTTAGGCTCACATGCTCAACACTAATGTCACAAATAAAATAATCTTATAATTACTAGATGAAGTATGTATATATACAAGATGGTATGATCACAAATCTAAGAAATTTGTGACATACATCCTCACCCAAAAACCAAGTTAGGGTGCTTGATTGTGAGATGAATGAAGTAGTATATTGTTGAAACTACACATCCCTCCCCTTGTAATAGCATATTCTTTGATGCAAAAAAACACTAGGGATAGAAGAGGGGTAGATAAGAAAATGTAAGTTAACAAAAAATATTTCTACTTATCCAAAAATACCTTTTTGTTAAAGTGTGACTACAAGAGAACAAACACTATCTGAAAATCTTCTCCAATTTATTATGTTTTGTCAAGATTGGAAGTTCTCTTTATCATAGTGAATCCAAACTAATTTTCATAATCATATCCAAACTTTTTTGAGAACATTTTTCCATAATTATATTCATAAATATTTTTTCTCATAATAAGGAGGTTTGAATCAATGTTTCTTAATCAGTTTCATTGTTAAACAATATTTCCAACAGTGTCATACATCACGAGGTCATCAAGAGAACAAAAACCATATTCATTGGGGCCAATTTACATTTATCAAATTTACACATAACACAATAATAAAAATGTGACACTCAAGAACAAGGAAGGGTATACATATAGCATTCATCATACCAAGAGGAGATAACACATTAACCAACCATGATTCTATTCAATGACACAAATAAATTTCCATAAAACACCACCTTTTCTCACCTAGAGGACACCCACATACTCAGGAGGGTAACATAACATATCACCAAAAACATGGTCCCTATACCATAGACTCCATGCCAATATATTTATAATGTGGTATACACAAAACAAAGAAAAAATGGCATGATAAAAACACATCTATATCAGGGTCCCCAAGACCATAAATAAAAATTATTTCCATGTAAAGTGCCCTAATGAATCCAAGTATAGGAACATCCAATATTATATTGTCTTAAGTAATCAACCATCTCAAATAATGTAAAATTCCCAAAACATAACCATGGAATATTAACTAAATTTCATATCAATCTCAATGATATGTAACATATCCTTGGGTGCAAAGAGAACATGAATCATTGGAAAAACAACCAACTAGTATTGCATATCATACAATAAAATCCACCAAGGGGAACTGAGTATCATAATTGCCACTCCACCCTAGGAGGACTAAATATCATAAAAATATCTCAACCATAGATGATTAAGTATAACATATGGCACTCTACCATAGGAGGACTGAGTACCATATATTCCACCCTACCATAAGAGGACTAACTATAAGGTATCCATGGGAGGTCGAGTCAGTACATGGTTCTAAACACATAAAGCCATGTTGCCCCAAAATGAAGGGAATGTTCTATAACACAAATTATGCATACATGACACCTTTGGTTTACCTCCATACAAAATGTATACACATTATGAACAAGATAGAACCAACTCGTCAAATAAGTAAGAAAATCCACATAACATTCTTGACAACATTTTTCTAAGTAATCTTAGTAACCAAGGAGAAATGGCTAAGTATCTTCATTCAAAGGTACTTTGAAAATATCGGAAGAAAACAAAAGTAAATTATGATGGTTATGATATTTGTAAAGTATGTATGAAGATATTTAGTGATGCAGCCTAGAATTTAGCAATATAAGCCCAGGTGCACTAGCACATCACTCATCCTAAACTAAGTGCTCACCCGAAGCACGCAAAGGTACAAGGCACCTCTTTAGGGTTGTTGTAGGATTTTAGTATGATGAAGACTTTAATCATTCAGATCTATAACTAATATATCTTTCAAACAATGCATATTCAGACCTAGATCTAGAACTTAACAGATTAACAGATAACCATAATGGAATCAAGCATGCAATATTGAATTATAACCATGATAAATACCTTTTTTCAATCCATAATCTCCATTATATTAATTACTAGTAAATACACAGAAGCTTCCTTACAATAACAGTAGTATACGCTCATGTGCGTAACAGATCTAGCAGCATAATCTCACTATACCCTAGTTCTCACATGTATATCTATGCTCTCTCTACTACACAAGTTAATACATATTTATAAGGGTGGAGAATTTCCCTTCACCACTTATCTAATCCCAAAATAGGTCACATGCTATTATTAGCCACGCACCATTACAAAAATAGGCTTACATGCAAGAGTGCTAACAATAGATCTACTCTTAGTTAACTGATCAGTTCAGTATATCTATTCTTTAGCATGTGTCCATGTAAAATGCATTTCATAGATGATCATCCAAAAATAGCCAATGCATGTTGTGCAAGTCTCCAATCAGTTTGAGTGTTGTGCACACTATTTCTAAAAATAGATCCTCATCATAAAAAATGGATAAGTCACAAATCTGTTTCTCTTATTCGCACACAATCCTTTCTGATACTCCCACACATTTGAATGCACTCTGATCTCCCACGTGAACCTTCTAAATTTCCTTTGCTAAGTGCCAGATTCTAACTGATCAACATTACCCCAAACTAGTTTGCATTGTCCCCTGACAATGGTTGTCTCCAAAATGAATCAAAGAATATGAATAGAAGAATAGAAAGAAATTTTGATGAATAAAAGAATGTCTTTAACCTGTAGTATTCCTCTTCTACAACCTGAATAATCAATTCTGGATATTCCTCTTTTATCTCCACCTCTAAGGTCTGTCAATCATTGAGTGCATGACCTCTACTTTCTCTGGAATATCCACTGTAATTGACTCTAATTCATTCATTGCAATCTCTCCTTTTTCATTCTATAAGACCAACACAATGTTGGACATGCCAGTCATTCTCCCTTCCAACAAGTCCATCTTTTGAGTGATGATTTTTCCAAGCTCATCCATCCTTTCCCTGTGAGGTTCCTGAGTGGCTGTAAGGGCCTCGCACTTCTTCTTAACAAGTGTTAATCATTCTGCATGTCCCACTGTCTCATCCTTCATGGCCTTCAAGACCTCATTGTCTTCTAAAATGGTCTTGGTCCTTATAACAACCTCTGGCATTGTACAAATATTCAGCGCTTGATCTTCCTTCTTGAGTTCCTCCTGCAAGCTTTGAAGCAATCCTTCATATGATGCAATCTTCTGCATCATTGAATCCTTTTCACATGCTCTACTTCCTATGTTGGATCCTTTGCTCAAGAATGTGCAGAGAGGTTCATCTTCAAGCACTAATTCCACTTAATGTACTAACATAATGTATTACCGAAGGAAACATCTTGGGTACCTTTGGCTCTAAGTGTGGCCTAGCCTTCATGACATTGTCACCAATCTCCTTTGCCATGCTGATAAACACAGAATTCTTCTTCTGTGCCAAGTATCTTTCTCCTGCTTTAGGCATGCACTATTTCCTCATCCTTAGTCTTAATCTCCTCCCTTAGCACCCTAATTGTGGCAGCTTTATCCATATTCCATGTGCAACCTCTATTGACACTTTCACCAAAGCATTGCTTACTTATTCATCTGACATAACAGTAGGATTTACTGTTATGTGTCTGGCCTGAGGTGTCTTTTTCAACCTCCTTGACACGCATGACTCCTCACATACATCAAAGTCTGGTTCATCCATGTGTGTGTGCATCGACCATGACAATTGCTTCCTTATGTGCACTGTTGCCATATCTTCATCCATTAACTCCTAGCCGTATAACTCCTTTTTTTCCATTATTCTCTGGAAACTGGACGCAAAAATTTTACCTATGTCCTCGGTGTAGCCCATGGCTAGTGGAATATACTCCCCACTTGTTCTTCTTGATCTAGGCTACTTAGGAACTTGGGCTTCAAGATTTGGAACTTGTGTGGCTATGTCCTGAGCAGTCTCTGTTGTTGTCTCTTTTTCCCTTTTTTCCCTCTTCTTAATCCTTAATTTATTCATATTTTTGTTCATCTACGTTCTTTGAAGGTGTAGGAGAATTGGGCGTGCTTTCCTCTTGACTCTTCCACTTCCTCATTCAAGTTTAGTTTCCTTCTCCTTTTCTCAGTTGTCTCCTTCTATGGAGAGAGTCAAGGTGATCTACGCACCATTTACGTAGTAGTCATCTTGGGTCCTTGTTCTCCTGAATACTCTCTTGAATCAGCACTCTCCTTGGACTGCATCCAAGTCCTCATCATCTCCCTCTTGTGGCTGAGGTGGTGTAGTTGTGTGCTCAAATTCATCCTTATTTAGAGGATGTCTTCTACCTCTGTGTTCCAAACCACCACTATCCTCATGCTCCTCCTCTTCATCATCAACTTGAATTGTTTTTGTGGGCTTGGGTGTTGGAACATTTTCCATTGTATGCTTACCCTTTGGTGGCCCTGGGAGCGTGAACTCATTCTCCACATACTTAGTGTTCTCCAGCTTGGGTTTGAGTTGTAGGTACACAAGTGCTTCTCTATGTCCCCAACTACCAAGCTCACAGGTTTCATGCTTATAATATCTGAAATAAGTCTTTTCAATGTAGGAATTGCACCCTGGATATACATACTTCTTCCTCAGAGTGTGGTAGTCACAATCTACCTTGTCTGCATTGAAGGTTAGGTGGTGTGCATCTGAAAACTGATGAACTGATGCCTGGAAATACCTTATTGTGAAGGCATACGATAGTTTTCACCATGGGCTCCAAGCCTCATCCTTCATCGACAAATCATGCGATGAAAAAATGTTGGTATACTACAAATTGAACATCCTTACCCACCATCGAAGGAAAATCCTTAGGTATGCGCCACTCTTCCTCAAACGCCGCATGGAGTCTATCATACCACATCTCCACCCTCTACTTGAATGGTTCCACTCATTGATCCATCGCACAAGTACTTGCCAAATCTTTCCGCATGTGACTTGTGTTCCTGTGGGGTACTCCCAAATCTTCTCCTTTGGCCCATCAGGTACCCCAATCTCCATGAATACTAAGGACAATAACACAATGCCAAAACTTATTATGTCACCTATTTGTGCTTCTTCAATGATTGTCTTTGCTATGTGATCTACAATGTTGTAGACCACTCCTTGAGACATCTTCTTGGTGACGTGTAACCACATTGTGTTCCCCTGCGACCACCTTCCTTGGTCATTCAATTTTTTCACAAGATGTGCAGTTGCATGCACTACTGGGTACTTTTTCAACTTGTCAATGTCCATGCCGCACAGACCCTTGGTATACCCCAAATCCTTCCTCATCTCCAGGATTGTGGACTTTATCAGTTAAATCACTATCTAGATCCAACCTTGAGGCCCTTAGTCCTGTCACCATTGAAATCAAAGCAGATGTGATTCTTACCCTCCATCTAGTAAAGTAGAAGAATTCCTCATGGATTATTCTCATCAACCACCAATACAATGGTTCATACTTTCCAAAATATGGTAGCTCATACAACTAGTAGACTCCATTCTACTTCAGCAACTTCTCACCAGCGTCATCGTATACTGACATATCCTCTACCATGCGCTTGTTCATTTTCATGCTCAGCAATGCATCGAGCTCCTTCTTATTATCTGATGTTCGATGGTTGTAATCATTGATTTTACATTGGTGGATATGGGAGTCCCATTCTTGTCCCATAATCATGCCCTCCAGATACTGTATTGCTAATAAATTACTCTCAAGAGCAATTTCTTCTTCCACTTCAACCTTCTTCTTCCCTTTATCTCCTATTGTGGGTGCTTTCTTTGGTGCCATTTGAAAAATCTCTCTTTTTTTCTCTCTGTAGTCAAGTCAAGTTGAAATTCTTAAACCCTATGCCTTGGAAATCTCCATGCCCTAGCTCATTTGTAACATGTCTTCTTTTCTCAAACCCTTCTCCTATGGGAACACAATCTTCTCCAGCACACAACCATTCTCTTCACATCTGGTTTCACACTCTATGCACCTCAACATATTGCTCAGCTCATTCAAACTTAACCCTTTTCAAATTCTCTCAATTGCAATGGTAAAAATGAACTCGCATCCCATCCTTATATAGAATTTCAAAAAGTTAGTGTATTTATTGCTCCTCCACCTACCAACAATCCTCTCATTAATTGACCATTTTCATTATTTCTGCGTGGTACATCTTTGCGCCCAAGCTATAACCTTCTAGCGCACCCTCCTACCTTTTGGCTGTAGACTTCTCTTCAGTGTGCTTCCATGCACCTGAGTACCTCATCACTGCACCTTCCACTGGTAGTCTTCCCAGCCCTTACTTACCTCATGTTATACTTGTTTCTTCACTCCTCTCTATCTATGGTCCTTGTGTCCAGAAGAAATTTCTTTTTTTTTTTCAATTTTCCAACCTTGAATAACACCCATAGATAGTTCCTTTCATGTGTACTTATTTTCCATCAGTCTTGTACCTGGATATCAACAACCTACCCCACACTAAGGGTATGTGCAGTCCTCTACGCATAAAAATTCTTCAAATAGTAATTAGCTTCTAGCGCGTAAATGTGCTTATTACACAAACACACCAACTAAATTGACAAAGCATAGCAAAAAGAAGGAAACACATTAAGGGAATGCAAAATTGAAAACCTAATCTAAATGGAAACACTGCCTTATTACAAACACCAAGAAGACTTATTTATAGTAGGGCTTCAACCTACTCCCGTTGAAGTAACCAGGTAACCATATTCCATCAAGTGCCTCTAACTGACAAGCGCCTGATTCGAGTATGTGAGTGATAACATACGGCCCCAACCAATGTACCTTGAGTTTACCTAGATGGCACAAAAACTTAGAATCATAAAGGAGCACCATTTGTCCTATCTCCCACTTTTTATCCTTGATGTTCCTGTCATGCCATGCTTTCTGCCCAGCCTTCTCTTGTTTTTGACTCCAATGTGCTATGGCTCGTCGTTCATCCAATTTGATGAAATTTTCAATGCATTCTTCTAATTATTTCTCATCAACAAGACCTCCATCACACAATACGTAAAGAAGGTAACATAAATTTCATATAGGAAGAACTTTTCTGCCAAACACGAATTGAAATGGTGTGGCTTTGTTCAACCTTTTATATGTTGTCTGATATGCCCAAAGTACTGTAGATACCTTATCATCCCAATCCTTTCTTCCAACATCACATATTTTTGTCAATGTCTGGCTCAAAATTTTGTTGAAAGCCTCAGCAGTCCCATTTTCCTGAGGATGATAGGGTGTAGTCTTATGGTGTGCAATCATGAATTCATCCAATAGAATTCTGATTGTCTCATTAAGAAAATGTGTGCCCCTATCACTGGTCAAACTTAAAGGACATCCATACCTTGTAATAATATTTTCCCAAAGAAACCTGGCTATTGTAGCCGCTGTACAATCCTTTGTAGGTGCTACTTCTACCCACCTAGTCAGATAATCTGTAAGTTATGATGTAACGTGATCTAGTTCTACATGTAGCTGGTGAAATAGGACCCACAAAATCTATAGCCCATTTCTCAAATGGTTCTGCACTAGTAATGGGTCTTAGAGGCATTTCATCTCATTGACCTAGTTTCCCAAGACGTTGACAATGATCACAAGCCTTACAAAATTCCTTACAATCTTTATACAGGGTCTCCCACCATAATCCAGCAAGTAGAATCTTGCACACAGTGGCATCACCTTCATAGTGTCCTCCTGTAATATCACCATGAGATTCTTCCATAATATCCATACTCATGTTCCAATACACAACGACGTAATACTTCATCTCGGCCTAATTTGTACAGGTCACCACTGATTAACATATAGGGGGTTGCACATATAAAAAGTTGTTTCTTCTCCAAGGATTTCATTCCTTCTGGTGCCATCCTTGTTCATAGAAAGACAACAATGTCCTCTAGTTCTGATGGTGCTCATTGTAACCTGTATAAATGTGCATCTAGCATGGTCTCTTCAATTTCCTGTGATTCTTCTCCTGACTGTATTCTTGATAGATGGTCTAGTCTAGAATTACTTTTCCTTAGGTTTTACCACAACTGTGAAATCAAATTCTTGAAATAAGAGCACCCATCAACATATGCGCCCTTGTAGAAATAGGCTTATTTACAAATAATTCAATGCCATGTGATTTGTATAAAAGACGAATGGTGTAGCTAGTAGGTACTTGGTGGAATTTATGTAGTGCATAGATCATTGACAAAGCTTCGTGCTCTGTAGTTGTGTAATTATGTTCTGACAGGAGTCAACTTTCTACTAGAAAAACAGATAGGATGATCTACAATACCTTCTCCAGGTTGAGCCAACACCGCACCAATGGCCATGTCCAGAGGTGTCATTTTAACATGTACATGAAATGGTTGGAAAATCCCATGAAGGAAAATCATAGAATAGGTGCTGGTAAGTAAGTTTTTTTTTGGGTTTAATGTCTTGAATGTGTGCTATTGTGGTTCTCCCCAGTAGAACGTACCTTTCCCTTTTCAGTAATTCTTCCAAAATGCAGAAACTCTATCCCTTTATAAAATTTCATAGTATCACTGTATGACCCAAAAATACATACACTGTCCTCTGACTGGTTGGCTCTCTTAAGTCCTGATAATGACTGCAACCTTGGCTGGATCAACCAAAAAACCTTCCTTACAAATTATGTCCTAGCAATATTCCAAATGGTGTAGCAAATATGCACTTCTCTTATCTACCTTTCAAACATTAAGGTGTCTGATAGCCTCTGCCCTCCTATCGCGCGTTCATACTGTATTCCAAATTGATAATTACATATGTCCTTTTAACAGAGTGAGAATGATCTACATCTTTCAATGATTGAATCGTAGATTGTCACAATGATCCTTAACTAATCCATACACCATCCAATCAGGATTAAATATAGGGGCCATAGAATTTATGAATAAATTCCTTGAATGCTTGAACAACTATGCGTGAAAATTAAACTAGGTACATTTTTCAGGTGAAAAGGCATTACTGTATAGGCAAAGCCAGAAAATTTGCCTTTTCAAATTTCGTCAAAATGGTGGAATATTTACCATATTACGAATATTCGCCACTAAAATTATCCCTACCAGAGGCGTCAACATGTACATGAAATAGTTGGTCCCATGAAGGAAAACATAGAATAGGCACGGTAGTAAGTTTTTCCATTAATTTCTCGAATGCACCTTTCTGCAAGTTCTCCCCAGTAGAACATACCTTTCCCTTTCAGTAACTCCTCCAACTGGACCACTTTGGCATATGTTTGAATTTTTTTTTGTACAATAAACATATGACTCCAAAAATCTACACACCTCACTCTAGACTAATAGGCTCTCTTAGGCCTATAATGACTGTAACCTTGGCTAGATCAACAAACAAACCTTCCTTATAGATTATGTGTCCTAGAAATATCCTAAATGGTGTAACAAATATGCATTTGTTGATGTTCAAGGAGATACTAAACTATCTACATCTTTCAAAAACTAAGCACAGATTATCACAATGATCCTTAACTAATCCATACATTGTCTAATCATCTAAATAGACCTGTAAGAAGTTGTGAATAAATTCCTTTAATGCTTGAAAACTATGTTCCGAAAAATACAACAGGCGCATTTTTCAGACCAAAAGGCATTACAGTATAGGAAAATCTACCCCATTCAGTAGTAAACGTAGTCTTTTCCTGATCCTCCTGGGCAATCCAAACCTGATGATACCCAGAGAACCCATCTGTAAATGAATAGATTTCACACCCTGCAACACCTTCTAGTATTTCCTCTGTGAATGGCATGGGAAAGGGATCAGTCACACATGTAACATTCATCTCCCTATAGTCCACACAAATCCTGATCCATCCATCCTTCTTGATACTGATCACCATTAGACTAACCCATTCTGACTCATCAAGGGGCTTGATAATTCCAGACTTCAACATTTTGTCAATCTCTTCTTTGACCTTTTCGTGTAAGTTGGGGTTCATCCTGTAGGGTCTCTTTCTAATTGGGTAAAAGTTGTGCACCCTTTTTAAGATTTATCTTCATCTCCCCTAATGATTCATGCATGCCTTTAAGTTCATGGTACCCCCTAGGGAATAAGTCCTGATAATCCCTTAGTAACTCTATGATTTTTTCCACTTCAGAGTCTGACCAATAGTCCCCAATTACGGCTTCCTTAGGCTCAGCCTCTGATCCAATATTCACCCTCTTTGTCTTTATAGGTTCATGATAGGCACGCGTGGTCATATCTGCACTATCCAATACCTCATGTCTACCTGTTGAATGGTTTACATCCAGATTTTCTACTTCATCATCATCCACTAAGTAGACCATTTTTCCTTTTTCCTTCTCAAGGCAAGCGCGTTGAATTAGTGTTGCATCAGCCTCTGTTTCTTCAACAAGACGTGCTCCTAAGTCTCCTTCATCCAATAACTCCTGAAGGAGTTCTTCAGCCTTGGCACTATCTCTCATAGTTAAGAACTTTATGACTTTTAATGCTTCTTCCACTAGAGGATTTGTAGAGAAGAAGTCAAACATCTGGGCCATTCCTACAATTAAATCCTACCAATTTCCAGTCTCTCTATGGAGTTCTGCATATACATACCAAGCACGCATGCATCCTTGTAAAGTGGAATAAAACTTGTGCACCCATAGTGAAGGTGGTAAAGCTTCCTACCCTTATGTCCAGAGTCTCTCACACTTCTGAACGTGGTGCTGAATAGGTTGATTACCATGATAAGTACAGATTTAGATTTGTAGGTGCATTGCTCCTAAAGAACCTAGTAGTAAGAGTGATCCTAATTTCATTCCATCCTACAAGATTATCCTTGTGGGCCACCCACCAGTGTGTTGTTGTCCCACGTAGTGTATATGCTAGCATATTTCTTCTTTCCAATGGGTCTATCCATTGTTCTTCCATGGCACGCAGGAATACCATAGGATCTCCTTCTCTGGTGTAACAAGGTACCGAGTTGTTACCTATCCTCCTGACATAATGTAGTTTCCTGCCTCTAAGAAATATTCTCTTTACTTTGCGCCCTACCAACTCTTAAGTGTTATGAGCCCAATTATCACAAGAAACACTTGTAGTATCGACTAATGGACTGTGCATCCTCCCACTAAATTATTCCTTCTTTAGTTGGCTCAAGCATCTCTGGGTCTCAGATGATGGGTACATAAATCCTATTGAGATCATCTCCACTTAAGGGCTCAACATAGGGTGCAGATTTTCCATCTATTAAAGGGATAATAACTTTTTCCTCCTTGTTTTCAAAACTGATATAACCTTTGTTGAACCAAAGATCAACATTATTTGCATAGCACCAAGGATGCCCCAATAGAGTTGGGAAGCTATCTGACTCTGCCAGTGCTAAAACCTCAAAGTCTCCAGTGAACTTGGCTCCTTGTATGGTAATGGATGCATCTTTCAAAACTCTGATGGGAGTGGCCTTAGTCCAATTAGCCATGAACAATACATTAGAGGATGGCTGCAATGGGGGTCTTCCCATTTGTACCCATGCATCTAAGGTAAGAACATTGACTTCCAACCTGTATCAATCAGTATATTACTCAATAGCCACCCATCCACAACAGCATTCAGAGTGATTTCCTTGTCATAATCTAGGCTATGAGGGGGAAGATTCACATGCAAGATCTATCGTCCAGTCTCAATACTTGTGCATGGAGTGTTTCCCTTTAACCAATCCCCTAACAATGGAATGATATTTTCCTGGTGCAACATTTTACACACTTCCCTTAAGTCATCTATATCAGTTTGGACCATCTCTGATACTTTCTTTTGCTCCATCTTCCGTGATTGCTCTTTTAAGTACTGTATCTCACCCTGAAGATTCCTAAGAACTTCCATGGTTTCCTGATAAACCTCCTTTTGATGGGCAGGATCTGGGTACCGTGCATGTAGAACCTCCTCCTTAGTAATGGTAGGCTTCTATTGTAATGCTTCTCTGGCGCATGCCGCCTCAGCGTGGGTCCTGATATTCACTTGTACACTCCTCATACTCTACCTCCAACTTAGGCATCCACTGATTTTCAACAGCGCATTGTATCCTAACCATCCCCATGCCTTTTTTTTCTTGTTTATGTTACTTACTCAGATGCTCATATAAGTTCAGGCACTCCTCATAGCTATGGTTCTTTCCACAAAAAGAACATGTAATATTCTGAGGACATTCATGCCTATAGTGGTCAGGAGATCCACATGTATAACATGTTCCATGAGGGAACTCACTTCTTCCACTACCATGGCCTCGTCCTCCAAATCCACCATGGTATCCTCGACCTCTGCCACAACCGCCTTCAAAATGCCCTTCATTCCCATAGCGCTCATAATTATGATCATAGCATGCACTCCTATTGTGATCCTGGTCCTGATGCTCATTCTTTCCCTTAGAGTTATCTGAAAACTCCTTTCTGTCATACACCAATATCTATAGCATCATGGATCTAACCAATCAGCTGGCAGTCTTCCATGTCATGAGTCGTGGACCTGTAGATTTTATAGTAGCTTGAAATGTTCTTCCTTATCACACATTATAATAATGGGCAGTAGGCTAGCATCATGGTTTAAATGACATATCTCACAATCTAATAGCAATGAGCACACTGATCTGTAAGGAAAACTATCCTTTGTGTGACCTTCTACTTCACAATCTATGCACCAAATCCCTGTGTGCATCTCATGTGCTGAATTTTTTGATAGTTTCTCCAACTATTTTGCCATAGCTATGATCTGTGCTTCTAAAAATGGGCTCACCCCAGTATCTATGCTTCCAACTACCTCAACGCGTAAGGATGCTTCAAGTGCTTTGCGTGGATCAGTGTATGTCTTATGTGATAATGCCCTCCTAAAAGGGGTAATTAAGCCCCCAATGAACCACTGTGCATGTTGGCTTGCGTGTATATCATAAGAAAGCTTAGATAAAAACATTTTAAAATGGGCATCATACTCTCTAACACTTTCAGTAGTGCCTTGCTTAATATCCTTGAGTGCACTTATACTCTTCTGCTCAAACTCAGGGATGTGAAACTCTTTAAGGAATGCATCTTTTAAAGTTGTATAGTCTACGCAAGTCTGATCAGGGTCAAATTTTTTTTACTAGTTATGTGCACACCCTTGTAACGTAGTAGAAAATTGGATTGCCCTATGCTCAGAAGATGTGATTCCTTTTGTGCGCCACATTATTTCACACATATGCACATGTTCAACAACATATTCTATGCCCCTATAGTCTGGAAGATGAAGAGACATCTCCATGTAAATATTCTGGGGTTGGTGCGGACCTTGCCCACCTGATCCAGAACCTCCTGTGTTTCCCCTACCTCCAGAACCACCAGATCCATCAGAACTAGAGCTACCTATGCCTCTTGATCCCAAACCTGTAGTTGGTGTCAGACCAGAAGATGTACTTCCTTATGTCCCAACAGTAGAACTAAATTATACCCCGATAGTCTATGAAGCATTACCAATCCTAGAAGTTAGTCCAAAAATTAGAGCGCACCTGTATTCTATGCTGATGATACACCTGAAAAGGTACTCCCATATAACAATGAAGTTGTTTGTGCTGCCATCACTGTGCCTCTTATAAGACTCACTCCTACTCTCCCACTGCTTGAATTAGCTTGATGACTGTTTGTTGTACTAGATGCTGGAAAACTAAGTGCAAGGGCAAGGTTACCAAGTGGATTCAGATGCACGCCCGCGAACCAGGTCATCTCTGTTGGTTCACTTCTATGTGAGGCTGAGGAGGGTTCCCTATCATGTTTTCCCAAATGGGGGAGTTCCTGAGGCTCGGGTTCCATGTCTTCTACGTGAACTTCAACTCCTTCCCGAACTATCTTTCTCCACAATGCCATTTACTCTACAACCTCCGCTGCTTCTCTACCTCCCTCTCGCATGCCTCATTATACTTAAGTCACCTTTTCTCTCTACCTTTCTGCCGCTAGGTCTGCCATCTTTCATCAAACCTGCTCCTGCCCCCGCGCATGGTGGGGTTTAGTTAGCCATCAATTTACTCTCCAAATTCAAAGTTACCATCAGGATCTTGATCACCAGTGGAATGCCTTGCAGGTAAGTTCCCCTTGGATATCGTAAAAACTAGAATTCAACTACCTCTAGACACGAATAAGTGGAAATTGAGTACTCCAAGATATAACTGTTCAAAACACCACAGAACCACATATCCACAGCTCGAGTCCAAATCATATCAGCATCATAAAGGGATTGAAATTCTTCCTATGTCCAGACAAGTGCGTGATACCTCTAATTCCACTTAGATGCATAAGCAATCATCCACTCGTACAATTCTACTGGAAAGATAACGAAGAAGCTCTCATATAAACTATCATACAGGTTCTATTCCACCCACATGCGTGCATTAAACTCAGATCCAGTGCTGAACCACCATGTGTATTCTTCTTCAAGATCATGTATCCACTCCTCAACACTTGCTAAGGTCAACCGGTATGTCTTCATCATGAACCATCTTGAAAACAACTGAAAAAGAGGTCCTGACAATGGAACCAATGATGTAGGCTAGAATTCAGCAATACAAGCCCAGGCACGCTGACACATCACTCAGCCTAGACTAAGTGCTCACTCGAAGCACGCAAAGGTACCAGACCCCTCTTTAGGGTTTCTGTTGCAGGATGTTAGCATGATGAAGACTTTAACCATTTAGATCTATAGCTGATATATCTTTCAAATAGTGCATATTCAGACCTAGATCTAGAAAATAACAACATTAAAGGATAACCATAATGGAATCAAGCATGCAATACTAAATTATAACCATGATAACACCTTGTTTCAGTCCAAAATATCCATTATATTAATTGCAGTAAATACACAGAAGCTTCGTTACAATAACAGTAGTATACGCTCATGCGCATAACAGATCTAGCAACATAATCTCACTATGCCCTAGTTCTCACATGTATATCTATGCTCTCTCTGCTACACAATTCAATACATATTTATAAGGGTGGGGAATTTCCCTTCACCATTTATCTAATCCCAAAATAGGTCGCATGCTATTATTAGCCACACACCGTTACAAAAATAGGCTTACATGCAAGAATGCTAACAATAGATCTCTCTTTGTCAACTATCAGTTCACAATTCTATCTTTAGCCTGCATCCATGCAAAGCACTTCATACCCGATCATCCAAAAATAGCCAATGTGTGTCACACAACCAATTGATTTGAGTGCTCCACATATTATTTCAAAAAATAGATCCTCATCATGAAAACGGCTAAGTCCCGAATCTATTTCTCTTATTTGTGTGTGATCCTTTCTGATACTCCCGCACCTTTGAATGCACTCTACTCTCTCGTGTAAACCTTATGTATTTCCTTCGCTAAGTGCCAGATTCTGATTGATCAACATTATACATACACATGACATATTCTTCATCAATAAAAGGTGTACTAGAGCGCTTATGTATATTCCATCGTGAAAAATTAGGAGTGTAATAAGGGAATGAATCATTACATATAGTAATTGTCTTGGAATCCATATGATACATGAGGATAGTGTTATATATGTCAATAGTACCACGTAATCTATCTAAGATTGCTCAAGTGTGAGTGGAAAAGATCGCGGATAAAGTGCAACCCAAACTCACATGTAAAAGAACCTTATACCATATAATGCTAGGAGAAATATATAGCCTTGATATTATTTATGTGGTTTAAGTAGAGGGATGATGTCAATAGGAGTGATTCCCAAGTGGGTTTGGGCCTCATAGGTACATATGTTATCATATCAAGTAGGATCATAAGGAACATGATGTTAATACTCTTGATTACTGAATAATGTGCAAGTAAATCTATCAAAATATGTAAGTTGCAAAGAAGAATGACTAGGAATAGAAATATGAAAAATGTCAGCAAGTGTAGGAGCTTGGATGGACTCAAGAGTGTGAAAAACATTATGGTAAGGAACCAAAGCAATGGTAGTGGCTAGTGGAGTGGTAGATTTAACTTTATATTCACTAGGACCTATAACAATTTAATGAAAATGAAATAATGATTCATAAAAGTCCATGGGGGTAAAATCCAAAGAGTGTCATTAGTAAGTTTAATAGCATCAACAACAACATCATCAAAATCATTAGTCTTAACATTATGGTGTTGTATCAAATTCTCAAGGATATTAGAAATAGATGTAAAAAATGTAAGGGAGGATATAACAAAGGAAATGAGATCGGTAGTGTTAGTATAAATGGAAGAGGCAATAGGAAGTGAGGAGATAGGGTTAGAAGTGGTAGGCTCCCTAATATCATGTGTTAAGACAATGCGAGGGGATATACTGAGCCAACAGAATGACCGTGGAGGTGGCTGAATCTATGTAATAATACTTGAATGGTTCAGGATCAGCATTAACAATGTTCTCATAACCATCAAAGATAAACTTAACACAATGATGAACTATCAAAGGAATAGTGTGCATGACATGGGTTTAATATTGACCAAGGAGGAGATCAAATAAGAACGGGGCATCCCTAACATAGAAAGAAATAGTGATTGTGTGGGATCCTACTTGTAAATCCAAGTTGATAATACCAATGCATACATGATTGGTGGTGTCATAACCAAAAACAACAAGAGTAGTCTGTTTAATTATAATATGAGGAGTATTGAGCTAAAATAGTAGGGATAGAGGACAAATATTCAATAAAAAACCATTATCAATGAGTAAATGCTTGATTTGGAAACCCTAAATCCAAGCCATGATAAGGAGAGGAGGAGAATAAACACACGGCTCAGGTAAAATATCCTCATTAGTAAATGTAATAGAATGGATAATGTGATTGAAATATTATATAAGATTAGTAAAGGTGACAAGAGGATCATCACTTTGTATTTGAATAACGTGTAAGGAATTTTATATAGTATGGTGACAATCATGAGCCTTACACAAGATACCAAAGAAAAATATCTTTTTCAGGGTATTTTTTAATTTTTGAATGATGTCATAATCTATAGATGAAGCAATAGGTTAAGGAAGTGGTGCAATAAGAGGATGAAGAAGAGAAGTAGGAAGTTGAAAAGGTTACTTATTTCGATGAGTGGTGATGATATTGTCATTGAAGTATGCAAAGGTATTTGTGATGTGATGTGGATGATGAGTAATGAAAAGAATATACTTATCTTGGATGGCCTCTTGGAGATAAACACGAGTAAGTACGAAAGAAGAAGAATTAGTCATAACCTTAGAAGAGGAAGAAAAAAGGAAAGGGATCCAATACTATTGGCATGTGGTCCTATAGGTGTTGTATTTGATGAAAAATCACATTAATGACAAAGTGGATGATGGATTAGGGTCAGATGATGTTTTGTATGGTGTTGGCATGATGATTCATATGTGTAATTGATGTTACAATGAGATTCAATGAGGATTGTTTGTTCTTGCAAGCTCATTCAGGTGCCTAGATGATGTTTCTTAGTGGTATGAGATTCTTGGTTGTTGGAGAAGCTTATTATATTAATGGATATCAGGTTTGGAGAGTGATTGGGCACACACATCAGTTGTAGGGTGCAGATACAAGTGATTGACCATGGTACAGGTGCTCATTTGGAACATGTATGAATGTTAGGAGGTGTGAGTATGATATTTGGAGATATATGAGTTCATGGATGCATGTATTTAGGTGTATCACAGTATACCAGGTATGTCTGGGTCATTTTCAATGATTACATGATGAGTTATACCATTCTTTCAGTTGACCTTAGCTTCTACAGTACAAAACCCTAAGGAGAAGCTATGAAAATGAGATAGGATGGAAAAATGGAGAGCTATCAATGAAATTTTGATTATTTTATATGTTAGTGTGATGTGTTATGGTTCTTTGAGAAAAAATTTAGGTTACTAAGATGTGAATTTTGAAAGATATGTCAGTTTTGGTGAGACAGGGTTAAGAACTAGTGTAAATCCAACTCGAGTTGAAACTTTTGATGCTCACCCTGAATTGTGTGCTTTACATGAGACCTTGTGTCTTCCATGGATGTTTCTATGGTGAGTCTATAAGGTTTCAAAAAAATAATTAGGTCATTTCATTATCGTGTTTTTATGAATGAATGTTAAGAAGATAAAGTGGTTTAAAACCCTAGTTAAACCCTAGCTAGTAGAAGCTTGTAGAAGAAGAGGTAGTGTGAGCCTATTTTGATTGATTCATCAAAAGTGATGATTGGATGATGTATCTTACTCTTCTGTATTTCTAGAATTTTGTGGTAGAGGTCATGGTGATGAGTGGGCCCCACTCAAACATGTCAGTTTACGAAGAAGAGTGTTTTGGGACAAGGTTGTCAAAAAGAGTTGCATGCTAAATTGATGTTATGGAATGTATGTGAGATGATATTGATTTCCATGGAGGTTTTAGGACATGTTCATGTAGGTACATGGTTGAGTGATCTCCATTCAGGTTGATTGGTCAAAGGGCAGTTTTTGAGGCCTTAAAAAGTAGTGTTTAGTAAAATTGTCACAACTAGAGCTATGGGTGGAATTTTGAGATGATTTTTTTTTTTTTGGGAAAGAATATTTAGATATATTTCTTGTGATATTATATTTTTCTCATTATTAGGTGTTTTGATATGGTTTCTAGGCCTTTGAATAAGGAATGATGCACTTTTATGAAATTTTTGAGTTGTTTGAAGAATGAGATGGATTAGATGATGCTTAATATCATCTGGAATGTGAAGAGGGATGAATTTGGAATTCAATTAATCCATTTATAAGTAATTAATATTTCTATAAATGTTTTTATGAGCTAATCTTTGAAAAATGATTTTTGGGTAGGTTGATTTGGTGAAGACAAAAGTGATTGTGGTTTGAACAAGTGGTTGATACAAGGATTCTAACTTGCTTAGAAGTGTTATAAAGGTTATAGAATTTCCATAAATTGGTTACATGGCATGGTTTGGTTTAGTTTAAGTGATTTGGTGGAGCAACGCAGTCTAAATGATGTTGAAGGGTGTAGGAAATAACAATTTTGAGAAATACAAAGAGTAATGGGCCCATTAAATGAAATAATTTGATTGGTTGAGATAAATTACGATAATGTATGAATCTTAAATTATATTTTAATCATGTGTAATGATTTATGGGTCATGAATAATTATGATTTTTATGTAAGAGAATTTTTATCTTTGTCCCTATGGGGTTTTGAGTCATTTTTGGCACATGTAATGAGGTTTTTATCTAGGCAGACCTACTTGGGTCACTCATGTCATTTATATTTCAATTTTGGGATGTTTTTTATGATTCATGGGTTGGGAAAAATGAGGGAAAAGGTTTGTGTTTGAATTTAAAATTAAGAGGAGCTTATAAAATCATAGTTTTGGGTGCTTTTGCAAGGTAGCTGTGTGTGTGCAAGGTGTGCAACCTAGGTGTCAGATATCTACAGGTGTTGAAGCATGAATTGAGTTTTCCTCAAGTGTGTTGTAGGTTAAGGAAGATCAAAAAGAATTTTTGAAAGTGTTTGAAGGTTTGAAAAGTGAAGGAAGAGCTTGTTTGTGAAGGATTGGACACATATTTGAAGAAGTGTGAGCTGAACCAAGTGATCTCCATCAGTTGTGACAGAAAAAAATCAGATATCGGATCATCAAAAGGTGGTTGAGTGGGTGCTTGATCATGTTGGGGGTTGTAGCCTTTTTGTGGAGTGGGTGCTTCACAAAATTAGATGTTGGTGCTCCCTGTAGAGTTGTAGCTTTACTAAACTAGGGGTTGGTGCTCCTTGTGGGGTTGGTGCCTCATAAAAATTTGAAACATATCAATATAAGATTTTGTTTTAGTGTGTTTTATTCCTCTTGAAGGTTTACTACTTATATCTTGTGTTGATTTTCTTGATTATGGTTCTTGCACATGTGATGATTTTCTATATGCACACATTAATGGATGGTTGAATTCTTACGAGTTTTGAATGATCATATCTGAAATATAAATTAAAATTATTATAAGGAATGATTCACCCCCAGTCCATTGTGCTTCTAACAACTGGTCTCATAACATGTCCTTTTGAGAAGCTTAACCGCTTGAAGGAAATATTTCGAAGCACAAATGGTTGGTACTATGAAGAATTATCAAAGAGGAATTAAATCCAAAGATGACTATGGCTCTACATCAAGTGAAGGTATGATGTGGGTAGGAAATTTCCCTAAAGTTTACTCCCCTTTAGGAGTTGTAACTTGTGAATTTGGAGAAGGATTTGATGATTCAGATTCATATGGTGAAGTCACCTTGGGAAGTAGTAAAAAGGGAACTTTCTCATGCTAGAGACGAGGACCAAAATCTCAAAGAATAAAGTGATGAAATGATGAGAAAACATGAAATAAATATTAAGCTCCTTGAAAGCAAGTTGAAGAATGAGAGCAAAGAACATGATGAGATCACATAACATTTAGAGAAACAATTAGAAAAGGTAGTAACCTTCCTTGAATCCAAGGAATCAACCAATGAGCATAGTAACATTTTTCAAGTTTTGGAGTCACAAATGGAGGAGGTGTCTGAAAACCTAAAGATCAAAGAAGAAGAATGTACTCAACTGAAAGCACAGGTTTCTTTTCTTAATGATAGACTCAAGACTAAGGAGGATGAATGTATCAAGTATGAAATAGGCATGAAATATTTACATTTAAGGCTTGATCTAGTTTCAAGCAAACTAAAAATGTTTGAGAAAAGTACAAATGACCTAGATAGTATTCTTAGCCAACAAATATTAGTAGGTGATAGGGCTAGTTAGGGATTCAATGAGGATCTCAAGGACAAGGAATTGAATAAAAAGGACATGGTTTCAAGCAATGAAGATGGTGAACCAAGTGCCAAGGAAGAAAAGAGGGTGACATACACTGAGGAAAATGAGAGGACAAAGCCTATTAGGAAACCTAAAGCATCAAGGTATGAAATATCATTTACTGGCTATTGTTTCTCATGTCATGTTTTTGGTCATAGAGCTATGGATTGTAAGAAAAGGTCTCCTAGGAATGGTGTAGGCTACTTTCATGGTGAATGTCATTCATGTTGTGAGTATGGTCATAAATCCAAGGATTGTGGATGGAATCTAAGAGTGTTTAAGCCAATAAAAAGTAAGAGAATTTTCATCAAGATATATGATCCTAGAGATACTCAACTATGGGAAGACAATAGAAGTGAGCTTGCTAAGAATGTTGTATGCTACAATTACAAAAAAAGAGGACATGTTCCTAGGTTTTGTTTGTATGATCCACCGTGACATATTGATGGTCTCAAGAGGAAGAATACATAGTATGCTACAACTATAAAAAATTTGATCATGTTGCAAGGAATTAATATCAATGTTTCTCAATTTAAAACAAGAGGTTTCAAGGGCCTAGTGTATAGGGAAAGGGTCTTCTAAGGCCTAGAATACATGAAAATGGTCCAAGAAGGAATTAAGAACCAAAATGAGATCTTCATACTTTAGTAAGAGTTGGTAATGGAGGAAGGAAAGGTGTGATACAAAGCTCATATCATAAAAGAGAATAATGAGTTTTTCAAGTACATAAGGGGGATTTAGACCTCTTCAAGACCTTATTTTAGGTCTTCTTGGTGTTCATATACCTTCACTATGCTTCTTAAAGGTATATCAATGCATATAAAGAATTGGTGTGAGGGGGAGTTGTCTGAGTCAATATGTGCCTCCTCTACAAGGTCAAGGTATGTCATTTTAAGATCTTGTTCATGGTCTTGTTGGTTCATGTTGGTTGTTCTTGAGTATTAAAAGTCATAATCCTAGTTTTATGGTCAATTTGTGTATGATTTTGAGTTCTTCTGTCTATATCTTGCATTATCATGATAAATTTGTTTGAAATGTCTTCAGTGTGACAAAGTGTTTAATTATCATGACTATAGAATTTTGTCAGTGGTTTAATAATCATGGAATGTGTATTAATAGCCTTTGTGTCCAAAGTTTTTCTACTTTAGTTGAGTTTTTGGTATGTGAGAAACATAGTAATTGTAATGAGTCCTATGAATTATATTGAAGTAATCATGTGGTGAAAAATCATGCATTCAATGTGTCCATGAATCTTTTATAAGTATGGAGCTAAGAAGGTGTCAAAGAAGTTGTAAATGATATCAAGAGTCTCAATGCATATGTATTGTCATCATAAACTATTTGGGCATGAGTCATAGTCAGTGTGTATCATTAGGTCACGTGTCATGAGCTTTATATGTGTTAATATCTATCTCAATGTGTTGAAGAAACTCTGTGAAGATGGATAAAGTGATCAAGTGATGTATTGATCTGTATGGTGCTTCTAAAGGTGGTTTGTGGCCTATACATGATCAATTCAGATGTGTTGTATAGATTGTCATGATGAATATAGGTATGAAATTGGTAATTTCTTACTTACTATTCATTTAAAAATAGGCTCAAAGAATTAGGGGGATAAATTTCTATGTGTATGATCATTATTGAGGTCATAAGAGAAAAATGTGAATTTCGGTTTCATCCCTACATAGATATGTTCTTCTTAGTACACAATTAGTAATATGAAGAGAAAGTGATATTTGAATGATCAAATGTTGGAGCATAAGGATAAGTTTTGTTACATATCATCTACATGAGGTGGAATACGGGATTCAAGAGATTTGAGGGCCTAATAATGTCTATATTTTTGGAATTCTCTGTTAGAATACAAGTTAATTGAGTTTTCACTAAAAGGACCTAATTTGGATTGTATATGTTGCAAGCTGGGTGTGCCTCTTTTGGAAAGATATCTCAAGGTCTATAAAGGATCTCAATCATCCAAATGAGTGTCTTAATCTGGTATGTTTCCTCTATGAAAGTTAATGTTTAGAAAACTAGACGTGTTTTTGTGTATTTGAAGAGTTAGTAGGCCGATTATGACAAATCGAGATGAGTGGAAGGTATAGTGTGATCTTTGATATTTCTCAAAATTTTTTGTGTCATGAATGATATGGTAAAGTCTATTAAGAGACTCTTAATGATGAAAAAATGCAAAATTGGTATTCTTAGATCCTATGGAAACTTGTGAAGCTTCTATACAATGATTGAACCATCTCAGGCCTATATGTGACCTTCTGAGTGGTTTGAGTCTTTCCTATTGGTATGTTTGAGAAAAATGGGTTGAGAATAGCCTTTAAATACTAGAAGGTTGATCTACAAGTCTTTATTATCTCACTCAAGTGTGAATCTCATAGTAAAGAAATATACATTTCTACTTATCACTGATGGTAAAGAAGATTACGAAAGATACAAGGGCAGAGTATGTTGTATCTTTAGGTGAAAAGTGTATGGAGGTATCCTTATCTCTATCTAATTGATCTAGAAGGGATATTATAAGATAAAAAAGGGTTTTTATCTATCATGTATCAGAGTAAATTTTGTTCTGAGGTTTGAGCAAGGTCTTAAAAGGCTATTGTAAGCGATCAAAGGGTATTTGAACAAATTCATTCATCCTGAAATCTGTATAGGTCATCAAATGTTGTCTATTCTCCCCGAGTCTCTGAATTTTGGAGATATAAGAAGTCATCAAGTGTAAATGGTGTGAGTTATGAGAGTATGGTTGTGGTGTGCATTTATGTTATCATGTAGAGTCATCTCATGGTTAAGTTATGTTTTGCCCAGTTTCTGAGAAGTGTTAAGTGTACTACATCAAAGGTTTACAAGTCAGTGTAGTCAAGTTAAGGCCAAACTGAGTCTAAATTGTTGCCATGTTGGACCTTGAAGATCAGATGGTAAGTAGTTAAGGTATCTAAGTAATAATGATGAGTTGGCTTGAATATATTGGTAGCTATTGTGGATCCATGCCTCCATTTTATTTTCAAGTATGATTGTCATGTCCTTAATCAAGGCTTAAGATTTAATAAAGAACTCTAAGATGATATGTTGAGTGTTTAAGGTATAGAATGCTATGTTAGGAACATGACTACAAATATAATGAATTGTTTACTATTGAATGATAATTAAGAGGTCTTAAGGGTGCTCTGAGTGTGTATAAGGTTTGCAAAGCACAATATAAAGGTGAGATGAAGTATAGAGGTCACCTATAGGTTTGAGTTGAATGACTTAGTTAGAGCTTTTCCATTTTACATGATACAATTATAGAGAATTCCTGATAGAACTCAGAAGATGTTTTAGGTCAAGTTGTATGGTATTTGCATTCTCTGTATAACATATACAATGACAAAGTTAGAATGAGCTTGTAAGGTTTTAATCCATGAAACCATTGTGTCACATCCGAGTTGCTTAATTAACTATTTAAAATAACATGCTAAGGTGTCAAAGAGGTGCAACTACAGGTGCTAGTAACTATATGAGGAGAAAAAAACAAGGATGATGTGACTGTGACATGGAATATGGTATGCGTGAATGCTTCAAAGTGAATGCCATCAGGTAGAGTCAAATGTCATGACTATCTCAAAGGATGGGAGTGGATAGATTTAAACAATTTTAGAGTTCAAGAAAACTTTAGGAGCTCATGGAGTACATCAATGTGTCTATGTACTGTACAATATAATCCTAGACCTAACTAGAAGTCAAGTTCTTTCAAAGAAAGTTGTTAGGAAATTACTATTGTGAACATTATATATGGTTTGATAATATTTATTCAGTAGTGAATATTATGTATGTATGTAAGTTAGGTTCTTATAAACAACCTACATAATTATATTGAATATAATACGAGTTGTTAAAATAACTCATATTGTTATAGTGAGTAGTTATATGAGTCTTAATAGGATTCCTATTTTATAGGACATGTTATTCCTATATATATGTAATATGAAGGTTTAATCAAGCTAAATAGAATACTATTTATTTTGTTTCACATGTTCATTATAAACCAATTTCAATATTTTTTATCACAGAAAAATTAATGGAATTTAAGTTGGTAGGGGTAATCAGACTACTTTGTCCCTGTGGATTATAAGTAATGTGTAAGATATGTTACTCTTTGCGAGTTTTCTATTCTTTAGAGCATGTTATTTGGGAGATCTACTGTCTTTGGAGAAAGAGACATGAATCTTGTGCATCAATTTCTGAAGGCATCATAGATTCTTACGTATTGCCATGCGTCATTCTGCCTATTTCTCTCTGTACCTTTGCAAAGGAGGATGGATTCAAAAGCGTATTTTGTGCATTGTTTTACTAGTTCTATATAATTATCTTGACTAGTTTTTGTATTGACATGTGATGCAATCTGAAAATAATAAAATTACTTGAGAGACATTTTGCTGTGAAATATTAACAGTTGAATACGTTTTCTTTAGACCATGCATGTGAAGAAATTCAGATCTATGCATATTTGAGTGGAATTACACTTTGGCTGTGCGATTAAAATTTGGGGCTCTACGATCTGCATCAATAGACTGTTTTTGCGTTTCTTTTAAGTATCTGATTTTCCAGGAGATCTGTTTATTATCATGCAAGAATAATCTCCTTGTGTGCCTGAATTATCATCTTTGCCGTCTCTCATGCATTTCTATACGAGGTTGAATACCTACTGATGTGCTGCCGTAAATCTTTTTGATATAACGAGGAAATTTCTCAATGAGATTAAATCAATTTTCTCTCAATCCAAGTGACGGAGGAACCCTATAATTCAACTCATTCTAGTGGCAGATTTAGGTAGTCAAAATGTTAGACTCAGGGTTTAATTGAATCAAACTCCCCCACCAACATTTACTCTCCAATCGATACAGATCGTTTTACATTGAAAACCCAAGGTTTTAGATTTAAATGCTCTAATCCTTTCGCACTTTTTGGTCTTCCTCAGTCTTGAGAGTAGCCGAGTGCCCGTAAAATAATTCTACGCCATAGCACCAGCATGATAACTAATATGGTCGAGATCGAGTAAAGTTTTTATTGCTTCTTTTATAATCTTTTTTCAATGTCATGAAGTCTTATCTAAAAAGAGTTCAAATCGACTCAGTTTGTTATTAGTTTGTCTCGTGGAATGTTTAAGATTTCACATCTTCTAGATGTGTTTTCCATATCCTCTACAGAGGTTGGAGTTTTATAGTTTTTATCATGTTTTTAAAGTTTAAATCGTAAAAAATTTCCTCATGGATGTATTTTCGATGTTATCCGATATCTAGTGGAAATTATTAAACATCATGATCACATTCTGTTGAGTTAGTAGCTTCAAATTAGAGGATGGAGGCAATGAAGGCAGTAGGAAAATCAACATCCTCGAGTTCGTCACTACCTCAACAGCCACATACTGCTTTAGTAACATTTTTTGCTTTGTGTGATGAATAAGAACAAATGAGCATCCTTGTTCTTGTGTGCAGTACAATGTTTTTGTTCCCCATGTGATGATGATGATGTGGATATTTGTACCATTTATACTATAGCAGGAAGTGTTCTTGATTAGATTGATTTGATGGTTGATTTGAATTGGTTGATGGGTCCCAATTCATGTATTCACCTGGATAGGTTGATGGGCCCCTATTCATGGATGATGTAGCTCCCACAATCAGTGTCGAGTATCAAGACTATGCGCTGGCTACGGAGTGGCATGTTGCTTGGTTGAAGATGGTGTTTTCCCACTAGGGGGGGATGTTAGGAAATTACTATTGTGAGCATTATATATGGTTTGATAATATTTATTAAGTAGTAAATATTAGTATGTATGTAAATTAGGTTGTTATATACAACCTTCGTAATTAGCTTGAATATAATACAAGTTTTTAAAACAACTTGTATTGTTATAATGAGTAGTTATAGGAGCCTGAATAGGATTCCTATTTTATATGACATGTTAGTCCTATGTATATTTAATATGAAGGTTTAATCAAGTTGAATAGAATAATATTTAAATTGTTTCGCGTGTTCATTCTAAACAAAATTCAAGAAAAGTTGTGTTGACAATTATTTTATGCTCTAATACTTTGAAGAATGTAAAGACACAAAAATGGGTATTTGAAATGCCATTCAATATAATTTGGAACTTCTTAAGTTGAGAAATATACCTGAGAATGCATAATGTAAGAGAACAGGTAAGGGAATAAAGAATGCAGGGCAATGACTGTGAAAGTAAAACACAAGCTACAGGTTGAAGGCACCGTGATAAAGCTAGTATGACATGAGGTGGCATGATGCAGGGTCTACAAAGGTCTGAGATATCTTATGGATATCTACAGAGGTGAAAATATATCTCTACAGGTGCAAAGTGTACATGTGTGGCAGAGAATGAGTCTTTTTATTGTTTAAAGTGATCACTCATGAAATATTTGACATTCACAATAGTGCTCATGGTGTGTGGATGATAAATATATGATAAGGAAGTTGAAAGGTAGAACATGTCAACTAATGGAGGTATAATTCATTTATCTACTCACAAGTCATGATCAAGTTAATCTTGGTGGTTCAAGACCTCAATTAGGTCTGACAAAGTGCTACAGTGTAACTATGACAACAAATATTGCATCTACAAGTGTGTATGAGCTATTTATAACAGGGGGATCTTGAATGAGCATTCTAGAAGGTGAAAATGATGATTCCAAGACAACGAAGGTATGTTGTAGGATTTTTATCATAATTTGAGGTGACTGGTTTTTGAATGTATTATCTCAGCCTAATATGAATGTCAAAATTGAGAAAATGGTTTGGGACCTAGCGAAAGTGTCAAAAGTGATTTCTTGGCAAGATAACATGGTGAGTTACTCAAATTTGTCCTTATGGACTAGAAATGAAGGTCTTAAGCCTAGGGGGGTTATGAAATGTATGCTCAAAGTATGTATGAGGTTCTAGGGCATGTCAAAGTTAGGTAAAATTACACTAAGATGAGTGTTTAGCGACACAAGTCTTTATGATTGAATGATGACAAGATTTGTGAGTGAAAAGCTGGAGTTGTGCCTAGACATGCTATGTATGCTCAAGAAATGAGTTAAGATGGATTTATAGACACATATATGACATTGTTTGCATGTTTATGGTGTGGTCAATTCAGATAATGCTCAGTTACAATTGATTTTTGAAGGCTAAAACAAGGTTGATGGAGAATTTAGCTACTTTTGCATTCTTAGAAGGTGGAAAATAATGTTTTTGCTCCAAATAAGGTGAGGTAATTATTTATTCATGTTTTATTAGCATGTTCAGATGTTGTAGATGCTCTACCCAGGGGGAGCATGGTAATTACATGCTTAAAATGAAGGAAAAAACAAGTTTGAGAGAAAATTTCAAGGTCTTGAGATTGCATAAGATCTTTGGTTGATGTTTCTAACCAAAGCATGATGCTATGAAGCTATGAAAGGTTAAGAACATGCTAATATAGGTATTCCTTCGTCTTTAATGTAAAAAGGGGGATAGGTTCAGGTAGTTTTCTATCAATGACAAAGGGGGATATTGTTGGCATGTGGTCCTAAAGGTGTTGTCATTGATGCAAAACCGCATTAATGACAAAATTGATGATGGATTATGGTCAGATGATGTTTTGGATGGTGTTGGCATGATGATTAATATGTGTAATTGATGTTACAATGAGATTCAATGAGGATTGTTTGCTCTTGCAAGCTCATTCAGGTGCCTAGGTGATGTTGCTTTATGGTATGAGCTTCTTGGTTTCTAGAGAAGCTTGTTGGCATAAGGGATAACAAATTTGGAAAGTGCTTGGGCACTCAAAAAATTTGTAGGGTGAAGATATATGTGATTGACCATGGTACATGTGCTCATTTGGAGTAGGTATGGATGTTAGGAGGTGTGAGTATGAGCTTTAGAGCTATATGAGATCATATATGCATGTATTTAGGTGTGTCATGGTATAACAAGTATGTTTGGGTCATTTTTAGTGATTACATGATGAGTTAAAGAATTCTTTCAGTTGACCCTAGCTTCTACAGTGCAAAACCCTAAGGAGAAGCTATATAAATGAGATAGGATGGAAAAATGGAGAGATATCCATGAAATTATGATGATTTTAGAAGTTAGTGTGATGTGTCATGGCGATTTGAGAAAAATTTCAGGTTGTTAGGGTAATTTTGTAAGATATGTCAGTTTTGGTGAGACAAGGTTAAGAACTAGAGAAAATTCAGCCCGAGTTAGAACTTCTAATGCTCACCCTGAATTGTGTAATCTGCATGGGACCTTGTTTCTTTCAAGTATTTTTCTATGGCGAGTGTAGAAGCCTTAAAAAAATTAGGTCATTTCATTATCAGGTTTTTATGAATGAATGTTAAGAAGATAAAGTGGTCTAAAACCCTAGTTAAACCCTAGCTAGAAGTAACTTGTAAAAGAAGAGGTATAGTGAGCATGTTTTGATTGATTCATAAAAATTGGTGATTTAATAATTTACAAGAATATTCTATATTTCCATAAATGTATGGTATAGGTCATGGTGATGAGTGGGCCCCACTCAAATAACTTAGTTTCTAAAGAAGAGTGTTTCGGGATAAGGTTGTCCAAAATATTTGTATGTTAAATTGATATTATGAAATTTATATGAGATGATATTGATGTCCATGGAGGTTTTAGGACGTGTTCATGTATATACACAGTCAAATGAGCCCCATTTGGGTTGACTGGTGAAAGGGCGGTTTTTGAGGCCTTAAAAAGCTGTGTTTAGTAAAATGGTCATAACTAGAGCTACAAGTGGAATTTTGAGATGATTAATTTTTTTTTTCCGAAAGATGATTAAGTTATATTTCCAGTGATATAATATTTGTCTCATGATGAGGTGTTTTGATATGGTTTTGAAGTCATTCTTTGAACAAGAAGGTTTTTGCAAGTACAGGACAAGATGTGCTTTTATGAACATTTTGAGTTGTTTGAAGCATGAGATGGATTAGGTGATACTTGATATCACATGGAATGTGAATAGGGATTAATTTGGAATAAAATTAATTCATTTATAAGTCATGAATGTTTCTATAAATGTAATTATGAGCTAATATTTGAAAATAATTTTTTGGGAAGGTTGATTTGGTGAAGACAAAAGTGATTGTTGTTTGATAAGGTGGTTGATTCAAGGATTATAAATTTCTTAGAAGTGTTCTAAATGGTTTTTAATTATCATAAAGTGGTTACATGGCATGGTTTGGCTGAGTTGAAGTGATTTTGTAGCACAATGAAGTTTAAAGGATGCTGAAGGGTGTAGGAAACAACAATTTTAAGAAATACAAAGAGTACTGGGCCCATTAAATAAATAATTTGATTGGTTGAGATAAATTAAAACCATTTATGAATTTTAAATGATATTTTAATCATTTGTAAATATTTATGGGTCATGACTAAGTATGGTTTTGATGTAAGGGAATTTTTTATCTTTGTGCCCATGGGGTTTTGAACCATTTTTGGCACATGTAATGAGGTTTTTAGCCAGACATACGTACTTGGGTCATTTGTGACTATTATATTTCAAATTTGGGATGTTTTAATTATGCATGGGTCGTGAAAACTGAGGGAAAATGTTTTTTTTTGAATTTGAAATCAAGAGGAGCTTATAAAAGTGTAGTTTTGGGTGATTTTGCACGCTAATTGTGTGTGTGCAAGGTGTGCGACCTATGTGTGAGATATTTTCAGGTGTTGAATCATGAATTGAGGTTGAATAAAGTTTTTTTTAGGTTTAGGAAGATCATAAATAATGTAAGTGTTTGAAGGTTTGAAAAGTGAAGGAAAAGTTTATTTGTGAAGGATTGGACACCTAGGGTTTGAGTGAAGGTTAGAAGAAGTGCGAGCTGAAAAAATTGATCTCCATTAGTTGTGGTAGAAAAGAAACAAATATCAGATCATCATAATGTGGTTGAGTGGGTTCTTGATCATCTTTGGGGGTTGTAGCCTCCTTTTGGAGTGGGTGCTTCACAAAATTAGGGGTTGGTACTCCTTGTAGGGTTGTAGCTCTAGTATCTACTAAACTAGGGGTTAGTTCTCCTTGTGGGGTTGGTGCCTCACTAAATTTTGAAACATATCAATATAATATTGTGTTTCAGTGAATTTTATTCCCCTTTAGGGTTTCTCACTTATATCTTGTGTCTTGCGTTGATTATCTTGCTTATGGTTCTTGCACATGTGATTATTTATTGTATGCACAAATTAATTGATGGATGAATTCTTATGAGTTTTGAATAATTAGATCTGAAATATAAATTAAAAAATTATTGTAAGGACTGATTCACCCCCCCTCTCATTCCATTTTGCTTCTAACAAGTACATGATCACAGGTGGAGTTCACAAAATGATGTAAATAAATTTTAATATTTATTAGAGGACTAAGATCAAATGAATATAACAATAAAAAATAAGATCTATAATGTAGGAAACAAACAAGTGTAATTAATACTGAGATACAAGTAACTTAGCTTGTATTTTGAGTTCTAGGCTGATTCTTGGCTGAGAAATAGGATGAGAATGTTGAGTCTAAATTGTGTATGCTCTGTTTAAGAAACTAGGATCTGAAACCTCTTCGAACAAGACTGCCTAGATGAGGACATGACCACCTGAGTTCTGGTGTCTAAACTAGGTGCTAGTTTCTTGAAAACAATTCTAATTATGATATTTTTAGGGTATGAACTTATATTCTTCTTTTCTCTCTTTGTCACATCCACTTTGTTATAGGGGTTTTATATCACACATGAACCTGTAAAATAAACCCTAGTTACCTACACAAGGATCAACCAAACATTATATGAAATAAACAATACATATGATTAAATTTGATTAACCTCGATGATAAACCTAATGTGATTTCCATTGAGTACTGCACTACATTTAAGAGTTTATGTAGTTCTTGTGTGTGTGTGTGTGTGTCCCTTGTGCCAGTTGCTCTAAGATAGTGGGCTATAACTAATTTTACCCCAAGATGAATGTGTGAGATGGAATTCATAAATAACCCCTCCTATGCAGTGAATAATGTAGCCCAAATGTAGTCCTTGAATGCTACTCTTTCTCCAAAGTAGAAAATAGTAAGTAATAGCCCAATTTGTCCATCCCCTAATAATAGTGAGTAAGTTATGTATATATCTGACTTTCTTGTTTGAATTTCAACACTTAGTGACACCAAAATTTGACCCAAAGAATTAGAAAAGATCCAAAGTTAAGTACCAAACAGTAATTTAAAAAACTAAAGTGAATGGAAAAAAATTCCCAGAAGGGACACTAGCACCTAGGCGGTAGTGTCCTTAATGGGCGATACGTTCCCAAAGCCAATAAATAAAAACATAACCAAAAATTGGGACATGGATCCTTGTGACCTGACCAAAATATGTAAATCCAAGAAGTATAAGACAATGTCACAATCAAAATCAATCAAAATCAAATATGATCCAAAAATGGATATGAAAATACCCAATTCTATATATTTTCCATATTTGATACTTGTCAGTGTAGATTCTCAGACATTTTCTTTATTTAGGACATAGTCTTAGGCAGGACCGAGGGTGATCTAAGACACCTTCAAATGACATATTGGTGGGCCATCATTATTCTATGTCGAAGGATTTTTCTAGATGATAGTTACGTAACTGCACCCTGATGGTTACGTAACTTCCACTCTTCACAAAGTGGCGGTTATGTAACCATTGCTTGCAGGGACTGGAGGTTGCGCAACCACCAATCTGGTCTTAGGGACCAGATGGTCCTGTACATGACGATGCCAGAATTCAGGAAACTCAACAATTACAAATGTTTGGGCTTTTAAAAGGTTCAGTTTTTCTTTCCATCCATCCATGGGTAGAGAAAACTATAAATGTAAGTTTGATTCTTCATTCTAGTAAGTGATTTTGAGTGAATTCAAGTGTGAGAAAAGATGAGTTAGAGTTTCTTTCTTGTTTTGTTCATTGAGAGGGATTTTTTCATAGTTGAGAAGTTGTTGAGCAAGTAAATACATTTAGAAGGGGTGTGAATCCTTATTGATGGCCAATTGTTGGCAGTACACTTTGTATTTTTAGAGAATTACATAGTGAGAGGGAAGCAATTTGCTTACCCACTGGAGTTTTTCCCACCTTGGGTTTCTCCAAGTATAAATTCTTGGTGTCTCCTTTGCATTATATTTCTCAATTTTCAGTATAGTTGTGATTGTTTTATGCACATTATATTGGTTAAAAGGAACTTAAGTCAATTTTCATTCAATTATCAGTAAACAAGATTTGTTAATTGTTGAAAAGAGGCAGTTTACAGATCGGATTGGTATCAGAGAATATTAGATTAATTTCTTTTTTGTGTGGTTAACTTGTGTTGACATTATTGCAGTTAGATGTCCCCTTACCTGAAAGGGAAAATAAATAAATGAAGGTATCCTTAATCCTTTTGAAGTAGATATTTCCACCAAGAAGTGAAAGTAAGGAATCCAAGACATGGCTCGTAGAGAAGATGCATATGAGACTGGAGAAGAGTGTTTCTACAAGTTAGAGGAAAATGTGGAAAGTATGTCCAAGGATGTGGGAAATATTTCTTTTTCTATTGGGAAATTTTAGTCCATCATGAGATTTCTCATGGAGAAAATTGGTATTTCAAACGAGGAACTAGGATCCCATGAAGAAGATACTCATGAGTCTGAAGAAGAGAATCCCCGTGCCATCCCTAAACCTCCTCCATTCAAAGAAGAGGAAAAGATAGAGATTCAACCTTATGATGGAGACATGAATGCTGAGAAGGTAGACCATTGGCTAGCTCAACTTGAGGTATATTTCAGTTTGTATCAAATCAATGAGAGTCAATAGATTTCCTTTGCAAGGTTAAAATTGACCAATCATGCTTTAACTTGGTTTGAAATTTATGTTCATTCTATTGGTTGTTAAGAAGCTTCCTCCTATTACTAAGTGGGATGAATTTAAAAGGCTAATAAAAAAGTAGTTCTATCATATTTGTTATGAGGAAGAGAGGTCCATGTATTGGCAGTATCTCAAGTAGAAACAAGGTATGAACGTGCAAGAGTACACTAGTGAGTTCTAAAAGAAATATTTATAGATGGGAAAAGATGTAGCAAACTAGGACCTTATGATGAAGTACATTGGTGGACTCCATAGCCAGTTGGGGAGACTAATTTTCTCGGTCAAGCTGAAAGATGTAGATGAGGCTTGTTCTTAAGCTCACTATTTAGAGATGGGTAATAATAAAATTTCATCTACCTCTCAACATGCTTCAAGAAAATAAGGTGACACCAAGAAAAAGGAGAAAGGAAAAGGGAAAGGTAAGAAAAATGCTACTTCCATTTCTAAGAAGGATACTAAAGTTCATTATGGGAATTGTGATGTTGACACTCATTCTGAGGAAAAATGTTGGAAGCTCCACTTGGAATTACATCCCTTCAAAAATAAGAAAAATAAGAAGGCCATGGATACCCTCTAAGGAGATGAAGTATTTTGCAACGAAGAGGTGGATGAGACTATGTGTTGTACCTCCGTCTACAGAGCGGTATATTTGGTTAGTAAAATTGTTGTTCAAGAAAAGGAACTAACTAAGATTTTTCATATAAAAATTCAAGTGAAGAAAACTAAGGTGGATGCTCTTTTTGATACATGTTCTCAAGATAATTTGATTAGTAAAGAGTTAGGGGATAGGATAAAGTTGTAAAATTACAATCACCCAAGTCCATATTCATTAGGTTGGCTAAAGATAGGTGTAGATATCAAGGTTCCCAAACAATGTAAAATCCCTTTTGGCATTGATAAGAAATTCATTGATGAAGTTACTCATAGATGGTGTTCCCCTTGATGTGTGTGGTGTAGTGTTTCGATAGCCCGTATTTGTATATCAGGGATGTTATCTTCTTGAGGAGAGCCAACCAGTACCATTTGGTGAAGGATGGTAAGAGCTACATCATTTCAGCCTTTTTAGGAGACTCAAAGATCTCTTTGGTAAGTGCCACCAAAGCCCAAAATCTTATTAATGTTAGTGGTAAATTTACATTACTTATTTTAAGGGATATTCCAGAAGATGATATTATTGCATCTAAAACCACTTGTAGCATGTTTTCTAACAAAGAGAAGATACATAAAAAAGAGTTGGTTCAACAGTTTAGAGAAGTTTTCCAAGAGCCTACGGGGCTTTCCTCCAGTCAGTGACAATTGAGCATGAGATAAACTTACTACCCAATAGCTTTCTTCAAAACTTGGGATTATATATGTAATATTTGAAAGATACCAATGAGGTAAAACAACAGTTGCAATCTTTGATTAAACAAGGTATAATCCATCCTAACACTTCTCCATGTGGTTCTCCTATTATTTTAGTACCTAAGAAAGATGGTTCATGGAGAATGTGTGTTGATTATAGAGATTTAAATAAAATAAGCATCAAGAATAGGTACCCTCTTCCTCTCATTTATAATTTTTTGGATTAGCTACAAGATGTTAAATATTTTACTAAGCTTGATTTGAATTCTAGGTATCACCAACTGCGGATCAAGGAAGAGGACATCTGGAAAACAACATTCAAGACTAGGAAGGGGTTAAATGAATGGTTGGTATTATTGTTCATGCTATGCAATGCACTAGCTACCTTCATGAGGTTGATGATGAGCTAATGAGGCCATTTATTGATTCCTTTGTTATTGTGTACTTGGATGACAATTCTAGTTTTTAGTAGAACTTTTGAGGAGAATATTGATCATTTACACCAAGTTTTGCAATTTCTAAAGGAGAACCAACTAGTGTTGAATAAGAAGTGTGAGTTTTCTCAACAAACATTTGTATTTTAGGGACATGTGGTTGGAGATGGAGATTTGAGGATTGATCCAGAGAAGATAGAGGCCATTAAAAATTGGCGTACACCATCGAGTTTGACCAAGACTAGAAGCTTTGTTCGTGCATTTTAGTATTTGAGGAAGTTCATCAAGAACTTCTCATCCATAGCAGTGCCACTACATTCGGTAACAATAGGGGGTAAGGATTTTTATTGGGGTAAGAAACAACAAATTGATTTTGAGTCATTTAAATATAAGATTAGTCATGCTCCAGTTTTGGCATTACCTAACTTATAACTACCTTTCAAAGTGGAAACTGATGCCAGTGACTATGTTATGGGGATTTTCCTACTTTAGGGAGGTAGGCCCATATGTTATCACTCTGAATTGTTTCATGGTGCCGCTTTGAATTATTGTACATATGATAAGGAATTTTATGCTCTTGTGTAAGTGGTCAAGAAATGGAAACATTATCTAATGGGTAAAGAAACTATCATTCACATGGATCACCAACCTCTCCAATATCTATAGGCTCAAAACAAACTTCAGTAGGCTAGACACTATAAATGGATGATTTTTTTAGAGAAATTTCATTTGATTATCAAATATAAGAATGGTGTGACTAACAAGTTAGCTGATATGTTATCTAGGCCTCTTTTTCTTTCAGCTATGGGAATGTTACCTCTTCTTAAGCCTTTTTTGTGTGAAGCATATTAGGAAGGTTATGAGTAGGATCCGTATTTTAAAGATATTTTTTTGCAGATATCTCCAAGCGAGGGATTTACACCTAGGGGAGAATACCACTTCTAGGATGGGTTTCTCTACAAGAACAAGAAAATTCTTGTGCCTAAAGGGGGGATAGTTCACTTGATAAGGGAATCACATATTTGTAAGGTAGCTGGTCACTTTGGTGTGATAAAGACTGTAATGCACTTATAGAGGTGTGTTTATTGGCTCAAAATGCAAGGAAAGGTTGTTAAATTAATTAAAGGTTCTGTTTTATGTAGTACAAACAAGCCTAATAACAAAAATTTGAGGTTATATATGTCGCTGCAAGTTCCTTCCTGGCCATGGGAAAACATCTCCATGGATTTCATGGGTGGTTTTCCTTCTTCCAAAAAAGGTCATGATTACACTTTTTTGGTAGTAGAATGATTTAACAAAATGTGTATTCTAATTCCTTGCAGGAAGACAATAATTTAGGAGTTATTTTTTGCTAATGTGTGGGTTCATTTTATTTTTCCTAATTTTATTGTGTCAGATAGGGACTCACGGTTCATAGGAAAGTTTTAATCTACTTTGTGGGAGAAGATGGATATGAAGTTGAAGAGGTCCACTACTTTTCATCCACAGATAGATGGGAAATTAGAAGTGATAAACTATACCTTGGTCCAACTCTTAAGATGGTACAATAGGAAACATTTGAGGACTTGGGATTATAACTTGGTATATATCTAACATTCTTATAACATGGCAATTCATGCTTTGAATAGTTAAAATCCTTTTGAAACATGTTTTGGTTGTTTTCCTAAGAGTGCTTTTGATGTTGTTTTGAGATTACCATGTCAAGAAAACAAAAAATTAGAATTAGAGGTCCACAAAGCTAGGAAATTCATTGAGAAAATTTAGAAAATAGATCTCCAAGTATAGGAGAGGTTGAAAAAGTCACATGCTAGGTACAAATCACAACATGATCAACATATAACTAAGCATTCTTTCCTTGTGGGAGATAAGGTATGGTTGTACTTGTACATAGAAAGGCCTCAAGGAAAATATACTGTAATCAAGCCTCTTCGATATGACTCGTTTGAGATTTTGGAACATGTGGGTAAGAATGCATTTCACTTTGATTTACCTCCTTATATGAGGATCTACTTAGTTGTGAATGTTGAAAGTTTTCATCTTTTTAAACCCTCCATGTTGGATGATGAAGAAGAGGGAGTATTAACAATGTCTATTGAAGATATTTCTCTATACAACCAACCATAATTGGAGAAAGATGTAGTATTACAGTGCAAAGAGAGGTCAACACAACGAGGGGTGCAAGACAAGTGGTTGATTTGGTTGAAAGGACAATTACCTACCAATGCCAATTGGTATTCTAGAGAAGATGTGGGGAATAAGTTTCCTCACATTATCATTCCTTGAAGATTTTATGTACTTAAAACGCTAAAATTGGGGAGATATGATCCAAAAATGGATATAAATTACCCAATTCTATGTATTCTCCATATTTGATATTTGTAGTACAATTTCTCATCATATTCTTTCTTTATAAGATGGTCTAGTCAAGATGAGGGTGATCTAAACACCTTCGAATGACATTGGCAGGCCATCATTGTTCTATTTGGAGAGTTTTTAGGTGATGGTTACACAACCGTAAGTAATAAGTATCAACGATTGCATAACCACCAGTTTGTCTTTACTAACGATCATGTCCCCAATGATGCCGAAATTTGGGAAAATTAATAGTCATAATTTTTTGGGCTTCTAAACGGTTCAGTTCATCTTTCTATCTATATTTGGGTAGAGCAACTATAAATACAATTTCAATTCTTCATTTGAGCAAGTGATTTTGAGTGAATTCAAGTGTGATAAAACATGATTTGGAATTATTTCTTGTTTTGTTCATTGAGAGTGAATTTTTCAATGTTGAGAAGTTGTGAGAAATAAAATATAATTAGAATGAGTGTGAATCCTTTTTGAAGGAAAATTGTTGGTAGTATGTTGTATTTGTGGAGAATTACATAGTGAGAGGAAAGAAATTTTCTTACCCATTGGAGTTTTTCCCACCTTATGTCTCTCCAATATAAATTCAGGTGTCTCCTTTTCATTTTATTTCTCAATTTACATTATAGTTGTGATTTTTTATGCATATTATATTAGTTAAAAGAAACTTAGTCAATTTCCATTCAATTATCACTAAACAAGATCTATTAATTATTGAAAAGAGGCAGTTTATGGATCAAAATATAAGGATTAAGAAAAAAGGTGTCACTTGTTCTAACCTTCGTACAAATAAATCATGTATACAACAACATAATAAAGGTGTGATGTAATAGTAAAGTGCATAATTTTATGTCTACATCTACAAAAACTACATACTACATTTTGGGGCTAGCGCATATAATGTTGTACTAAGTGACACTTACTTAGAAGCTTTCCTTATACCCTAAACATCCCACAATATTATCTTCTCTTATTCAATGGAAATAGTGGTTTACATGTATGAGATTTTATACAATCATTCTTATGGTGTCCTTCATCTCCACATTTTGTACACCATATGCTCAATATTGGATTCTTTCCTTATTGTAACTCTTTTAATATTCACATAACCACATTCAACTTGGATTATATCTATTGAATCAATGCCACACCATCACCATAATATTCATTATTTCCTACTTTTATAACATACTCTATTACCTCTGACTTGATGAAAAATTTGGTTTGCACAATCTCAAAAAAAATCTTACTACAGAATTCCTCCACAAACCAAGTAACCTACTAGGTTCATCAAAATAAAAATTAATTTTTTTTCATTACATTAAAAAACCTCATATCATACTCCATTACAAATTCTATAAGATTCTATTTGATTTATTTTAAATCTTGCATAGTCTTGCCTACACACTTATTTCTTTTGAATTCTTGTATAAGAGCATCACACACTTCTTTTAATGTCTTCCTACACAAGTTCATATAGTATATGAATTCCAAATTCTTTTCATGTAATTATCTTATGAGTTCACATTTGTTGGAATTGTCATTTTTCACTCCCTTCATACACCATCACATTTCAAAAGTTAGCAAATAATGTTCCAATATAGTAGACTTGTGTATAAATTTGTAATATGGGCCACATTTCCTCCTACACAAGGCTAACCTCTTGGATTATTTTGCACACCAGTTTGTGTTGAACCACTACTAGGATAATTGTTGGTCACACCTGTACTCACACTTTCCTATTTTATTCATGATTTACCTCTTCAAAATATGAAGAGCCACTACTAGATTCCATAGATTATGGAAAGATTACTTTATATCTAGGACTCATAGAAATGTTTTTACTACGTTCCACACTCCTTCACTTACTCTTGATCAGAAAAAGTATGTGTAAAGGATGTCTTCTCAAGGAATATTTTACTTCCCTTGTAATTTATTCCACACCTATGTCCAAAAAAATTGAAAATAACATTATTTGTACTACACATGGATTACTCAACTTCTCCTGCAATTCTTGAAAATTTCTTATATGCTCCCAATTGTTTAAATAATCCCAAGGTACCAATTCTATATCTAGATCAAATGAAATATATCCTAAAAGCGTGGTAATGTCATCTTATATTGGCTTATGTATATCATATATGATTTCCTCAGTGTGGATTACTTTTTATCTAATTGTGCAATACCATGATCCCTAAGATGGCTTCTTGGGATAAGTTACAACTACCTCATGAATCTATTCATGTCTATCTCTAATCCCTTAATATATTTTTCCTCTTACTTTTCCTCTAATCCTTCTATCTTCTTCCCAATTCCACAATTAGGGTAAATACCTCTTTGTGCACCCTCTCATTCACTGATATTGGGGTCAATGCCTTACTGCATACCCTCGGTCACTTCAATATTTTCATTTTCTCTTTTCCTCTATATATTCAAGAGGTTCATTTCCTCCTTCCTCCATCACTCTTAATACTCTACTCCTACTTATAGTTGATTTCACCTTCCTTACTATAACACCTGAACTTCCCCATTTTTCTCTATCTTGATTCTCTTTATAGTCTTTCTATTATTCTATTTTATTATTTTGGACCCTTTTCACCCTTCATGGGCTTGATTTGAGTTTTTCCCCTTCCCCTTCATCTCCCTTATTTTAGGAATACATCCCTTTTGTGCCTACCCGACTACTCCATGTCGCGCGGAATCGTTACCATGGCCTTTTCCAAATCTAACATTTTCAACAAAAAAGTGAGATGCTTGAAAAATTTACCTTGCAATCCCGAGATAAAACATGCTTCTGCATATTCTAATGAACAAAAAAATTGAATACCAAATTTAGTTACGTACCCATAAATTGTAGTTTCCATCCATTGGTCTAAAAATTGGACCCATCTGATATCTAGTTTTTTTTATTTTCCTGTCTTCTCATATGTCCATTCATATTATTCTTTATCTTCATGCCTATAACAATAATATTCAAGTCAATATAAATCTGTAGATAATTATTGTGGGAGATCACACATAAATATCTCTTGAATTTCTCCATATATGTGTTACAACTTGATTCTTTTTACAGGAATTCATGTCAGATCCTCTTCATATTTTGAAATTGTTTTCATCTACTCATGTAGCCATATTTCCACATCACATTGTCCTGGTAGTAAACTTTACATTTTTAGGTCCCAACAATAGAACTGTTGTTAACAAATGTCCTTAGAATGACTCATCAGGACATGCCAAAAGGTGTAGTCTAGGGGAATTCAAACCATTCCATTTATTACTCTTAAAATAATGTGCAATTGATAGAACATAACATAAAATGTGATGTACAATAGCTACGTAGTAGAAACAAGTTAATGAGAGAGATAAATAAGAGACATGAAGATGTAATAATAAAAATGGGTTATATTATTTAATCAATAACTTTGACATAAGTTCAAAATGGAAATCCATCTCAAGATCAAATATCAACATCTTGTGTATTACAATTACATGATTTTATAAAGTTTGAGGCAAATATTAGTTTATTGGTCTCTTTTTCCATTCCTTAAAAAGAGAGGATCTTTGCATTCTTTACTTTTTCTAGAGAGCATTACATATTATATACATTGTTGTTTCTATTTCAGCGATCATGTTTCCCTCTAATCACAAGGATCAAGACATCTTTATTTCAGCTTCAAACAATAAATATTTGACATTTAAAATTTTACATAAATCGCAGGAATAATATGATTAAGAAGAGTACATTTTTTTCCTTATTTTTAATAAGTTACCATCACAAAAAAAGTAATCAAACCATAATCATTGAACATTTGAATTCAGATTATAACCACAAGCAAATCATGCTTTACATGGTACAGATTTAAATATTATTTTACTTACCCTCCAATCAACGAGAAGCTTAACAAAATTGTCTGAAATCAACATTTCCAAATACCAATTAAACATATTCTCTCCAAGTAATGAGCAACTCATCGTATCATCCAAGAACATCATTAACAAAGAAAATAAAACATAATATTTTCAGTAAATGAGAAGCTCTATAAAACGTCAAAGAAAATTATTAAAAAAGAAAATAAAACATATTATTTACATTCAATGAGCGGATGGAGTGTCACACTAGCGAAAACTGTGAATTATGTGAAATTTGTGAAAATAGCGAAATCTGCAAAAAATGTGAAAAAGGCAAAAAGCTTGTTTTTTCAAAAATATCAAAGGCCGTGGCGGGAGATTAGTTTCCCGCATCAGGTTCCGGGGTCCTCACTGGTGCGAACAAGATCCAGTGGGAAATGGCTGGCGGGGTGGCATTTGTGGATCAGGTCGTGAACTTGAAGCAGAAAAGGTTGTGCTTGAATTGATAGGACAATTCGGCACTAGCTTGATTGTCAAAACCCTAGTTTCTTTGTTTGGGGAGTCAGCTACTGGAAAACATGGTGGTGGAAAAAATTCTGGTGCAAGCTAAGCCAACCATTGAGGTGATAAAGGAGATCCATTTCAATCCATCCCCAGTTAGGTCTGATAGGTTGAAGAGCTCGAAAGACTTCAAGGTTGACGGAATCGATTTCAAAATTGCTACAGAAAGTTTACATCTCTCCATGCCTCCTCCTCCCAAAGTTTTTTTTTTCTAATTCATGGGTGAAAAGGGTGATTTTCTGTAAGTTTGTAGGCACCCATTTCTCTCAGAGGAGGATTTCAAGCTGGGTCACGAACTTCTGAGGCTCAAATGCTAAACCCAAATTCAGTTTCCATGCCAACGGTTTTTTCTAGGTATGTTTCTCCTCCCTTGATTTGTTGAATTTGGTGCTTAAAGAAGGACCCTGGTTCATGAACTCTTCTAGCCTATACTTTCATCCTTGGTCACCAAATTTCGACCCCTAGAAGGAAAAAATTTCCAAGGCCCCGCTTTGGTTAAGCATTCATGATCTGCCTTTGGATCTCCGCAAATGGTCTGTTCTGAAGCCAATTGCGAACTCCCTGGGGACCCTCGTGCCCATTATTAATCATGCCTTGAATTTATGGCACAAAATCTCAGTGCGTCTCTATATGGCAATGGAATTGACTACCCCTCTACTGCCATCTTTGACTCTCCAAACAAATTCCGGCCCCAAGTGCTTTACCATTGAGTATGATGGTCTAAATGCAAAGTGTTTTTATCGCGGGTAGTTGGGTCATCTGAGTAAGGCCTGCTCTTTGAAATTGGTCAATGTTTCCAAGGAGTCGGATTCTCAGAATGTTGGCTCTATGATGAAAGGTTTGGAGCAGAGAGAAATGGCATCACCCTTGGTGGGTGATATTTCAACTCTTTCTCTTCTAAAAGAAACTAAAGAAGTGCATAAAAAATCTGGGGAATTAATTTCCCTTATTAAGGAAGGTTTCGATCAAGGGAAAGTGGCTTCCCTAAACTCGCTACAATCTTGGCTCCTGGATAAAGTTGAGACAAATAAGCTTCAGTCCCTTTTATGTGACTGATGTCTTGGAGGAAGGAGAATTTGAGCCAGATCTACTGGTACCAGCTTTAGGTTCCTCAAAATTGGCTTCGGTTCAAACAGAGTTAAAGGAGGCCATATGCGGCTCAGCCGGTAAAAAAGGCAGAAAATCCAAACAAGAACTAGCACTGTTGGAAGTGGATGTTGGAAAAAAAGTGTCCTAAACTTTGCCAAAGTTGTGTTTGGGAAGGCTAATGTCCTTCCCTCTCCTAAATGATAATACTTTCTTGGAATATCAGGGGTCTCAACACCCCTGATAAACAATGCTTGTCTTAAGCATTATCTCTTCTCCTCAGAGGCGAGTGTGGTGTTACTTCAAGAAACAAAGATGGCAGCAGAGGAAGCTACTGTGCTCTAGAAAAATTCAGTTAAGGGCTATAATTTATTCTTCTCCAATGCTACCAGGGCCTCAGGGGCTTGGGATTCTGGTGTAAGGAATGTCGGGTTTAGGTTGATCTTATCCACCAAAATCATAGTTGGCAATTGGGTCAGGTTTTCCTGAAATGTTCTCATTTGGTCTTTTACCTCCTTAATGTGTATGGTATGAATAGCACAATTGGAAAAAGAGAGGTTTGGCAAGACATATCCAGGTCTTTGATCCCCCTTGAGGATCAACTGTTGCTTCTTAGTGGTGATTTCAATGTTATCACCTCTGAGAAAGATAAAAAAGGTGGTATTTCCTAGAAATTGGCAATCCCAGACAGATTTTTGTTCCTTTATCTCTGAAAATTTTTTCTTTTAGATATCGAGCCCAAACAAGGTTGGTTCAGCTGGAGCAATCGTAGGAAGGGCTTCAATAATATTACCGAAACACTCGATAGGTTCTTAGTCAACCCTAAGTGGTCTCTAAATAATGTTGTCTTATAATGCTCGATTCTACCCTGGTCTGGCTCTGATCACTTCCCAGTTTTCCTATTAGTCAATATCGAATTTGCCCCTCACAAATCCCCTTTTAATTTTGAGCTTATGTGGCTGAGGGATGCCTCTTTGGAAAACAACATTTTGCAATGGTGGCAGTCCTATCAGGTTGAAGGGTTCAAAAATGCTGGTGCTTGCACAAAAACTAAAACTTCTCAAAAAGGATCTAAGATCTTGGAACAAATCTTGTTTTAAGAATATCTTCCAAGAAAAGTCTAGAGTGGAAGCTGAGTTGAAAGATATTAATGAGTTAATTTTTATCTCTGGCATGTGGGAGGCTGAGTTTCTTTTGGAGAATTCTTTACTATCCGAACTTGGTGAATTGATTCTACGCGAGGAGGTCTTCTGGAAAAAAAAATCACGGGGAATTATGGCTCAAGGATGGGGACAGGAACAACATAGCTTTTTTCATTCATCTGTAAAATCAAGGAAGAGCTCGTATTTCATCTTTGAGATAAAGAGTCATGGTGGTATTGTCCTCTCTGATCAAAAACATATTTCTGATGAAGGGGTCTGGTTCTTTACTTCCCTCCTTCAAGGTGACATCGCATCCTTTGATTCAGAGCAGTCCTCTTTCCTTGAAAATATCCCAACACTGGTCACTGATGCTCAAAATGTGGCCCTTCTTAAGCCCTTCGTAAGCCCTTCACTATGAGTGAAGTGGAGAAAGTGGTATTTCTCTATGGCCAAGAACAAAGATTCGGGTCCGGATGGTTTTCAGGATGATTTCTTTTGGAAATATTGGAACATCGTTGGCTATGATGTTTGGGCGGCTGTGGAAGAATCTCACAGATCCTGTTCAGTGCTTAAATCACTAAACTATACCTTTATAAGTCTCTTCCCAAAGATCCCTCAACCCTCTTCATTCGCAGACTTCAGGCCAATTTCTCTGTGTAATACCTCCTACAAAATCATCTCGAAAGCCATTGCTTCTAGACTCAAAGGGCTACTAGAACCTATGATTTCTCTGGAGCAATCTGGTTTCTTACTAGGGAGGTCAATTTTTTATGGTATTTTTCTCTCTCATGAACTCATTCATTCTCTCTCCTACAATAAATCCCTAGGTATGTTACTAAAATTGGATATTAGCAAGGCCTTTGACAAGATCAACTGGCATTTTCTAATTAGAATCCTTAGAAAGTTTGGTTTTTTGGTTCAGTTTTGTAATTGGGTGTTCAGTTGCATAGCTGGGCCATCTTTCTCTGTGTTAATTAATGGTAATGCTAAAGGTTTCTTTGAAGGTAATCGGGGTATAAGACAGGGAAAACCTATCTCCTCCTTTCTCTACATTTTAGTGGATGACTCGCTGAGTAGGGCCATCAGCAATAAAGTTCGAGAAGGAAAATTACAGGGATTAAGAATTATGGAGGGGGTGGATCCTATTTCTCACCAACAATTCATAGATGACACTTTCTTGTTTAGGAAATCTAGCATTTAGGATTCCAGAGAACTGAAGGGGTTTCTCGATGCTTATGCAGTCATTTCTAGACAAGAGGTTAGCCATGTCAAATCCTTCATCTTCTTTTTTAACGTCCCCCTTCTCTGGAAGCTAGAATTCTTGGCATCTTCAGTTTCAAAAAAGGCTCCCTTCCGGTAAAATATCTTGGTGTGACTTTTTTTGGTGGCTCAGGTCAGACCTCGATGTGGAACGATCTCCTCTCTTCAGTTAATTCAAAACTCAACTCCTGGAAAGGAAAATGGCTATTACTAGCTGGAAGACTGGTCCTCATCAAATCTGTTCTCAGTGCCTCCCCCTTATGCATGCTTTCGATAGTGAAAATCCTGAAAAGTGTTCTATCAAAGCTTATTGGGATTATACGAAAGTTCCTATGGAAAGGTCCCTCTATGGAAAGAAAATCCCATTGATTAGCTGGGAAAATTTTTCCAAACCCAAGGATCTAGGTGGGGCTGGCATTCTCAACTTAGGTATTCAAAAGTTGGCCCTGGGCACCAAGCTTGTCTGGAATCTCCTCACAAAACCTCTGTGTCTTTGCAGCCAAGTGGTGGAAAAAAAATATCTGGGGGCCCATCTTCCAGAATCAATTCTCTGTATTGCTAATCCCCCTCATGGTTCTCATATATGGAACTTCTTAGTTGAATTCCGGGAGCTCTTCTTATTCAATGTGGCCTAGAAAATCGAGAAAGGTGACAGGGTTTTATTCTGGGACAATCCTTGGAATGGTTTTCCCGTGCTTGGGGAAAATCCTGAGTTTGGGGAAATCAAGAGGATCTTAGTTGAATAATGGGGACCATATGTTTCTAATTATGGGCTGATTTTGGAAAATTTTTCTACTCTATTGGAATGGAAAATTATTGATCACCTAAATATCTCTTTGGAAACGAAGGATAGTTTTCACTCGACTCTACAGGAACGACATATAGTGCTTTCTGGGGGTAATGATGAAATTGTCTAGACTACAACCTCTTCTGGGAAATACTCCCTGCGCTATGGCTATAAATTATTGCATGTTGAGTAGGAAGCTAAGGCTCTAATCTGGAAGGCATGCTGGTCCCCCTCGTGTCCTCCTAAAGCTGGCATTTTCGCTTGGATGGCTTTCAAAGGAAAAATTCTGACTCAAGAAAGGAGGAAGAGATTTGGTTTTCATAGTCCCTCAATGTGCTTTCTATGTGAGAATCATGAGGAAGATCATGATCATCTTCTGCTTCATTTCCCATTCACAGCTCAATGCTGGAGTTGGTTGTGTGTCAGACTCAATCTCTCATGGGTCCAGCCCTCTACACTCCTCGGCAGCCATTTTGGCTTGGCTTGTAAACCTCCACTCTGGCGCTCTCTCCTCGATTTGGCTGTGTGGTATCATGTTACTTCTCTGGTACATCTAGTGGGAACTTAACAAAAGAATATTTAGGGAGGAGTAAAACTCAGTGGATAGGGTCATTCTTAGGTTGGAATGGGCTATCTCTAAGGTGGTTTCTGCTAATTGGTCCCACTTTCATCACTTCTCCAACATTGACAGGGAAATCGAGCAACGCTGGCCTAGAATCGTCAAGCCCAGAGTAGGTGCTCAGCACCCTTTGATCTCCTTAGCCTCACTCCGTTGGTTAGCCTGTTGGCTCCCCCCACCCCAGGTTTCCTCAAACTAAATTTTGATGGAGCGGCCAGAGGTAACCTGGGCATCTTCAACACTGGATGCATTATAAGAAACGAAAAGGGATTATTGGTTGGTGCCACCTCCTACAAGCTCATGGATAACACTTGTAATTGAGCTGAACTATAAGCTCTGAGCAAAGGTCTAGATCTAGCGGCCTCCTTAAAGATAGAAAATATAGAAATCGAAGGGGATTCACTAGTAATTGTGAATGCCATAATTAAAAAGAAAGCCTTGTCTTGAAAACTGGAGCTAGGATTTAAAAAGGTCCTTTGGCAACTCGATAATTTCAATGCCTAGAACATTAAGAACTTGTTTCAGGAAAGTAATAATTGCACGGACAAGATGACGAATGAAGCGATCGAGCAAGCATAACAAGAGATAGTGGCATTCAATTCCAAAGTGTGGGAAGGATTGGGAATATTGATCTCGTGTGAGGTGGAATTTAGAGCACACGATGTCTAATGATACACTTGCGGGATGTGAAGGTTCTATTTAATGCTTTGAACAAGGGCTTCTCCTTATATTTTTTTCTCCCTCCTTTTGCTAGCTATGGCTGTCCCTCGTCTACTGCTAATTTCCTTGAGATGTGATTTGTGTGAAATGGAATTTCATTCTAGGATAACAGACAACCGAATGAAAAGAATTTTTTGTCTCTCCTGCATCGAAGAGTTGGATGCCATTAAAGGATTCCTGGGAGAAGACTATCTATATGTTGTTGGTTGGCCATGCATCAACAATGGCATTACCTCTGTATTCGTTGAGAACCTACTGATAATTGGTACCTCTAAAGTGGATGTCATGAGTCTGGTTCTACACTGGCTTCAATTGAGCATACTGTGGTAACTTGGCCTTTGAAGTGACAAATCGTTGTCTAGCATTCTGGGTTGTGCATGATTCTTTCCCGAGCACATCAGGGGTGGCTATGGGTGTCTTCAACGAACTCGAAAAATGGTTCGACATTCTCCTGGTCTTCAGTGAGCATCTGGTGGTTTATGCCCGGGATTGGGCTACCAACCATGTCCACCTGATGCTTCCTAATCTGAATACCCTCTATGCTCTCCATTAGACCCTATCCCACCTGGATGGACCGAGCTATGGGTGTTTGCGACAGGGGCCTATGACTTTCTCTGGCTGACATGGGTGAATTCTGAAGTGAAAGTTGAAATGGAAGATGATACCAACCTTTGTCAGGTGTCTTAGGATGCTAGTGTTGCTGTCACCTTGGGGTCTGGAGAGTAATCCCTCTCTTGCCTAGTACTATAGTTATAGTATATCTCGGATAATGTTGGCCTATATTTGTGTATATCCAGCTGCTTTTTTACTCTTATGATTTTGTTGTTTTGCTTTAAAATCTTGAGGTTGGGCATCTATTTATGTAAATAGGGAACAGGTCCCTTCAACCCACTTTATCTATAAAAAAATGAGCAGCTCTATAAATCGTATAAGAACATCATTATTACAGAAATTAAAACATATCATTTATAGTCAATGAGAAGCTCTAAAAAACGTCCAAGAACATCATTAATAAAGAAAATAAAACATATTATTTTTAGTCAATGAGAATCTCTATAAATCATACAAGAACATCATTAATAAGAGAAATAAAACATATTATTTCCAGTTAATGAGCAGCTCTATAAACCGTACAATATATTCCTTTCCAAACAATCAAAACACATTTTTCTTATATATATGAACAACCCAACTAAACAGTGTAAAAACACCACAATTACATCATTTAAACATGTTCTTTCTGGTAAAAAAACAGCCCAACAAAATAATATAACACCATGATTACATCATTTTAAACATACTCTTTCTAGTAAAAGAACAGCTAATAATTTCTTTCATAAAATATCATTATATTAAACCCAATCATTCCACCAATTACTCCTTGGTACAACTCAGTCAAGTTGTCCTGGCTTCCATGCCCTTACCAAGACAAGCAATTTCTTTTTCAAAGTAATGCAAGAATCCAAGTCATATTTCCAGGCTGGAAGTTATAGGCTAAATGCCATTTTTTTTAGTTATTCACACATAACAACACACTCTCATTTATACATGAACTGATTTAGATGCCCATGATAAAAATTTCTTGAAAATGTAGCCCATGCAAGAGCTTTGACATCCTCAAATTTTCATTCAAAATATCTCAATAAATTAAAAATCAGACTTGCATATAATAGCCAGTTAGAAAAAATACAAAACCCCAAGTGGTTGCATATCCATATCGATTTGGTTACCCAAATCGATTTGTATACCCAAATCGATTTGGGTATCAAATTGATTTGTTTACAGAAAACACACAATCAAATTTCTGTTAACAAAAATGAAAACCCACAAACACAAATCGATTTAAAACACACAAATTCACATAAATGTTTTCCTTCTTCCAGTATAGGGAAACCCCAACTCTTTTCTTTTTGGGTACAATTTATTTTAATGCAGAGAAGGAATTTTAACTTTCATTTTATTTTTATTTTTGCATATGAAAACCCAAAACCCCATCTATGTTTTTTTTTCTGGGTTTAGCTAAAACCACACAAACAAAACTTAAGAGAATACAAAATCCATCAGTTTCCTTTTCCAATTTCATCTCCAAGCAATTAAATCAAAAGTTGTCCACAAATTCCTTTGATTGCCATTAAAACAGAATGTGTATTTCCTCATTTTTTTACAAATAATGCAACAGAGAAGGGAGAAGATATTCATGCCTGAAGTAAACCCATAATCAACAACCTCTTACTCTTCTAGCTCCAACAAGTTGAATCCTTCCTCTAAAACTCACACGGGTATCCCAGAAGGGAAGAATGAAAATAGACAAGGAGAAATAAAAGAAAATATATAATGAAAGAAACTATAGTCAGGCAACATATTGGAGAATTTTCAGGCTTCCCAATGTTGGCACATGCATTAATGAATGCCACATACTTGTGCCATATGAAGGTGTTTTGATTTACCAAACCCACAAATTTTAATTATTAAAATTAATATTTTTTTATATAACTTTTGACTTACATGCCAAATCCTTCTAGAATATATATTACTAATTTTACAATTTAATATTGCATTTTTTTTATTTAAGTTGTTATCCAACTTAATGGTTAAGTTAAAATTAATCATCATAATACAAGTCCACATATTACCAATAATATATTATGATAATGATTATTTGAATTTCCACATTCCATACGAAACATTCCAATAAATGAAAATCACCAAGTCCGTAAATAATAATTCAAATATTATCATAAAGATGGCTTGACATAGCATCGTCTAATAAAACAGAGGCAGTTATCATTATGGTCATTGCAAAATTTGAACAAAAACAAAAGACGACTATAACCGATTCAAATAAAGTAACCGAAATACAAATAACCAAAAGATTCATTATCGTTTATGAACCATTTTACCTACGATCAAGGCCTAATCATGTTTAGAAAGGATCATCAAGGTGGGTGCGGGGCTACCCGTTCAGTAGTGTGATGCCCCGCAACAAAATTTGTGGGTCATGACATGACGAACCAAATGAATTCATACACACAAAGATGATCACGTCTAATCCTGATTAGACTTAATCATAGTTAATTTAACTTTCTAGAAATTTGGGATGTTACATGATGACTCTCTTTGAATGTTTTTCCTACGAAGTTGATGAACCCTTTTTATTTGAACACTCTTTGTCAATTACTAATAAGAATGGGTAAGACACATAACATTACAATGAGTAAAATATTTCCCATGCGATGGGAAAAAGAAGATAGTTGTATTGGGTAATATTTCTTTACCCTGAGCCCTGAGCCCTAAACCCTAAACCTTAAACCCTAAAACCCAAACCCTAAATATTGAGCCCTAAAACCTAAACCTTCAACTCTAAACCCAAAACCCTAAACCCTAATCCCTAAACCTTAAACCTTAAACCTTAAATTCTAAACACTAAACCCTAAACCCTAAACTATGAAACCTAAACCCTAAACCCTAAACATTAAGACCCTAAATCCTAAACACTAAACCCTAAACCTTGAGCCCTAAACCTTGAACACTAAACCTTGAACCCTAAACACTAACACCTAAAATGCTTACCCTGAGCCCTAAACCCTAAAAGCTAACCCCTAAGCCCTAAACCCTAAAAGCTAAACCCTGAGCCCTAAACCCTAAACCATGAACCATGAGCTCTGAACCTTAAACCCTAAGCATTGAACCCCTAACCTTGAGTTGAAAAACCTAAACCCTAATCCCTTAGCCCTAAACCCTCAACCTTGATCCCTGAGCCCTAAAACCTAAACCTTAAACCCTAAACCCTAAACAAAAAATCCCTAAACTCTGAACCCTAAACCTTAAATTCTAAACACTAAACCATAAACCCTAAACTATGAAACCTAAACCCTAAACCCTGAGCCCAAAACCCTAAACCCTAAATCCTAAACCCTAAACCCTGAGCCCTAAACCCTCAACCCTAAGCCCTAAACCCTAAACCCTGATCCCTAAACCCTAAACCCTAAACCATGAATCATGAGCTCTAAACCCTAAACCCTAAACCATAAACCCTGAACTGTGAGCCAAAAAACATAAACCCTAGACACTAAATCCTAAACCCCAAACCCTTGGCCCTAAACCCTAAACCATAAACCCTAAACATTGAATTATAAACACTAAACCCTAAACCTAAACATCATTTTAGTAAGGATCTCATTTCAGTAAGAAGTATACAAGCATCATAGAGTTGATTCGTGGTCACTAAAGTGAATTATGGACCAAATTTCAAAATTAGTACCAATTCAAGTAGTGGTAGGGCCAAAATCCAATCCAGAAGGTCAAAAAACCTATAAAACGACTATATGTTTTCACAAAACAAAGACCAACTACAATATATATGGCTTGAAAGTTTTAGGTCATTGCTGAAATTCTGAAAATGAGTAAGTACTGACCAGATTATATTTTGAAAAACTATCTTCTAGATTATCACTGTCAGAACTACGGGACCACTTCCATCAGGTGCAGAGTGATCCTAATTTCTTATATTTAGTAAAATAAATTTAAAGTATAGGATTTATTAATAAAATAAGAAATATTATACTTAACATTTATTTTACTAAATATGCCTCCTTCTAGCCCTAACAAATTTCATATAGAGAAAAACACGTACACGTTTTGTGTTCATAGAAATGTACACGCATTATAACGCGTACGTGTTTTAGGTTCATGAATTCACGAGCCTAGGAAAACATAACGCGGTCACGTTATTGCAAAACACGATCGTGTTTCGTTCATTTTTGGGTTTGTCCACTTTTTGGCCCCCCCAACTTTGCGCACTTACCCCTATAGCAAGTTAAAAATTTTAGAGGTGGAACATCATGTCTTTCCTTTAAAATTTATGATATAGGAATAAAAAAAAATATTTATAGTTCTTATCAGTGTTATAATAAATTGGAAAATTTTCTATTGAGGCACAACACTCACTAATAGACCAATTAGAGCTAGCTTGATTCCAAGCAATTTCAAGGAAGATTGATGAGAATTCCCTTGTATAATAGAAAATGAGTTAAGATAATCGACAATAAACATGAATAATTGTGATCTTTTCTCTACTTTCATTCTTTCAAACGTTACTCCAAAATGTCCCTTTCTCGTCACCTCCTCAAAAGAAAGGAAGAGGAATTAGGACTAAAAAATATTTAGTTCCTTGCTCTATAACATAAGGTACCTCGGTATTTTTCCCCCTCCTTCTGCCATATTCATTCATGGTGTCATTCCCCATTCCTCTTGTTTTGATTTCATGCACGTTAGTATTCCTTGAAAAAACTATTGGGATGAGATTTGCAAAATACATAAAGACACAATAAAAAATATCAAAGTTTACTTAACATGTTTTCAATCTTTACTGGAGTGGAGATGCTAGAGGCTATGGAGAAGTCACTTACAAGACATGATAACAATGATATTTGGAAACTTATTTACAAAATTGTTGTTTATCTTGTATTTCGCAAGGTCCAAACTTCTCTTGCATATTTCATTGTTGCTTATATCCCACATCAACTATGTACTAGTAGATTTTGATGTACAGGATACTCCGAGAAAAATCTTTATACATACAGTTGCTTAAACATATCCTATCTAAGTTTTGTTTCACTTTGTAGGAAAATGTAAAGCAAATTATGGAAAAAAAAAATCAAAACATCCCCTTGGATCCCTTACGGTGTCCAAATTACATGGTTTATCGCGTGATTTCTAGTTCCAAATATGGAAGAAAACTCAAATGCAAGGGTCCTCTTTTAACGTACTTAGAGTTGCTCTCCATTTGGTTTTTAAATTGAAAATGCTTCTATTAATTAAAGAAATGTCCTTTTAAAAAGTATTAAACAAGAATAGTCAACAGAACTCACAAATAAGGACATGTTACAAACATAATAATTATATTAGAAACTCTCATAAAGGAGAGGAAATTTGGACTGCATTAATTGTAACAAAAAAACTCTAAGCAAAATTTTATGGGAAAGAGGAAACTTAACAAAGACCGTGATAATGTCCTCAAAGGTGTCATATCATTTTATTTTACCATTGACCTAAATTAACATTTGAAAAAATATATAGTCCGGTAAACATTCAATTGTTATTCAATTCTTAATGAAATCAATTTGGACAATCAAATGGAACTTTAGAATAACTACAACACCAATAACTTATCTTGTATCCCAAAATTTATTAAAATCATAATGCATGTCTATTTTTCGCACCTCAGTGATGCTCCCAGTAGTAGAAGAATGTTGGATTTGGCTGAGTGTATATAATCAAGTGCCTGATAACCACAATAGGCCCTCCAACAGGTAACCAATGCAAGAGATGATACCATCCAAATCCTTAGGGAACACATCTATACACATTACTAGAACCCCACACCCTAAAAAACAACAACCAATATAGACGCCTAAATATATATACAAATCGTTACAACTTAAGGAACCATTCAATAAATGTGCTTGTTGTAATTACTCACACTAACTGATTACAATAATGAAGGGTTGTAATTTCCTTATACTAACATGAGCGTACAAAACATTACACTACTGCTTTTTTTTCAAACAAATATTTCACAACCCTTACAAAAAACATATAAACACTCATCAACATATACCTATTTCTATACAACCATACCACTATATTGTTTTGTGGCCATTATCATGTATATCTTACATAGTAAAAAAATACAAGCCCTACTTACATCAACAACCCACAATCTCACATGATTTATACCACACCCAAAAACCTATCTTAAACTATGCCCACCAGCAACATGCACACCCACAAACCCCAATCTACCAGACTATCCCCACCAACACCACTACCAGTGTAGACTTTCTCCCCTAGGAGCAACCACTAGTAAGATTACAATTACGAAATCGATGGGATGTAGCTCCACATTGTCAAACACTTGATTTGCATCACGTTGATTGGCCAAAATTCTGAATAGATTTTTTTTCAAATGGAAAATCAACAAAATTTACATAGATGTTTCCATCTTTATTTTATGTTTTTATGGAGTATACATAATTTCACTCTTACTAAATGTATATCTATAGAGAATTCTTACTTTATCTAAGAAATGGTGATTAGGGGGAATCTAATATGTCAGTCAACGAGGAAACGATCTTGGCTCTATCTATGAGTCACCCAGAGAACAAATCAAGCCCTATCCATGATCCTAGCACTATCCATTTGAATCTCTATTCCAAATATATAGAGAGGTATGTACCCTAATGGATAGTTTAATAAGCCATTATCCTCACCATTAGACTACAACCCTTTTGATATTATTTTCTTAATTTTTTTTAACATCACTTTTAATTGAGACTCCCTTAGCTGAAATGTATACTTTTCTAATGGAGGGAGTATCACTGGTTCAACTATCAAGTTATTTAAATAAGACACAAAATATAGAGCCTCATCGATGGTTCACAATGGTGGTAGTGGTAGAGATAAACAAGGGGAAGAACATGCAGAGGAAATATGAGAACAAATGGATGAGAAAAGGGAGCATCAGAATGCTGGAGTGCACAATACTAATGACGAAACAAAGAAGTATGCAAGACATAAATTCATGATAGTAATGTAGAGAGAAAAAATTGGACTGAAAAAAGAATACTATGTCAAAGAGCTTAATCTCATATGAGACCATTATAAAAAGGCCTATATATGTGCATAAATCAAATGGAAGATTAAAATGTTAATGGCTCGATTACAAACTAGTTCACATCATCTTATATGTGCATATCACCTAAAGAATAATGGGAAAATAAATCACGAGTAGATGGAGACAAAATCACACTATGTCATAGAGTGTGTAACCTATAATGATATTTGAATAAACTACAAAGACAACCTAAAAACTAACACTATAATAACCTTGTTTGAGGAGATGCAACTTAATAAAATAATGATTTTTTTATCAAGATCCATAGTAGAAGATCCAACAACACAAAATGGATGCACATTCCACAAAAATAGTTGGGTATTCATGTCATATGGTTGTTTTTGTCTCTTGCTACTGCACTTGGTCCCATAGACTAGTCAAACTCATAGATGTTATTGAAATATTTCATTCATTCATGAATACCTGATTTTGGTAGAAGGCAATTTGTACTACACTATTGTATGTACTTCTTTGTTTTTTCTCCCCTTCATGTTTTTCTTTGTGCTATAGGTTTTACTCTTGAATGCTAAAGATTGAATTCTAGGTCCCAGGCTTAATTTTGGTACTAGGGCATTATTAGTCATAAAATTGTGTTATGCCAATTTTTGCACCAATATGGTTCTAATTTGATGGGTACGTTGGTGCATTTAAAACATGAGGTGACATAACATAACAAAAGGGAGAGATAGAGCCTCATTATGAATTCAATGCATTTAGAACAAGGTCAAATCTGATGTATTTATTTCTCTATCAATCACTCATTTTAGTGTGAAAAGTCATATAAATTAGACACTACATTACACTAAATTGAGTGGTTGAAGCATAACATTTATGCTTGGTGTGTTGTTTTCGATATTGTACACATTTGAGGGTTTGATAAATATAAGAAAGTTCTACTCTTCTCTAGTGGAATGTAATGATCAAAACAATTATTTCCTTACTCATTGTGTAGACCAAGTTTCCTTATTAGGGTTTGGAGGAAGGAGATCAATAAGTTTCCTAGAGATCCTTGGGGAATTTCATAAATGTTTACAAGCTTTTTAGATACTTAAACCTAAAAAAATACATTTTTCAAACATTGTTTTGCCTACACATTAGTTTTTGAAATTTCATCTTGATGGTCCCGGAAGAGTATCTTAATGGTTCTTGTAAGGTCCCTCACTCAGTGTAAGTTTCCTTGATTCTCCCTGACAAGCCACTAAAACCTTGATTATGTCATTTATTGCCTACGACTCTTCACAAGCAATCATGTGTAGTGCAATTGGCCTAACCTCGATATTTTTAATGCATATAATAGTTAAGAGAGTTTTTTATGCTTCTATATTCTTGAAATTTTATTTTGGTACAAGGATGCTTAGAAAATAACAACTTATTTCCTCACAACTTCAATATGGATGCATTCCTCTTGTGTGCTCTCTATCTTAAATGCACTAGTCCACATTCTATTTAAAGACCTATTAAATTCAAATTAGGACCTTCGAGACATGTAAGCCAATACATAACGAGCAGGAAAGCTAACATAGAAAAGCCAAAAAACCCAGGAAAAATCAAATTTTGGTCAGAAGGTCCCACAAAAAGCGAGCGAATGCTTTTTTCATACATATAGAAATAGTCATAATCTTATGAAAATGAGAAACAATCTAAAACATGTTAGAAAATAGGAGAAGAGAATAGATGAAAATTACAAGAAAATGGAAGAAAAAAGAAAGAACACAACTCACACAAAGAAAAATGAAAATTGATTAATCGGAAATGAGGTGACGTTGTCAATATATAAGATAAAACAATTTATAAATTTATCAAATACAAAAAATACGAAAAAGAATTATAATTCCTAAATCAATAATCTATAACAAGTAAATACATTAATATCGTCAAGATGAGTAACCCCAAAAAATTAAAATTTAAATATCCACCTATACCCTTTCAAGAAAGACAATTAAAT